>REGL01000153.1:202081-218187 GCA_004194395.1 Aurelia aurita complex sp. Pacific
ATTAAATATAAGTTTCTTACAATTCCTAAAAACAGAAAAGTTCTCATCTGATTATATAAGGTTCTCCAGCAATGAAGTTTTCAAAGATATTTGGAGGCATCTTTCACAATATTTTGCTCATTTTTCAATGTTTATTTTCTGACAAACACAAATGCTCTTTTACATGCCCTGGCAATAAAAACCTTTCAATTTCTGACAATACGGTTCCATCACCAGCCTCTTTCCTTTTTCATGGCCTTTACAGATTTCTGAACAACAGTTCTTTCAAGATCAAATTCTTTTTCTTTCGTATCCTTCTTCAATTTTTTCATTTCTCTTCTCGTTTTCACAACCTTTTCTTCCAATTCCCTTTGTTTTTCTTTCAACATTTGCATTCGTTTCGATGTTACGACGACCCTTGCAGCAGCACGGACGCTTGCTTCGCAGCTCTTCTTCGCTTGCTCGATACGTCTGTTTACGATGTTTCGTTGTTCCGTTTGTCGTAATTTCAACATGTCAAGTCGGTCAGTTAGCTGTGCGATTCGCCGTATCGATTGCTGTTGTAAATCCTCTTGTCGAATTATGCAGCTATGAAGAAATCCGTGCCGTTTCTTGCATGCCATCAACAACTTTTGTTTCTCGCTTGTTTTTCGTCTGTATTGTGCAACTTCTATTCGTTTCTCTTGAACGTTACCTAAGTTGAGAAAACAAACATTGGAATTTCATGCTTGATTGATTGAAATAAAAAATCAAATGACCATTGAGAACCAAAAAGTCATGATAGGATCATCGGATGTCCCAAGAAAAATTGTGCCCTATTTGCGTGGCGCCTGCGGAGAAGATGTACGTTCTATTGCTCCGTACTTGATACAGTTGCATAGGACAGGCTTCAATTTAGAATTTGAGACCTTGCTTTAGCCTATCAGACAAGTGGTTACTGATTTATGGAACAGGAAAATCGAAAAAATGATTATTGCAAATACAAAATTTTCTTGGTTCTCTCTCACAAAGTGTCAGAATCACGTACATTTTGAAAGGAAGGACTCCAGCGCCATGTTTCCTTTTCTTCTACTTTTGAAAATTGCTAAATATTATTGTGTTATCAATGAACAATATAATCAACCCTTTCTAAACTGTAGAAAGAATCCAACACAGTAATCCTTTCTTGCAGTATTGACTTGATTTTGGCATTGTGGGAGAACACAAGAAGTGCGGTTTTTGGAGCAATCGTTGTTTTTACTTTCACATGCCATAAATCCGCAAAAATTCTTTAAATAGGCCAAAACAAGACCTAAAACTTTAAGTTGGAGCTAATTCTATGCAACTGTGTCAATAACAGGACAATAGAACGTACAGCTCCTCCGCAACAGCCATACAAAGTGGGCACAATTTTCTTGGGACACCCTGCATAACTGTATAAGTGCATCAAGAGGGGAGTGCTGACCAAAATATTTTCCAAAATACTTTTCATAAAATAGAAAATGAAAAATTAATGGACTGGTCAAACAATGAATGAACTTATCAAATGAGGGAATGAATGAATAAATTCGATCAATACTTATAAAGTCAATAAAGTCATTGACACTGAAGAAGATTTATATCGAAATGTTTGGAAGCAGAACAGTTGTGTTTTTATACTTAAAAATTCAATTAATTGATAGATAAATAAATAAATAACCTACCATCTATTGTTCTCCATCGTTGAATATAATCATTCGTTCTTCTGTTGAATATCTGAACTGTTTCCAATCTTTTCTGCATTTCATTTAATTTGAAATTCAATCTTTCAAGCATTTCCAATTTAGGCACACGTTGCTCAACTATCATCAACGGTAAATTTGACTTCGCTTCGGCGAATCTCCTCTTTGCATCTTCGATCCCTTTTGTCGCAATTTCGTAACGCTCATCGTAACCAGCGAATCTTTCAGCATACTTCATTTCTTTTTTCACCATCATTGATGAGAAGAAACTCGTCTTTCGTTTTCGCATTTTCGCACTGCTTTCAATATGCTTGGCTTCATCAGCTTCAGAGACTTCGTGCTTTTTATCGATCGATTCAATAACAGCCTATGATTGGAGGAAAATAATTATATTCAGCAGTAAATATAGGGGCAATAAAGTCGCCCCCCGTTCATGTCATTTTATTGCGTACCTTGCATGTGCCATCTGTTGGTGGCCATTATCGTACAAGGATGTATTCACAATGCATGCCGGTCGCAATTGCCCTTTAAAGGGAAGATTCAATACCAAACAAGCTTGCCTATGAATAGGTCAAAGAAACCACTCAAACTTAGCACTTTTTCTTTGGCGATGTACTCTTCATGGTGTGTGCGCAGCTTCTATTTAAATGGGGTATTTTTAGCTTTTTTGCTCTTGCAAATGCAAGATTTTGACCTTGCACAAACTCTTTAATTCTCACAAGATGACAGAAGTGATGCAAATTAGGAAGAGAGACATGAAATACAGAAGGCAGCATACTAGTAGAATAACGAAATAGCCGTTGAAACCCGCGTATAGGCCGCATCATTTTGTAAAAATAGCTACTCTTAGAAAGAATCTGAATTGAACCATATTTTGATACATTTTGTAGAATTTTCAAATGTGAAAATGTATGAAAATATTCATGGTGTGTGCGCAGCTTCTATTTAAATGGGGTATTTTTAGCTTTTTTGCTCTTGCAAATGCAAGATTTTGACCTTGCACAAACTCTTTAATTCTCACAAGATGACAGAAGTGATGCAAATTAGGAAGAGAGACATGAAATACAGAAGGCAGCATACTAGTAGAATAACGAAATAGCCGTTGAAACCCGCGTATAGGCCGCATCATTTTGTAAAAATAGCTACTCTTAGAAAGAATCTGAATTGAACCATATTTTGATACATTTTGTAGAATTTTCAAATGTGAAAATGTATGAAAATCGCTCGATCCAGACTCTTCTAGCATAGCTAAAAGGTCTATTTGACATTCGATAGTAGAGATGAGGACTATGCGTATTTTTTTGTGTAACTGCTGTGGAGGAGGCGTAACTCAGAATGTCCTATTTTTGATACAATGCATATCAGAGGCCTCAACTTAGAGTTTGAAATTTCAAAAACAGCAGTTCCTTTGTTCTCCAACAATCAGATCAACTCAACTCAAACAAGGTCTCAAACCCTAAGAAGCCTATCCTATGAAAATGTGTAAACAAGAGACAAGAGACTAGAGACAAACAAGACAAGAGACAAGGGAAACAAGAGACAAACAAGACAAGAGAGAAACAAGAAAAGAGACAAGGGAAACAAGAGAAACAAGAGAAAGAGACAAGAGACAAGAGAAACAAGAAACAAAGACGCCCTGTATGAGAAAAGTGGCAATAAAGTGGTTCACCTGTGTTTCTTCATTCTGTACGCTGTGGTTATCTTCATCTACATTAGGTCTCACTTCTTTATCTTCCAATGTTTGTTTACTTCGTTCGAATCTCGATTTGGCTTCGTCATCTCCTTCGACATCTAAATTATCGCTCATTGCATCATCTGAACCAACAATTGTATTTCTGTCGTCTTCTCCTTCTTCAATTTGATCATTATTTTCATCTTTGGTTTCGACGAAATCACCTCTGCTGCTGGCCACTGAAAATCTGTCTTCATTCTCATTAGCACCCACATCATCATCATCATCATCATCATCATCATCATGACTCAGTCTTCGTCTTTCAACGAATTTAGCTTCGGCTTCTCCAGTTGGTGTTGTATTTATCCGGTCTTTGAAATGCTCAAAGACGTCATCATTGGTGAGAATACTCGTTTTACGGCTGCTGTCGTCAAATTCTCGGTCTTCATTATCTGTGAACAAATCTTCGCGTCTCTCATCGACCCAAATCACCGATTGCTCATCGGCCGTTAGATACTCATCTTCCGTCCGATCAGTCTCATTTTCAAATGGTCTCTCTTTCATATCAATTTCAGTAGAAATGCTCATGTTCCTACTTTCACTCACACTTATCACTGAACGTTCCTCCGCAGTCAAGTATTCGTCTTCTGTGCGATCTGCCTCACTTTCAAGTAGCCTCCTTTTCCGCTCTGTTTGAATATCAAAAGGTCCATCACTGTTCATCCTATCTCGATCGAATCTTTGTTTGCTTTCAAAACTCTGTCTGTTGGGTGACATTTCTCGTTTAATCTTTGCATCGTCCAGTGACTCAAAACTGCTGTATCTATTCGAAGCAACACTTAAATAGTCGCTAGCATCTTCCTCAAAATTCTCATCTTTCGTTTCAAGTGATGGTAAACTAAAGTTTTCAAGTTTGTCATCATTTTGATTCCTGTTGTCAAGATCATCTGGTTCGTTAGATATCATTGGCAGGGAATCGTTCTTCTCTTTGTCATCTTCATCCTCATATTGCTTCAAGTATTCTTCCACCGTCATGACATCTGCTTCTTCTAGCGTAGTTCTTCGATGCTCCTTTCTGCCGGGTTCTTCCTCCAAGTTTGCAGTTTCCTCCAATTTGAAATCACGCTTCCTTCGATGGTCCTCATTTTCACACTGCTGCAAATATTCTTCAACTGTCATAACATTATCATCTTCTTCTGGCCCCACCTTTCGACGTTCCTTTCTGCTGGTTTCATCGTCCAGGTCTGCAGCTTTCTCCAATTTAACATCACTCTTCCTTCGATGGTCCTCATTTTCACACTGCTGCAAATAGTCTTCAACTGTCATGACATTTTCATCTTCTTCTGGCATAATGCTATGAGGTTCCTTTCTGCTAGTCCCCTCCATGTCAACAGTATTTTCCGTTTCAAGTTTTGCATCACTCTGTCTTCGACGATCTTCACCCTCGCATCGCTGCAAGTAATCTTCCACTGTCATAGCATTGTCGTCTTCTGTTGGTGTTTGAGGTTCCTCATTACCAAATTCATCCTTCTGCAGAAACTCTCCCTCGTCTACCTCATAATCACTGAATATTTCTTCATATTTACTCGTTCCTTCATTCTCTTCTGCTTCTCTTTCTTGCACACCATCTCTTAATTTCACCATTTCTCCAACTAGATCCACATTTTTAAACATTTCTTCTGTAAAATCTCGGCTCATTCTTCCTTCCCAATTCGCATTTCCCATCCTTTTGTGTGAGCCTGTCCTTTTCCTAAATTTCACACTGTCCGATCTTGGCCGTGTCTTAGATTCTGAACTGTCCGTAGCTGGGGAGTCATCTGAAAAAACTTCTACGTCACTGAGGATGGGCTGCTGGACACCATTAGCATTCTTTTCCGAGCTCTTCTTCTGTTCTTTGGATATCTTTTTACTTCCCTTGTCATCTTTCTTCTTTTTAGATTCCTGTTTTAATTTCTTCTTGTTTTTCCTTTTCAATTTTTCGATCTTTTCTCTTAAAGCAACATCATCATCTTCTGAAGTTGGTGAATTCATCTTTTGGAATGTTTACGTTCGAAAACAAAGTAAATAATGTTGTTGATCTTGTTTATTTAACGCTTATACTTCTCACCACGAAATAACAAATGTTTTCATTGTTTCAATGCCTCTTATCGGGCTGACTGTTGACCATGCAAAGTAGATAACGCTCTAGCACGCCAAGAAGAATCGTTTCAACTTGAGCGAAAGACGAAATCTTCAGTAAAATCACTCCACTTCTGGTCACGTTGTACGATATTTACGAGCAAGGAGAACTGCTTTCAAGCGCAAGCTTGTGGAGGTCACTGAAAACTCTTCTCAACATCAAAACATAATTGTGTGACGCAGGTCAATTTGTCATATCCAACCACAAAACAAGTCGAGCTCACAGTAATTTTGAACATCAATGGATTAACTAATTATTCCACACTAGTACGTTGTATTCGTATTTTGCGTGAAACAACTCTTCTCCAAGGACTTCTTGCCAACATGAAGGCAAGTAATCACACTGTTTTAACATCTTTCGCTCAATCCAGGATCTCCGTAGGCGACAGATGTTTTGGCACAAACATGTGTATTTCAAAATAAAACTCTTTCATTACAGATTCAAAGCTATTCCTAACAAGACGTCACATGAAATCTGCTTCAAAAATAAGCTATTATCCCCAAGCTTCAAGTTCTCATTGCAATGGTGTCTTTGTTTTCAAACCTCGACTTTTTCAAACTTAGACATAGATTAATATGTAATAAGGCTTCCCTTGAAGATTTCATGGAGATTCAATCTCTAATTTTGATTTAAAATGATGTATCATTACATATTCATCAGATTAGCTTTATTACACGAGTCCTTTGTTTCCCTACGTAACTCTCATCGAGCCCATATGAACAACAACTAAACACAGGAAACTTTACATCAACCTCAAGACGTTTCTATACGTTTGATGGTCCAATTACTTTCAGTCATAACTATGTGTGCGTAGAATATGACATTTCAATTTAACTGTAAGTCAACCTGATCCTTAGGGCCTTCTGTCATGTGACATAAGGCCCTGGGTACGAGGTTGACTGCAAGTACCTTAATGGTTTCTATCTAAGGTCCCAAGCACACTCAGCGACGTACCCAGGAATTCGAAAAAGGACGATGGTTGATCCGCTTCATGTAATTTAGGCAAGACCTAGTGTCTGGTGATAAAGGCAAAGATTTTTTTCAAGAAATCGATGAAATGGGGGAGCCGCTGCTCCTAGAGGGCTCCTCCTGCTCCTGGGTACATCCTTGAGCACACTGATCATTGAAGTACATCGTTTTCATGTGCTCTTTAACTCTAACGGTGTCACTTGGGTTAACAAACGATTCTAAGGCAAGGAGCCCAAGGGTCTCGAGTAATAAATCTTGGTCACCAGTAACTTTCCCATTGATAAAATTCGGTGAAGACTGCTTTTTGTGTCAGTTTTCTATCAATAATCATTTTCAAACCAGCGTCCATTCATACATTATCAATTTGTTTTGAACACTCGCTACAGTAACTTGACTTCCTATTATATTTCTATCGAACAATTTGGTTAAGCTGCGATATAGCATCCATCATGTTGTGACATATTTTAGTCAGACTTCTGCAAAATGTAGTAGAATGTCATTCGATCCAAACTCTTCTGCAGGCCCTGCAAAGTAGCTAAAGACAATTTAGCGGATTAGCAAAAAAGGCTGGGGAGAGCGGCTCAAACTTGCAAATGGCGGCCACAAAACGGGCTTTAACGAATCTCTGTGAATGAATATAAACAAATAAAAGCGGAAACAATGGTAAAAGCAACTGTGGCAAAAAGCGAAGAAACGATGGCCTAAAATTTGGCGGCTAAAAGGGAGGGAGCTTTGGACGAAAAAACTTGTGAACACTCCAGTTTTAAGCTAGCAGTTCTGTCCTATTTGAATGCGCATTTAACCCAGTTTCTTTCCGATCCAATCTAACGAATGACCGTGACCAGCATCGGCATAAATAATTCGTCAAATTTGAATCCTTCGCTGCATACCAAGTGAATAAGAGATAAGAAATCGATGTCTTTGAAAACTGACTTTGATATATTAAGTCAGAAGTAAAGAACTTAAGTAAGCAGCTCATCATGAACTCACATCGACTTTGAGGAATAAAGTCGCTAAGACTAGATTATCTCATTTGATCTTTGTACAGTAAAGATCATTCTAATCTCTGATCTTTATACTTGTTATGCAAAAATGGTACGATGTGATACCAAAAGGCTGCTTTGGTGTACTGATCATACGGTGATTGCAATGAATTGTTCATATAGCTTTGTCAGAGTACTAGAGCATCCAATTGTATCACGACTAGAAGATCTGGTATATACTACAATCTTCATGATATCTTTGGGTGTTTCGTCTATTTGTGTATATTCGTTAGAGTCAATCATCTGCTGTAAGGTGGAAGGAGTTTTTCTTTCTGAGATGCCCGAGTTGTTTTTTCTTAGATTGAATGTATATATATTTATTGATGTAAGCGGCTGCCGTAGTTGGAACTCGATGACATCATGTACTTTCCTGTTATGGCAGCCATAGAATATTTATCTTTCGTTGTAGTTTAGTTGTTCTTATTTGGGTATTCAGGGTACAATTACCTTAAAATAACCATCAGCTCAGAGTCAGGAAAACATTACGGTCACACGGTCACCTTCTGTGAGGAAGGTCTCTAACGACAAAAGAATAACTGATACCACGCCCTAAACACACCCAGTTTCTTTCCAAAAATGAAGAAGGTTGCATCAAAACATATATTCATCTGGAGGAACAAAAAGCATTTTCTGCGCTCTGCATCAGCTTTAAAGAGTCATGCAGGGTCCTTTTCGGGCATGCTGCAATTGTAGACTCTCTGAAAATCAAATTCGGCCAAGGCGGACAATATGGATGCACACTTTGGTAATTGCACTGATGGAAAAGTTTGATTTTAGTAAACCTTTGGATCAGTTCAACTACTGCATGGTGGATCCGTATTTTCGGTTTAGGCCAAATGTTTATTTTCAAATAGTCTGAAATTGCAGCACGCCTGCAAAGGACCCTGGGTGATAATGGCTCTTTAAAAGAAGACATCTTGAGAAATTATCCTACCATAACCTCTGGCAGAGATGCTTCATAGTCGAACTCAAATAGGGACATAATTCCTTTCAAAGAACAAAACATTGACGTTGCGGACAAAAATGTCATCAAGCCAAATGTAGTCATTGATTTGCAGCACAGTTGAGTTACTTCTTGTGCTAGTTTCATAAACCTATACCACGTCAAAAGAAGTCTTGGGCACTGCCCAATCCAGCTTTTGCATTTTACCGTCCTCCTTCAAAACATGGAAGATAGGTCTTTCGGATTAAAATCATGATAGAGTCAGGTTCGAGAACATTTTTTCTAAATACAAAGAAATTACGAGAGGTTTTAATAAAAACTATATGCTACATGATACACACTTTCTAGTTCCTCTGAAATAAATTCAAGCCCTAAGTAACTAATTAAATAATTGACTTATCAAATTATCAAATATACTAATCAAACAAAAGAGTAACAAAGTCTCAAACGCAACTCGTGAATGAGCAGCAAAGTACATAGACACCATGAGCTGACAAATTCTACAGTGCGCTCATTCCAAGACCTGGGTCAGTTTCAGTTCAGTTTCATTTGATTATCAATCTCAAACGGTTTCACTAACTAACAGATCATCTACGTGGGTAGGCATAGTTGTTGCTTCCCGTGGTCTTGTCCTAGTAGTAGAGTAGAGTAGTAGTAGAGTACAGTAGCCTATAAGTAGAGTAATTCAATAAATATGTGTGGTAAATTTTTAGCAGAATGTATAAAAAAAGATCATCTGTTCTTTCCCAGTACCAGAATCTTACAACAGCAAATCCACTTAGTTTCAAATTGAACTGAAAACCATTGTCAGTTTCAGAAATAGAAAGGCAAGGAAATCATAGACCAGAATCCAACGCAGGATTTTTGTCCCCATAAAAAACCCCTTACCAGCATTTTCCTAATTTCTGGGTCTAGAGGAGGGGGATTTTACAAAACAACATTACATCTAAGTTAGCCTTTGACTGATAGATTAACATTTCAGTTTTGAATATCGGCCGCATACCTTTTATTCCACAGCCCACCAAACATGTCAACTTCTTTCACATCTAAGTTAGCCTTTGACTGATAGATGAACAACACAGTTTTGAACATCAGCTGCATACTTTTTATTCCACAGCCTACCAATAGTGTTAACTTTTTTAATTCACCCGGCATGATAATAAATAACATAATAAACAGATCAACAAATAAATGAGTTAACAAAAACAATGATTATACTGATAACAAGATGAAAAGCACCCAGATATCAGGCTTTGAATTTGTACCGGAACGAGGTTGAGCCCAGTAATGGAGGTAAATCTAGATTCATGCACAATGTTTGTTTGGACTCAACTGAAATTGGAGTATTGCTCTCTGGCAACATGATACAGCAACATGTTTCTCCAAACAGAAATTTGTTGATTTATTTAAACTTAAAAGATTTCATCTTTTTCTCAAGTCGTAACATTTGCTCAGTTTTCAATCTGTCTAATTCCGCTTTCTTGAATTCCTTTTCTTTCCTAATTCTTTTAATCTCATCTTCTGTGTTATTTATCTTCATCTCGATGCCGTAAATCGAATTTTCGAGCAGGCGAACTTTCCTTTGTGATTCCAACACTTTCGGTGCGAGCTCGACGCATTTCTCGTAAGCAGCTTTCGCTCTTTCGATACTGCTTTTGATGTTGCCTCGCACTTCTTCGTAAAAGGCGATTGCTTCTCTGTGTTGTTTGATCTTCTCGTTATATCTTCCTTTTGCTGCATGATGCTTTTCGTGATGACGTGAGATTATTCTTTCTAAATAATCCTTTCGGCGATAAACCACGACAAGCTTTTGCTCATTCTCGTGTTCCTTGACGATTATCTATGGACGAACATACAGTCAGATAAACGAGAAGCCATAACGGTGGCAATGGCAAGCAAGAACAAGCAGAAAAACATGGCTTCCAGGTGAGTAAAAAAATCATCCCCTTTTCAAAGGTTACTGCTCTCTGAATATAAAGACAATAATATTGGCAAATATATAATTTTATGATGGACATGTTGCAATCCATTTTAAAACTCACCCGACTGAAATCGGCCACTCCGTTCTCGAAATATGAGATCCAGGGAGTAGTGGCATTCAAACAGTGATTTGTGTTTATTTGTTTTATTTACTCACCCGGTGTTATTGATCACGTGTATTGATAAATTGATCACGTGTATTGATAAATTGATCACGTTTATTGATAAATTTGATCACGTGCATTGATAAACACGTCATGATAGGACCGTGACCTTTTCATTAAAAAAAACATTGAGCATACTAGCTGTAGACAATAGACTACTTAGCTATTCTAAAAAAGAATCTAGATCGAGCGACATTTTTATACATTTAAAGAGTCATTGTCAACCAGGATCCTTTGCGGGCACACAACAATTTCAGACGATCTGGAAGTCTGAAAGAACATTCCAACAAAGGTAAAACATTTTCTGTCAGTGCAAGTACTGCAGTGTGGATCCAAGGTTTCCGCTTGGGCAAAAATTCAATTTTAAGACGGTTTGAAATTTCAGCGTGCCCGCAAAGGACCCTGGTTGACAATGGCTCTTTAAGAGAGTGTAAGCATCCAAGATAAAAGTAAAGAAAACAAGGAAATGGATAGTATGGTGTTACCTCATTAATTTTCTCTTTCGTTTCAATCACCTTGGCCTCATAGATATTTCCTTTCTCAATATAGATTCTGCAATTATCCATAAATCTTTCCATGATAAGAATTCTCTCATTCGCTTTTCGTATTTTCTCTTCTTTTAAATTCAACTTATACTCCAAATCACCTCTCTTCGGTAGCAAAGCACCAACTTGTTTTATCGCTGTGTCATATCGGTGTTTGGCTTTCCACAACAATTCTCTGGTCGCTCGTTCTCGCTTCACGGTTTCAAGAAGTTGTTGCTCTTGTTCTTTTCCTCTCTTGTAAAGTAACATAGAAATATCTTCTGTCTCTTTCAACGGCTCCAAATGCTCATCAAGCCACAGAGCATCTGGTTCTACGGAATTCTGCTCAGCAGACATTTCGAAATTCTTCACGAATTCACAAAGTACTGTTGAAATTTCTGTCCGCCCCTCGTTCACCTTGCTTGGAGAAAAGTTACTCACAATCCAAAAATGTCTGATTGTGGTTTAACATCAATTATATTTCTATATTTGGCATTTAAATCTTGACTGATCTCGAATTACTTGTCTGTCTTTAAAGGTAAAGATCTAGGGGTCCGTCCTTCTTTATTCTTCAGCTACAAACTTGTCTTCCACGGGACCTTCGTAAGGACATTTGAATCTTCAGAGCAAAATATGAAAAACTTTTGCTTCTCATCTGCTATCAACTTTCTTTGAAAATGTCTTTGTTCGAGCCAAAATATAACAAAGAACTATTGTTTCTAAATTTCTTGCTGTAACTTTGACAAACTGTTGGCCTTTGCTTTGTAACAACGGCGTTCACTCTCATGTGAGTTGTGTACATTACTTTTCTTGGCTAAATAATGAGACAGTTCCTGCATATTCCATATTCTGTATAACTTTGTAACAATTTTTATTTATGTATTTCTTAAGTATCACATACAAATCTAAATGGGCGTGCCATTCTTATAAGCTGAGCCATTTGTAGACGGCCTAAATCATGCTATCTGGAAGTCTTAAAAAACTTTAGCAAGATAATACATTCTGAAACCATGTCAAACCTGAATTTCTCAACATTTCTCGGACAGCTAAGATAGCTTCAAGTTATGAGGTGCGGGCGATGTCAAGATTGTCATCTGTGCTGCAAATCTACGATGCTACATAAACCTAGGTATTTTCACCGGCTGGTTATTCAAGTGTAATGCAAATTATAGGTAGCAAGCCATTTGTAACTATTGATAAATCGCCTCAACAAGAAATCTTCGTGATCTTTTTGATTTCACACGAAGATTTTCCTCGCGAACAACAGAACATGACATCTTCTGGACTTCATCGAGACATTACACGCTTAAGTTTATATTAAGTAGAGCTACCAACAAATTAAAAAGAACTCAATATACCTTAATTGAATCGAGCATTCAGTCTATTTCTATTTGTTAAATACCCATCCAACACTGCAAGAATTGCCAGAAAAATGATCTACTTTTTCTGAAAAATCTCCAAAACAACTACAAACTTTCTGGATTATATCTAAGTTTAATCTAAACTATACACGATTAAAATATTATGGGCTCATCATTTAAATTGTGAACCTGTTCCATCTTGTCGATAACTATCTATGGCATGGCGGTGTACGATTTATAAATTTGATGACGTCACATCCTCAAATGAGTTGAGCAAATAAAATACGCTGCAATTTCGAAAAACATAAAAAAATTCTGAAAAGTCCAGCGCCAGAATTATAGCAAAGTAAATAAGGTTTCTCTGAAGCCATTCAATTAAGAGAAATTGATCATAGAATTTTACACCCACCATTATCCACTGATTTAAAGATTTGGAACCTATGCTTCCCTGTCTATTGTTTTTACCATTGGCATTCCCAATCCCAGTTCATCAAATTCCAGTCCCAACGCAAAATTCCTATTTCCAGACTCTCATTTTTGACAAAATCTCAAGACCAATTTAAACCTTCAAGAAGAGGTTATGCCTCCCTTGTTCGACTATTGTTTCGATTGTCTAACGGTGGTCACACAGAGTTTCTGAGAGTTTCTTCATTGGTCAACCCTTATTTCAAACTGGACGCAATTCACTTGAAATGTAACAATTCAAGTTTCCAAAACTTAACTGCAGATAAATGATCTGGTTATCCATACTTAGGATCAAACATTTGTTTGTCTGTTATTGAAACAGGGAAGGTACAATTACATATAATTACATTAAAATGCAAATATAAAGCTATTTACCTATGAATAGTTGGTTGATCATCTAAATTTGAATTCGTCTAATTTGTGAGTTTCGTCTTTTCTTTCATTTATCGATCCTTTAATTGATTGTATCACTTTGTATGGGCTTACATTCACGTTTGCAGTCTACAAAGCAAAAGAGAAAATTCATAACTTCGCCATGAAAATCTCACCGAAAATAACTCTTTTATTTTCCTGCTGTCATTGGAACCTACAGTACAGGCCTTGTGCACATTAACATATATAACATAATAGGGCTCAAATGTTTAAAAATGTCGGTGTAAAATTCTATTACAGTTTCCTTTGAAATGAATGGCTTGGAAGGAACTTAGGGTTTTTTGCTGTAAATCTGCCATGGAAATTTATTGATATCTTGATTAATTTCAAAATGGCGGAATTTATTAAATTTGAGGCTGTGACGTCATCAAATGTCTAAATCCGAAACCAGAAAAGCTACAGATTTCTGCTTGGCCCCATATTGTAGACGTTCATAAGCGATGGTTTTCTTGAAGGTTAAATCATTTGTCCTCTATTGGTTTAGGATTTACAATGATTCAATCTTTTTCAAAATTTTCCATCAATTTTTTCAAAAATAATTAAATTGCCACCATTTTGAAAAAAATCAAGATATCAAAAAATCCACGGTAGATTTATAGCAAAATACCACAAGTTCCTTTCAAGCCATTTGATTCAAAGAAAAATGTCATAGAATCTTACACCCATCTTTTTAAAGATTTGAAAGATTTGAGCCATATGCTTACATAGATGAATTCTTTATATTAAGATTAGAATTCTTGAGCAACATGAAAGAAGAAACAAGATTTCTTTGGTTGGAAAACCATGTTAGTGCGCAAGGCAGTTAGTGCCATGTTAGTACTGTAAGAATAAGAAGATTAATTTCGCAGGTAATAAGGATGATTGCAAGGCCCGTACAGTACGTTTGCTAAAATAATTGCATCATGCACATTTATGTTCGTTGTCTGCAAAGAAAACGAGAAAAATAAACGTGTTGGCATGAAATTTTATCAAAATAAATTCTTGTTGCATTTTCTTATCATCGTTGTAACCAAAGAACAGAAAAATTAGTAAAAGAATAAAATTTGAACTCACCCCGAAGAGGTCAAATGAACTTATATCCGATCTTGATCTGTTGGAAGAAAAAGAAATATCAGGCAAGAATTTGGCGAAGGCTGCTCAAAATCCAATGATCGTTATAGGGGCCTTTGCAACCGGCATGCTTTGCGAATACAGTCTTGTGTGGTCTCTTTGTTGTCGCCATTTTCATGGTCCTAAAATTGGTCGCCTACAGAGAAATGACATGTGCAAGGTATGCTGATTACAAAATGACCCTAAGGTAGAATGAAATAAAATCCCATTTGAAATCAGAATGAGTTCCACAATTAGCACATTCAAAAGGAAACTGAAGGAATTCCTAAACAATTAGCATCCTTCCCGAAGCACGATCCCTAGGAAGATCAGCAAATTTGTATTATTTTATTTGTAAATAGATGTTTATTTGTACAGGAATAGTTCTTTTTTAGCTGACAGGGTTTTTGTGCTTAAATATGATAAAATGAAAATGAATGAACAAAGGTAACAGGCAGAAGAGCTAAATCCGTCCATCTATAAAAGGACAAAGCCTCAACTCGTGCCCATGCGAATTTCAACAATTTCAGTGCATTCTACACTCTTGCCTCACCCCTTGTTCATGAAGACACCTTTCAAACCAATCGATTACCTTTAAGAACTCAAAATATTGAACAAAATTCGACTTTGATGTTTCTTTCGAAACATTGTAATTTGTAAATTTTGTTTTCATGACCATCCTCTGTAAGACACACGCAAGTATCTTAACTATAAAACTAAACATTGGCAGCCTCATCATTGAGTTAAAGCCTTGTTTTCGCATTTAAATGCAGGTGTGACCAAATGTTGAAGCATTTGCTTTCATCTTAAGTTAGGGAGTGGTCATTAAGTATGTGCTATACTGGGGCGGAGGGTATTTACATAATCTTTATAAAAAGTGCAAGCCCCTCCTAAGTTTTTATTAAAAATTTTCATACCCCTTCAAAATTTTTTTGAAAATTGTTTCATACCCCATCTCGGCTCTAACTGATGAAATTCAACGATTCCATTAAAACAGTCCCCTGCTTGCATGTTGTTATGCCACACCAAAATAATCTGATAGGACAGGACGACTCTGCCAGCCTCAATATCATTTTATGTGCACTGTGCCATCTCAAATGAACTCCTTTGCTCTGTGCTCTGTAGTTAGTTGCAACCCTTCCTCCCCGTGTTGTTGTAAAAATCGACTCCACAGTTCTCTTTTCACCCATCTCATTGTCACTGCTGTTAAGAAACTCTTCCATATCTGTCGAAGAATCTAAGCTGGATGCAACTGTTTTTCCAAAACAATCACTATCGTCAGAATCAATCAAAGAATCTTCATCAGATTCCAAATATTTTTGGTCTACTATCTCCTTCTGTCAAACCTTTTTAAGCTATATGTGCCTTATGAAAATAACTTTCTCCCTTTCTTCAGCTTGAGTGACTAACACAGTTTGTGGTAGTAGAGATACTTGTCCAATACATTCACTTTTAACTTGTCTAAAGATCCATCATTGAAAAGCGTGATCTCCAGAATTTGCAAATGTTCCATTCTGACAGCTGAACATTTGAATAACTACTTGGAACATTTGAATAACTACTTGGAACATGGAATAAATAATTGGAACATTTTGAATAACTACTT
>REGL01000153.1:218249-247456 GCA_004194395.1 Aurelia aurita complex sp. Pacific
GGTCTCTTTGTTGTCGCCATTTTCATGGTCCCAAAAATAGTCGCCTACAGAGAAATGACACGTGAAAGGTATGCTGATTGCAAAATGACCCTAAGGTAACAAAGGTAAAGAGCTAAATCCGTCCATCTATAAAAGGACAAAGCCTCAGCTCGTGCCCATGCGAATTTCAACAATTTCAATGCATTCTACACTCTTGCCTCACCCCTTGTTCATGAAAACACCTTTTTAAACCAATCGATTACCTTTAAGAACTCAAAATATTGAACAAAATTCGACTTTGATGTTTCTTTCGAAACATTGTAATTTGAAAATTTTGTTTTCATGACCATCCTCTTTAAGACACGCGCAAGTATCTAACTATAAAACTAAACATTGGCAGCCTCATCATTGAGTTAAAGCCTTGGTTTCGCATTTCAATGCAGGTGTGATGAAATGTTGAATTATTTGCTTTAATCTTAAGTTAGACCTATTAAAAGGTACAAACGAGTCAAATCCAACAAAATCTTATGTCACACAACAAACAACGTCTGAAAGCGTTGCTAAACCATTACTACTCACCCAGCCAAGGAACCTCTATAAACAATGGAGAACACTGCCGGTAGTTCTTTGTCTTCATTGCCAGCTTCAATGTTCTAAAAATAAAACAAAAATGATTCCTAAAAGACTTGATCGTCAAAGAACAATGTATGTAATGAGGACACACAGGCTATTTTAAAGGACAATGTTGCAAAGATTTTACAGCCAAAATCGTTTGTTATCAAGCGTGCTTATGTACAGTGCCGAGTCAAATGATCAAATTTGCTGTTATTTGAATTACTCACTCCAGCTTTAGAAAGGCAAACGCAAAACCTGAAGAATTTTCATCAAAATGACAAAGATTAAAAATAGATTTTCAGCTATGCTACAAGAGTCTAGATCGAGAGAGATTTTCATATATTTTGAGATGAAAGGTTTCTTTCCGTCATTCTCCACTTCGGGACTTCATTCTCATTTGTGTTACCAAACTAAATTTACTTACCAATTTTGGAAAGACGAAGCCAGAACTGTATGCATATAATCTCAAATCATCTACAAACGCTGCAATGAAATAAAATAAAATGATATTCTCATTTGAATTTATTCTCTAAACTGCCCACTACAACAAGAGCACGTTGATTGCCAGTAGTCTAACAGCAGTTAGCTTGAAAATAATCAGAAACTAAATATGGAATAACAATTGATGTAATTAAATTTGTGACTTAAAATTTATCTATGTTGAGTGTATACTGGTCTGTATTTGGGTTATTGGCTTTTATCTACGAGATTCAAAAATAAAAATATAAACTCCGTTTTCAAAGAATGAGATGACTTACCTTTATATACAAAATAAACCATCTTGAAGAAATCAATGTCAGGTTTTCGACTGATTACAAACGTGCAATAATCTTTCTGTGGCGTCTGCGAAGAAAAGATAAAAACACAGTCTATAAGATGAAATGAATACATAAATAGCTTTAAGATAATATATAGCCTAAGAGCTTAGTAAGAAAAAGATTGGTTGACTTCACGAATATGGTGCAGAGTTTAAGATATGTAGCGGAATGGAAGTAAGTCAAATGCGTCAGTCAACAGACATAAAAAAATCATTCCTTTCAAGAGTGAAACAAAGTCTTCGTTTGGTAGCAAGCACTACAACGATTTGAATGTACTTCACAGTAAACAACACTGAGAAAAATGAAAAGATGGATATTGCCCAGGCAAAAGCCTTTGTTTGATTGATTGACATAGATCTGACAATATACATTGATTGATTGATTCATCGAGTAATTGATTATAACTCACCAAGTATGCAAGAGCAGAAGCTCCTCCATATTGGGCTGCAAGACCAATTGAATGATGTGCCTTTAACAAAGGATAACTGTCAGATACAAGAAGCTGATACTGTATCCCCGGAGGGGTACTTACTACCATTCACTGACACGTATGTGTCCTTCATAAGGGTGAAGTTTTCAAGGGAAAATTGCCTAAAATAGGGTCCAATTTTAAACAAGCCCCTTAAATGGTTCAAAACGAGAAATGTCTTGAAATTCTCTGTATGGTCTGACATCATCATACAGGTGGGTGTGGGTCATCGAAATATTTGGGTAAACCCCTGTACGAAATTAGGTCAACTTCGCCCTCCTGGGACTGTGTATATTCCTTTTGATATTATTCTTTGAATCTATCTGGAAATTTTCCTCTGTTAAATAAATCTTCTGTACTTAAACACAAGGAGGAAAGGTTAGCACTGAAAAATCAGCAAAACACATGGATTACTTACCTCAATAATTTTGCTCCAATAGTTTGCACCCTCGTGATCATGGGCATATCGTAAAGCTGATGTGTAAAAGTGATTCCATTTAGCTACAAAGAGAAATTATAAGCGTTATAAAAAAGCTGCAATTTCTTAGTCTGCGTGCAGACTCGACCATCCTAAAGTGTAGGATAGTCGAGTCTGCACGCAGGCTACAATTTCTGGAAACAAATCAGACGTTATTTGATAGATTCTTCCATCATAAAGCAGAGGAACTTTTTATACTACTTGGAGACTGATTGCAAAATAGTTAAGTTAGGATATCTGAAAGCAAATCTAATTAATTTGACATACCATAATATTCTGTGCTTCCAAGTAAGATATGTAAATGCGGATGAACTTGACTTGCGCTGGCTTTAGGATAAACATCCCAATAAATATGACGGAAATTATGATCTGGGACCAAGCCATGCACTTTATCATACCTAAGAAAGCAATTTAAGAAAATCTATGTAAAAAAGGAGAGGAGAAATTTCTATGAATTACAATGAGACAAGAAAATGATAACAAGCTGTGTGTTGGATCTTGTTTGATGAAGGAGAGTTATATAAAATAATCGAAGGCAGGAAGACCACAAAACAATGTAAGAGCAACGACAACCAACAATTCTTTAGGATTAAATACTTATTTATGCAAGATCTGATATTTCGTCTTGAACTAGAAGCTCCTTCGGAACTAAAAAATCGAAATTAAAACTTGACAATAATTTGAACGAAGATCAAACATAGCAAAAAAGGAAATGTTTACCATTTAGATGCAAGGTTCATTGAATCCAAGAACTGAGGAAAAAACGGTTTGTAAATCAGTTCTGTAGTATGATATCAAATTTTGCTGAGGATGATGGTAAATGACCGATGAAGCAATCCATCAGTTTGCTGACTGACTCAAATCAATATTTCATAGATTAACAATAATAATTAAACAAGGATGACATTCACAAATGATTCCTGTACGAATCATCGTCAATAGAAGGCAGATTATCTTGGTTTTCCATTCTCTGATGATCACCTACTGAAAATATTGTGGGGTCATCACCCGCTCCTGTTCTGTACCCTAGACAGTATTTACTTAGGTATGTTAGTCTCCCTTGTACATATTCCCTGTCATTCTCAGATGGTCTTTGATCAGATCAGTCTATCTAGCCAGTGTGCAGACTCAACTGGTGTCTTTTCAGAGAGGTTTCTACGAGAGGAGAAACTTCTCTTAAAAGAAATTAATCGAGTCTGCACTCAAGCTAAGTCTATTTGAATAAAGTAGCTTTTACAGTATTTGATATTACCAAATATTAAAAAGCAATGAACATTGTTGATTTCATCTTTACCTGTTCCATAGAAAACTTTGATGGATTGTGCTGCCTTAAAAGTATCATCCCATGGTATTTTTCGATCTTGAATGTGTTTGACACTGAAAAACAAATGATCAGTTAATTTGGAATCTATGGAATAGTCAGAATTGGATATTAAGGCTATTTTGTGGATTTGTTCTGAGACTGCAGTCTTAGAAGCAATTTATTGATATAAATAAGTGGACAAACTGTTGATTTGCCTCTTAAACTTCTTACCAATAGCAGCATGTTTTGATTCAAGAATGCCAAAGCTGTCCTTTGCAGTAAGCCTATAAAGATGAAAACTTCACTTATTAAATAAATCAAATTAACTTTTCTATTATTTAAGCTACAGTATATACATCCATATCTAATGACCATAATTAGCATTAGCTTTGATACTTTGGAAAATGATTCAAATAATATATAGTAGATTTGCCTATTTCAAAACTATATGCATAAGAATTCATTTATTATACTGTACTTACTGTTGAAATTTGCAAAAGTCACAATTTTTTGCACTTGAATCTAAAAGTTTAGCCAAGCTGAAACAAAATTTAAATATCATAAATTTACTGGAGAAACTCTCAGGAATAAAATTTTACAGAAATACAATCATGGCAAAAATAAAATGAGACAAAGAAGAATAGTTTTTGTCACCATTTTTTATCACATTGTTTGAAACAAAATCCTTCTATTCTAAAAAGCGATTCAAACCAGGAAATAAGTAATAACAATTTACTACAAATAAATTTTTTAATTTGATAGAATGCAAGAAAAACATGACAAAGCGCAAAATGGAATTGCAAAGACAAACAAGGACAGTCACAAACAAGCTTACTTACACATCAGAACTATCTCCTCCTGATGCTCCTGGTCTTTTTGACCTCACTGGATTGAAAACTACAGACTCTTGTGTGTAGAAATTGTCAATGAAAACAAGTGTCTACAAAATGAAGAAAAGCAAATGTTGAAGATGACAGATCAATCTCTTTTAATTTCTTCCTAAAATACAGTACAGTACATTGTAAGAGTTGTGAAATAAATAAAAGCTCTTTTAACGCCTTTTTAGATGTTATGAAGATTTTAGATTTTGTTCTTTACCTGCTTCTTTGTCTTTTCAATCAATTCTGTGTCATCTTTCAGCCATCCCTTGACCTAAAAATAAAGTGTTGTACCGTGAACAAGATTTACATTTTGCAAATTAAGAGACTTGAAAATTGAATAAATTTTCAAAATTCCAGAGTCTCAAACAATTTCACCAAATTTCTCTAATATGAGAAAGATGATGACAGAGATAGTTACTAACCTTTACTAAAAATGTGTCACTGATTGTCACTTCTGCTAATTTCTCTCTAACTTGATAGACAGAGTTGAAGTCTCTGTACAACCGCCTGAAATTCAAACAAACAATCAATCAATCAATCAATCAATCAAGTCATGTATATACATCACAAATGAATACTGACATTGTTGGGGAGATGAGATCGGGTTGGTTCGCGGAAATTAAGTGTCCCCCCATGCATACAGTAGATACGCATGCGTAGTAGCAATTTAACATCGATGCGTTGCGGCCCCCGTCTATTATCCACAACAAACGATTACGTACGTCTGCTGAGCTGTATTGCGTTAATGGCTGTTTGGCGAAGCTGTAGCTTCTGGTTCCTCAGACGCACGCAACCCGAGTTCGAATCCCCATAGGATACACTTGCTATTTTATAATTTTTTTCTTCACGTCCCTGCTTGTTCTGCTAGTGCAATCTGGTATGAACATCATATTCTGAGCTCGCCATAATGCAAGCAACGGGCCTAAACCAAAACCAACCTTTTAGGCTAAGAGCAAAGAGGCATCGCACCACTTGGACCCACGGGTATTTGTCTCACGACACAAGCACTCTACGGCATTAAACTGTGTCGAGCTGTGTGCTGTTGTTTCCCCGCTTACCCATACCCTTATAACAACGAGTGAAGATTGCCGCGAATTAATTTTCCTTGTTATTCTTTGTTAGAACTCTAGTAGTAATTCAAAATCTAACTGTAATACGCATGCGCATCTACCGCATGAAGCCGATCGCTCTGCGAACAAACCACTTTCGCTTTTGTTCTACACAATAGAATCGAGACCTCGTCTCCCCAACAAGACAGGAGTCATCCTTACAGTGCTGGCATGATGATTTGTCACATTCCAAATCTTTCCTCATTTTTGCTGTTTAATTATAAACTAGAATTAAGTGAAATTGACATCTGTATATGAATTAAAATTCAATTAATTAGGCCTTAACTCTGAATTTGAGGCGAACACTGTATTCCCAAATGGAAGCTGATTTCACTGCAGCAAGCAGGGTGCTCTGTCTTCAAATCTAAATATTGCTAGCAAATCTTGCGAGTTGCCGTTAGAGACGCGCACCCTTTGATGACTTTGAAGGGAAGCGAAACCTTCAAGTCAATCTTTCAATAGATTCTTGTATTTTTAAGGTGGATTGTAGGATTTTGCGTAAAGTACTAAACATTTCACCTGCAAACTTGGTCTTCACTTTGCGACCATAAATGTAAAGAACTTGAAATTGAATCCACATCGTGGGGAGGATTTCCATTGAAACATTCTTTATCAATCCATTCCTAGCAAAAAAGTAAACATTTTTATTCCAGTAAGTGAAATGCATTGGGTGATAATGTCTTGTTCAATTCCAGCCATGACAACCTCAAATAAAGCAGCAAGCGGAGCCTTTTCTTTAATGTACACAAGCAAGGCTTGTACAACCTGTCCAGATTTAAGGCTACTTTTGCTGACTCTGATGTGCAAGGGATTTAAGGTGTGCACCTGTTATTTTAGTAAAATTTTTGGTGTGCAAATGCCACCAAGAAACACGTCCATGAAAGAAACTGTGGATTAAAAACATGGCAAGCTGATTTTTGGCCAATTAAAGGCAGTTTGTGACACATCTGACAGGCTCAAAAAAGTCCGAGCTCAACACAATGGATGTTTTTGTGAATCTTTGCACTTAAAATAAAGTAGGGCTGAACGCTAGCCCTTTCTATGGCCATAGAAAGTCAGTAGGATCACCAGCCATTCAGTTCTTCTATTCATAGTATTGTCCAATATATACTATCAAAATTCTAAAAGCTACAACAGGACTGTCTATCAACAATCTTGAAAATGCAGCATTACTCTGAAATATTGTAACACAAATATTGTTTTTCTTTTCTTTTGTGAAAATTTTTCCTTTCAATGACACCTCTCTCTGGAGGGACCGTTATGGAAATAATGTCACACTGACCTGTTAATGCTATCCCTGCCATTTTAAACTCTTTTAAACTGGGGGTATCTTTTAGATTATATTTTTAACTTTTATAGTTATATATCATATTGTACATCTGTAATTATACCAAGATAAAATAAGGAACTAGTTCCTTAATAGTTCCTTATTTTATCTTGATTAGATGTATTTAACTTTTCCTGAATTTATGTTACATCAAATTTTTAATTTAACACAGCTACATTTTACACACGTACATTATCACCTAATCAGATGTGTGACAGACTGCCTCTTTAAGAACCTTTTACATAAAAAACACTGTATAAATGTATAGGAGCCATTTGCTTGTTGTTACAGAAAATCATAGGTTCTATTATCATGCAGGTTTTTACTGTTCTCTCTGTTTTTGCAGAATATTATATTTTGGGTACTACTGGCATAAAAATGTGGTGCACCAAAATGCACAAAAACTTCCAGGGCCAGATCGTACAGAATGCTTTCACTATTACCTGTTTTTTAAGTTCAATTTGATATGGCTCAACATTAACTTCATCCCTTGGTCTATATGAGAGTTTTGGACATTTTCCATCTCTCAAAATAAAATTGTCTTTGTTGTGTGATTTGCTGCTAAAACCGAAGTATAAACATGCAGAGAGGAAAAGTATTGAGATGAATATCAAAGCAACTCTAGCATGCTTTATTCCAAAAAATTGTTGCATGTTTTTAACACCAAATATTGAATCTTCTTTGGATAAGGGTGATGGCAAAGAGATCATAACATTGGATTTCTTGTCTGATGACGAGTATCCATTATTCCAACGTCTTTTTCTGTCCATTTCTTGCATCATATTNATTTGCTGCTAAAACCGAAGTATAAACATGCAGAGAGGAAAAGTATTGAGATGAATATCAAAGCAACTCTAGCATGCTTTATTCCAAAAAATTGTTGCATGTTTTTAACACCAAATATTGAATCTTCTTTGGATAAGGGTGATGGCAAAGAGATCATAACATTGGATTTCTTGTCTGATGACGAGTATCCATTATTCCAACGTCTTTTTCTGTCCATTTCTTGCATCATATTGTGAGCTCTTTCATCTCTGTCTGTGTCCTGCTTTCATTGATATCCCTTCATGGATATTTCTTTGTTTAAATCTAATTATCGTAATTTCATTTCCAGCCAGCCAGAGTTTGCATGATCTTCTTCACTTCTTCAGAATGTTCGTTGCCTTGATTTTCTTCCTACGTGGCGGTCATTTCCAAATAGCCTCCTTTTGAAAATTATGATAAGATCAATTTTAAGGCTAAAGTATGGACCAGCCATTCCTTGGAACAATAACATTTTGGAAGGAAAATGGGTGTAAATCATTTCTATGGTGTAAATAGGGCAAAAAATATAGGGTCAAAGATAGGTATCTCCGAAAAGTGCCTATTTTTGGCAAAAAGGAAAGGGGTTAACCTTACTTTTTGCCCAAAAATAGGTATGTCCGAAAAGGGCCTATTTTTCATTTAATTAGCCGATTTTTCCGAAAAAAGCAAAGCCTTACTTTCTGCCCAAAAAGAAAGATTTTTAATATCTGCTGATTTTACCGAAAGAAGCAAGGGCTATGGCCTTGCATGTTCAGTAACGTTATTTGATCTAAGAACTGCTAGCCTACTCGTAGACCCATTATTCCAAAAGAAGAAAGGGTCTACGAAACAATGGGCAAAAGCTTGCTACTACAGTTCCAAATTTCTACAACTAAATTTATGCAGCCTTTGTTTAGACTCATTTCACACCTTATTTGAAAAGAGGATTAACATAATTAATTGGGCAGCCGTAGCAAGCTTTATCTCTTTAATTTCACAAACCCTTCATTCTTTAGGATAATGGGTCTGCTCATAGGCTAAAGAACTGCAGGCTTAAGGCTAAAGGCTCACCATATTCGCTAAAATGGGACATTTTTTGGTAAAATCAATGAAAACATTCGGGATAAGAAAAGAGATTTGAGAGAGAAAAAGCAACATGCATCGTTTCTTAAACCTCTTTTTCATACAATTTGCCTAATGATATAAATGTATCAATGATATAAAACAGCAATATTCTCGTTTAGCTACGATAGCACGAAAACGAGGCTAATCTGTGATGGTTTTGGTAAGACTTGCATTATCACATTTCACTGTGTCGTCTGCAAAAATAATATTGCAAGCGAGGCTATGTCAGTCACATCCAAATAAGAGGGAAACCTGTTTTAAAACTGTATTCAGGGGAAATCTACACGCCAAGACGTTTGGACAAGCTTATTTTTTAAAGATCAAAAAGTTGTGTTATGAGATATCGGTTGAGTAAACAATTTAACACTTTGGTGGGCTTTTTGGAATAGAAAGCATACAGACGATATTCAAAATTGAGATGTCAATCTATCAGTCGAAGGCTAACTTAGATGGGAACATTGTTTTGGTAAATCACTCGTCTTTTAGACCCAGAAATTAGGAGAATGCTGGTACGAGGTTTGTATGGGAACGAGAAATCCATATTCGAATCTAGCCCATAATTTACTATCTATTCAAACTCAATACAATTGTGAGTTTCAGGAATAAAATTTAAATTTCAATAGTAAGTAAATCATGGAGCAGAATCGATCGTGTCATTCTCGTTCCCAGACAGATCCTCAACAAGCATTTCCAAATATCTGCGTCTAAAAGATGAATGATTTTACCAAAACGATTTTCACATCTAAGTTAGCTTTTGACTGACAGATAAACATTATAGTTTTGCATATCGGCCGCGTACGTTATACTCCACAGCCCGCCAAATTCGCTAAAATTTTCTTGCTTCACCCATGGGTATCATGAATTATCAAAAGTATGGTCCGAAGTCACTTTATCTTTGGAACCACTGGAGACTTTAACTCTAATCTTACAGGAAAATGTTCTGAATATCTAGCAAAAACATTGCATAAATAAAGTAAGCTACTATTGGGAGAGCTTTGCAACTTATTAACGATTTTCCAAACATTCTCGCATGGGGAAATTGCATATTTTGTTTCTGTGGTGTGTCTGACAACGTCTCTAACATAAATATCTATGAATGAAGCTTTAGATATTTCAACAATTTAATTCATAAATAAAAGTTAAGGAATGAAGGTTAGAGTTAATGAAGAAATATTTCTAGAACTATTTTGTTATTTACAAGGAGTCAAAGAATTTCACCTTGATTTCTAATTAATTAAAAAGAGAAAAAGTTTGTTTCTCGGACGGAAAGGAAAATGGCCCTTGCAAGCAAAGATACTTTTACAAAGATCTTACGAAATCATTTGGGTGTATCAACAATAACAAAGACAGGCTCCAAATCACAAAAGAAACGTTAATTGTTCAAAGTTTCAAGGATAATTAAATGGTAAAATGTGTTTGGTCAGATATGAATCGATTTTCGAATGCCTCCAATAGGTTGTTTGGTCAGATATGAATCGATTTTCGAATGCCTCCAATAGGTTGTTTGGTCAGATATGAATCGATTTTCGAATGCCTCCAATAGGTAAATCGGGGACTGCAATCATCAAAAGTATGTATTTTGGACAGAGGATGCACCATATATATAAACATAGTTCATCTCTTTATATATATCTCTTTAACGGCCACAAGGAAGACCAAAGACGACCTGGATGCAGACAGTAAGGCAAGATTTGGCCAGCATCGGAATTAAACTGGATATTTCAAAAGAAGCACAAACATTGAATAGATTGTCTGAACTGACACAAGATAGAAAGAACTGGCGTGGCATTGTGAGACGCGTTGTGCAGTATCAACTGCGTGTGACGTCTTAGTAGTAGTTCATCTCTGACACCATGATATTTGAACGTTTGAGGACACCATGGTTTTCCGAGAAGAAAAATAGCAATCGAAGGAAGCTTAGGCCTAGAATAGCGAAAAAGACGGAACTGAAGTACCGCAAAGTAATGCCCGAGGATAAAAAATGTGTCGAAAAACGCCACGTTGGACTTGCTGGCATGCATTTGCTTCTGGTTAAAGTATAGTGCCGAGAAAAGCCTAGGATGCGTTAGATATATCGATTAAGCTAACCAATAATCTACATAACAACATCTTAAAATATAACATCAAAGTTCAATTGTCAATAAGTTAATGATGATAATCGTAATATTTAAGCAAGTCAGACGACACAGCTAAATATCCGACTTATTCTTTTCTTAATAACTTCTGTCTGTCGGGTTTTACTACCGCTAAATCACAAATATGTTTGACGCTGCTCAGTTGTCGACACACAATTGCTTTTTACGTATTTTAGACCAATGTCATGAGCCCAAAGATTACTGTAAGTGTGCGATTTCACCTTGACTTTTATCAACCGTCCAATGCTAAAATAGTTCATAGCATTGCACTGGGCAAAGGTACGTAAAACTATGATTTCAATCATTCCTAAAGCAGTAAATAGAATTGGTCATGAAATGAAACTAGAAAAGATCTGTGGCGGAAAGGGCAACATAACCTTTTACCCTGCATTTTGAAAGATTTCGTTTTTTGAAACTACAGTCTTGCTTGTACAAATTTTCTAATGAAAACCTTCCTAGAGACGTCACTCAAGTCTTGCTGGACAGAGGGTTAGAAACATAAATCTTTAGGCATTTTGACACCCTTGTATGCATCCTTCCCCTCAACTATTTTCAGGCACAAAGAAAGAACAATTTTAACCCGACCAATATAATAAGTTGTTGCAATGTGATAATGTAAGATAAAGCACGAAAGGTGCACAAAGTTTCTTCCTAAAACATGTTCAATAAGATATAAGTATGAGCAAAAATGCACACCAATACATTAAGACATTTTTCCTTTAAGATTACAAAGTCCGATTTACGTTAAGTCCGATTTACGTTAACGCAATTAGTTGAAAGTAACATCAATTCTGAAGCTTTGAAACCTTTTATGCACCTAAGATATCAGCTCTATTTTCTCGCTACTTTGAGTTAAATGTACCAAAATTGTTTTACAGAAGGAAAGAAAGAAAAGAATTCTAGGGGAGATGCCAACCTGATTAAGGAATTTCTTACGCCTAAACATAGAGCTTCTGATATTATTCAAACTTGTGCAGCAAATTGCCACTCTGTTTCGACTCCGTGTGAAATAAGTATTAAGGAAGAAGTAACAAGTAGGAACGACGGCAGGAAAAATTTTTGTAAAATACTAAATCCTGCAGACAAACGGACCCATCTTAATTGGGACCAAATTGAGCCGATCAAACACCAGATAATAAAGCTCTTCGTGAGACTTTCCAGCGATGGGTTGTAAATGATTTATCAAAGTGAAATTATGATGTCCCCGAGGGTGGGGATGGGGGATAACTTGAGGCTTTGGTTGACGGGAACGTGCCGCCCATCTTTCAGGAAAAGACCCATCCTTAGTGATTCTCCGCCCATTTTTACACCCATTATCAAGGAGTTTGGGGGAAAAAGGCCTGTTGAACTTGCCAGAAATCAGGTCTCATTTCACTTTAAACACACACTCGTACAGATAAAGTTACCACCAAACGAATTTCAGAACAAAAACAAAAAAGTCCAACGTTGAAAACAAGAAACTCCACAATTTATTAAAATTCAAACAGCTACCCCTTTCTAAAGGAAAATTTTGAGACTCATATCTAGGGATTTTCGAGGTCAAAAATCTAGCCTTATGGGCGGCACGCTTCAGATCCAATTCTGGCTTATCTCGGCTATCTATCTAACGCGTGTTTTGGTCTTATCTGTAACTTGAAAGCTGTTGTATTCAACGATTGATTCAAAATCGCAGCGTTTTGCATCAGTAGTTAGCACTTGGTTTCTACAGAGCACCACCTTGATAGGTATCGTTTTTTGAATCTCCTCTTTTTAACCACAAGATAGCCTAGTACTGAGGGTATTTCATACGTTTCATGGAGTAGAATATCCCAATACAAACAATGCCACTGACAGATCAATTTCAGATCATTAATCGTCAAGAATTTACCAAAATAGAGATTGGAATTGAGAGAGAAAATTTCCATGGGTAAGTGACATCAGCAATTATGAATTTTTCTTTACCAACGATAAATTATAAATTTCTTTGAAAAAATAAATAATAGTTATGTTATATATATAGACAGTTTCAGTATGTATCATCCCCTGGCTGCCTTCGAATCTCCTTACATATAATTTATAAATCATTTCTACACACTTGTTATTAACTTGTCCCGAACTCTACAGCCTTGAGCAGTAAGAAGTACCCTTCTGTACTATTCTTACCTAATCGACAAGGCCTAATCCTGACAAATTTCCCATTTTCAACATCGTATTGTTCGAAAAGCTCTGGCCAAACAGGCGAACATTTAAGATTTGCGAGCGAAGCAAGATGTTTGGCCATTCAGCTACGTCGCAAAACAATATTTGACAAACATGTTTCGTTTGTGACAAGAAGGAAATGTTTGTGAACTTTTTCATAACATTGCCCAACAAACTATTCATGATTCTGCTTGCAAAGCAATGTTTTAGCGACGTGGGCATGCAAATGGAAAAGCTTTGTTTCGCAAGAAAATCCCGAATGTCTGCTCGTTGGGCCAGGGCTCAAGCCAATTTCATTTGACAAAATGGGCCTAAAATTTGTCCATCACTAACAAACCACTTTAAGGCTACACCGCAATTTTCACTCCAGTCAACATGAGATAAAAGTGTTTCATATTTACCTTGGTTCATTCTGACATTCGCTCGCTCTTCCTGATTGATTGATTGATTGATTGATTACCTTTCAGGTATTCATGCTATCAAGTATTACCATAGACGCACACGTGGTATTGTGATGTCATAAGAAAATACCTCACTCGATACCGTATGCATGTGTCCAAATTAATTTAAGCACAAACGATGTTCAGCTTCATGCAGTCTGTCCTTCTGTTGGTCTGCACATCTGTCTGTCAGTCTGTCTGTCTGTTTGTATCTCAGTTCCAGATTGCCAATAACAAGCTATTTCGTCGATCTTGTTTTTAATACCTGCAAAGAAAGATAGTAATTTAGTCTCCAATGCATTTCGGGAGCTTAGGGTAACGACGCGCATCTACCAAAGGTATGCACTACCTCTATTGGAATTGAGACTACAACCTTCCTATATAATAGAATGTGGCAGATATTACCATACGAGATAAAAGACTCAAGTACCCTTCTAATTTTTAAAAAGCAAATTAGGTGCTGGGAAAGTGATGAACAGTGGTGGAAAAAATATTTGCCTTCCTGCGAAGCAACGTCAAACTAAAATTCTTACTTTCATAGTTTTATCAATGTTCTTCGTGCCAGATTTCAGTTTAACTATTGCACAACATACATTTCAATTTCGTAGGCATGTTTAGAGTCACTTGGAATAGTCTAAAATTACTATTAACAGCTTTCTTGGACCACACAGCTGTAAATGGATAGAGNGCAAAGAAAGATAATAATTTAGTCTCCAATGCATTTCGGGAGCTTAGGGTAACGACGCGCATCTACCAAAGGTACGCACTACGTCTATTGGAATTGAGACTACAGCCTTCCTTAGAAACAGAATGTGGCAGATATTACCATACGAGATAAAAGACTCAAGTACCCTTCCAATTTTTAAAAAGCAAATTAGGTGCTGGGAAAGTGATGAACAGTGGTGGAAAAAATATTTGCCTTCCTGGGAAGCAACGTCAAAATCCTTCCTTTCATTGTTTTGTCAATTTTCTCCATGCCAGATTTCACTTTAACTATTGCACAGCATACTTTCAATTTCGTAGGCACTGTTTAGAGTCACTTGGAATAGTCTAAAATTACTATTAACAGCTTTCTTGGACCACACAGCTGTAAATGGATAGAGTATAATCCAAACACTGTTTTCCCTCCCCTTTAATCTTTCCTGATCTTATTCCTTCCTTTACTATTTACATTTTCAATCTTTGGTTTTCTCTTGTATCCTATCTTCTTTCCATCCTTCGTTCTTTCCCTTCTCTTTTTTCTGTCTTTCGATTTTCCTTTCATGTCTTCTTTCTTCCCTCTATCAGTTCCTTTCTCTTCTTTCCTTCTATTCCGCTTTCTCTCTTTCCTCCCTTTTTCTTCCTTCCAGACAAATAAGCTTCCTGCGAAGCTGCTTCACGGCTTCACGCATTTTTTCCACCTCTGGTGATGAATGCAATTGTATGCTCTGCACAGTATATGTACCACAGGTTGGGTGAACAGTTTACATGTTTTTATCTTGGTGTGATTAATTCCTTTATCAATTTACATGTTGTGTAAAGCAATTTTAAATTAGTTTAAATCACCAGGTTTAATCATTCTTTGTACTAAAAGTTTGCTTTTCAATGTTTAAGCTCTTTAAACCAGACTTTGAAGAGATTTTGTTGAGTGTAAGAGAACTCCCGCTACTTTAGGCCATTTTGAGACAGGGGGCCCACTTTATAAGAGTAATGGTATGAGTCCCTCCCTATTGAGCAAGTGATATCAGCAAATCAAAGAACGCAGGGAAATTTGGGACGACAAGTCATAAATCTATTCCTCGATTTTAGATATTTTTTCTAAATCTAAAAGTACGATACTGAACTAACCTGTAGTAGTGTGGTTTGAATGGACCAGTTTTTGCAACGCCCATGTATTTAGCTTGGTCTTCGCTTAAATCTGTCAGATGTGCATCGAAAGCAGGTAAGTGCAAATTTGCAACATATTCATCTGAAAATAAATGAAAGATTTAAAAAAAATCTAGATCCCGTGAGAAAGGTACATCTGTTATATACAGTAGAATCCTGTGTGTAAGAACCAGTGGATTAAGAATCTGCAGGCTCCAATTTGAACAAAGAACTAGTCTTCTTGAAGTTTCTTCTTTTAATTCGTGAGATTTCGCCATTCGTTGGAATTTTCAGCTCGATTTCAAATGCTGGCTCTTGTGACAAATTGATGATTTTATTTTCTGTTGTCTGTACATCTTCTACAGTTATTGGTGTATCTTCATTATTGGACTTTACTGAAACGATCTGCTTTTCTCTATTATTTATCAGAATTTGAAATGAATTTCAGCAGAAGTGCAATAACTCGCTTCAAGCGTACCCAATCAGAACATCGATTCTCTAGTTCAATTAGGAGACTGTCATTCTTGGCAACTGCAGTGCAATTTACTTTGACAATCTTCTTTACGTCTAGTTCGTCAGCTCGTGTACGTGCAACTGAAGAAAAGGCACGTTTAGCAGAGTTACTTGCAGAATCAGTTACATCATTAAATTAAAAACAATTTTTTGTCATTTTCAGGGGGATCGGGCAATTTCTAAAATGTTAACATTTGGGGGACGCTTATTCGGTACTTGAGAGTAGCTAGAAAGCACAAGAACCAACGCTTGGCCTGTGTATGAACCACCATGTCATATCATAACATATCATACCATTTGCTTAAGCAACTACGAGAGAAAAGCTATTAAATACAGTAGTTGGAACCAAGGAGCTCCTTACTTAGAATATACATCATTCCAGTACCTGCCTGGTGGTACTCTAAATAGTTCAGTATGTATATAGAGTTTTCTTTCACCCATGTTCTTAGGCAGAAAATAGACATCATTCTGCCAAGTGGCGCTCTGAATAGTTCAGCAAGTACATAGACAAGTTTTCTTACCCATTTTCTTGGGCAGCAAATAAACATCATTCTGGTACCGGCCCGGTGGTGCTCTAAATAGTTCAGCAAGTACATAGACAAGTTTCCTTACCCATTTTCTTGGGCAGCAAATAAACATCATTCTGGTACCGGACCGGTGGTGNTACCTGCCTGGTGGTACTCTAAATACTTCAGTATGTATATAGAGTTTTCTTTTACCCATTCTCTTGAGCATCAAATAGAAATCATTCTGCCAAGTGGCGCTCTGAATAGTTCAGCAAGTACATAGACAAGTTTCCTTACCCATTTTCTTGGGCAGCAAATAAACATCATTCTGGTACCGGCCCGGTGGTGCTCTAAATAGTTCAATAATTGCTATTGCTTGCGTTGTTGCTGTTATTGATACCACGAACGATGGTACACTTGAACAGCTTAAATTCACTAAACGACCCTATGGAGGAACAAAAACATGCTATCATATTAAAAAATATTTGAAACAATATGATAGAATACAAATTAAGCAAAAGCAGAATCTAAAGTAACTGATCAGCTTTTAACTTTTCCCAGCTCTGATAAGTGTTCGTTTCTGTTTTTAGTCTACTTTGAATAGCAAATCTTGCTTCCTATTTGCACCGTTCCCTAACTAGATCAGTAACCTATTCAACTGTTCCTGTGTACATAATGGAGCATTAAAATGATCATGCATTACTTGAATTTGACTAGTGATAAATGGTTTTTGTCGTGCCAGATTATTAAGGAAAGAGAACTGAACCTGTGGACATTGTTTATCGATAACATAATACAAAACAAACATTTTCTTTGTGTGAAATCAGAATAACAGTAATAAAAACATTGTTGAATTTCATTGGAATATTTTCGCCAGGTGTTGGCAAAGTGATTCTCTTCCAACGCCTGAGAACGTCACATCAATTTGTCAGGTACGATAAAAAACAGTAGCAAGGACAATATATGCTACACATTATCGTTTTGGCCTGCTTTGAAGGTTTTTGGCCTGCTTTGAAGGTTTCTCAAAGGGACCCTCCGGAGAAAATCCTCCATAGGTCCAGACCGAAAAGAGTTCCAGGCAACGAGAGAGAATAAAGGAGACATGTACCTCTGCCAGCAGAGTGATTCTCTTGCCATCCGGCCAAATGATATGATCAACTTGCGACCGTACTTTCTCCCATGTTAGATCCGGTGATCGCAAACTTCCCTGAAAGATGAATTGAAGAGATTATAAATCAGGGCCAACAACAAACACGACAGACCGTCTTCAAAAGAGTCTGGCTAGAGCGATATCTTTTATACATTTCGATATTGGATGTTCGATTGAGTGGCATTAGAACTTCTATTACTTTCGTGCCCATTCGAAAATTCTACGAAATGAATCAAAATATCGTTCGATCAATATCGTTCGATCCATTCTTTTTTAGAATAGCTAAAAGGTCTATTATGGCCTGTTGTAATCTTGGAACAGGAGGACAAAGCCTGCGGGCGATTCTGAACATTTACAACGGCAGATTTCCAAATGCATATTTTCAGCTTAATCTTAGTGTAGAAAGATCCAAGATCAATCGTATATAAAAAATAAATGACCCATATAATGTCTAGTTAAAAAATAGAACAAAAGGAGGCCACGTGTCTTTATTTGTCCAATTGTTTTGAGAATCTATCGATATCATCAAATACAATGGGAATACAATGGAATACAATCGGCTATATTTAAATTGACCAAGCCCCTAACTGAAATTGTCTTAGATCTGATCTCCGTAATTTATCTTTAAAGAGAATCAACGGAGATAAAAGCCAGGCGCGGCAGGAGTATGGGTATTCTATTATTAGCCTATTGTATTTGATTATTTCGAGACGACCATGGATATTGTTTAACAAGAGGAACAATAACATGCGTAGGAGTTTTCAATGCCCTATTTATAGATTGCCTCTACTTAGCTCCGTTGATTCACTTTAATGCAAAGATTTAAATGAACTCACAACATCAATCTCCGTATTCGAATGTCCCATGTTGCAAACAATACATCCATTCTTTAGTCTGTCTAAATGTTCTTTTCTCACAACGTGTTTATTCCCTGAAAAAATAAGATTACCAGTATTATTAAGTAGTGCATTCTTTCTACAGTGCATTCTTTCTACTTTAATCAAAGTTTGTTTAAAATTAGATGTCACGTGAAGATGCCTGCAAATAACAATTTTGGAGGGTTTTCTATGAGTTATTTTGCGTTATCGCAAAGCTCACGTGATATCTAATTTTGTACAGCAGCATTAAAGGCAATACATTGATGTTCATAACTGTTTAAAATAAAGAGAAACTCGTGCCATCTTTGTATCAACAAGGATCACAGGTATTCTTTGGATTCTCACCTAGTCGAGCAGACAATCTATGAGGTTTATAAACAAACGACGATACAAAATGAATTCCTTTAATCAACATTCTAGATATCTCTTTTCATTGTGGATCAATTCAACTTCAAGATTTAAGTTCAGAAATTTAGTTAATCAATCTGATCTCAAATGAAGAAGACTATTTTATTTCAACGTTGCAGGAAACTTAAAACATCAACCTTTCGTCTAATGTTGTTTGAGTCATAAAGGAAACATTTCCTCTCGTCATACCTGTACACGTGACTAGAATATCAACTTGCTTTATTACTTCTTCCATTCTGACAACACGGAATCCATCCATGCTACAAAAGAAAACGTCTTTATATCATTCTTTTGCAAATCGTTGCTCAGATATCCATTACAAATTAGGAATATCCAATTTAAAGATTGGAAACACTGGGTAAAAACTGGGTAAGACTTTCTCCACGTTGAACTTGATAATCTCTAGAGACATCTTCTTTGAAAATAATCCCGTATTGTTGCACTCATAGGTTATTTTCAGTATTTTAATATTTCTTACAGCCGAAGTTTTAAAATGTGCTGATTTGCGATTATTCCATATTTTGTAGTCTTACTAGTTCATGATGCATTTTGTAGTTTTACTGGTTCAAAATATTGTACTTCTTTTGAGAAAGCCGTCTAAAATAAATTCAAACCAGACATGAAATTTACGAATGTGCAGACTTTCTGTATTTCTTGTCTGAAGATTTTCATAGAAAAATAATAAAAATAAAATGCTTTCATCGATATACAAATTCAGCTAACATTGTTTATACCTATTACAGATTATGCACTCATAGGTTATTTTCAGTATTTTAATATTTCTTACAGCCGAAGTTTTAAAATGTGCTGATTTGCGATTATTCCATATTTTGTAGTCTTACTAGTTCATGATGCATTTTGTAGTTTTACTGGTTCAAAATATTGTACTTCTTTTGAGAAAGCCGTCTAAAATAAATTCAAACCAGACATGAAATTTACGAATGTGCAGACTTTCTGTATTTCTTGTCTGAAGATTTTCATAGAAAAATAATAAAAATAAAATGCTTTCATCGATATACAAATTCAGCTAACATTGTTTATACCTATTTCAGACTACACGATTGCCCTTTTGAGGAAACTTTCTTTTCATTCCAGTCAAGAACTTCGTGCCATGAAAGGTGTGATACGTCAACAATATCAACAGATAAAGAGATGACTTCCCAATTTTATGGTCACTTGATCTGAAGTGGGTATAAATAATGTTATCTAAATTTTCTATGGTGTAGGTGCATACGTACCAGGCTTGCAAAGCACAAATTGGATCAATTTCTGTCACAAATACAATCCCTCCAAGTCCTTTCAAAGCTTGGCAGCAACCTTTGCCAACCTGAAATATACGATTTATTAATAAAATACAATCTAAATGGTTTATTGAAGAAACATAGGGTGTTAAATTCCTAAAATTTACTTACGTTGCTTTTTAATCAAACGAGGAGATCATGCAGTCTTTGTTGTGACTATGGAAAAGAAGGCTGATCTTCCGAGGAGTTTTGTAGAAAATGATAAACTGCTTCTTCTCTTTAGGTTTCAGGCAATTTTACTCAATTTACTGTTGTAACTTCCACCCCCACAATATAATGCTAATGTACTTCAACTATATTAACTCATGCTTTTCCTGGGTAACATACAACTGCCTCTATTGGTCTGGAATTCTTAGGAAAACTCTTCACTTCACATGCACCAGAATAAAGGAATCTTTGAAAATTTAAGATAATTAATACAGGGCCAATGCGAATTAATTACTTGAGAAAAATCCCTGAAAAATAACTCAACAACTTGAATAACGATATTAACAAGAACAAAGAACAGGTTGAAGGAACATGATAATTATAATGTTTCATTAAATCTGCAAAAACAAAGGCAAATTGTCGCATACCTCACCATATCCGCAAATAAGAACCTGCTTCCCACCAAACATGATATCAGTTGTTCGTTTCAAACTGTTAACAGAATGAGAAAGTTTCAGGTTAACCCAGGTCAGGTCACTAACGAGGTTAAAAGATCTATGTTGATACAAAGTTCTAGCAAAGATTCGTTTAGAATCACGTCAATAAAGCACGCATAATAAAAGTACGAATTTTCATCAAAAGGAAAAGCCGAAAATCAGGTCTTTAAAGCTGCAATTTTGTGATCATGAACCAACGGGAAAAAACAATGATCTTGCCTGGTAAATTCCCTTTATTCTTGTTTTAGATTTTCAAGCAGAACATATCACTGAGTTATTTACAGTTTGAAGAAAATATCTCATTGTCTCAAAATTAACAAGGAAAAATAAATTGCAAAAACAAACTGATTACCTACCTATCTAAGATCGATTCTCTACAGCAATACAAGTTATCGAATTTTGTCTGGAAGATAGAACAATTTTTGAGTGGAATTCTTCAAATAGATTTTAAGAGGAAGTTATCATTTTTGCACTTCATTATGGCGACTAGAAATTACAATAAAGAATAGAAAACTGAGAATCAAGTTGAAAATGAAATGTCACTGTTTCACTGCATCAAGAGTGTCTGATTGATTCGAAACAAGAAATGACCTGAGCTGATACGGAAGTTAGGTAATGAAGTTAGCCAATGAAAATGAGGCTTGGCTCCCCATGAAGACTTATCAAATGGTTGGAGTCACCGGGAATAGCGCAAGGCAGGGTTAATATACCATAAAGGCTCTATCAAGCCCCGGGGGGGGGGGGTTATTCAATTTCAAAGACTCCAGAGGGGGCTTAAAAGAGAGGGGGGCTTGTTAGAGATGAGGCCTTATCCGAAAAATCGAGTGACAATAATATGAATGATAGCTTTTTGATTCTTTTACCCTATATTCAGCAGATTCAGCATACAATTTACGAGTCAAATACAGAAATTTAGCATAACTTTTGTACAAACCATATCAAAACTAATATGCAAACTTTTATGGCTAAATAATTTTGATACAAGTGAGGGCATATTAGAGAGGGGGGGGCTTATTAGAAAGGGAGCTAAACAGAGCTTTCAGGGTAGGTGCCTTTCGTGAATAAAACGATGAAGTAAAAATAAATTCATTTTTAGACGGAATCTGACAGAATTCCCTAAACCAGTTACATCTCATTGCACATGAACGCCATCTCCAGTTTGGAATTAAAAAACCATAAACAGAAATCACGGAAGGATAAATACATGGTCATTACTTTTGTAACAGAATCGTTGACATTCATGGCAGGAACAGTGAGCTTTCCAGCTTTAGATAATTGGTATAGCCTATCAAGAAATGTGCAACGTATGAACAATGATACAGTAAGATCAACGAGTAAAAGTTCTAAAAATTGAACCGTTTGGAATTAAGAAACCATAAACAGATATCATGGAAAGATAAATATATGGTCATTACTTTTGTAACAGAATCGTTGATATTCATGGCAGGAACAGTGAGCTTTCCAGCTTTAGATAATTGGTACAGCCTATCAAGAAATGTGCAACGTATGAACAATGATACAGTAACATCAACGAGTAAAAGTTTTATATGCAAATTGCAAAATGGAGCTTTCACACTCGAAATGATCAGATTCTAAAAATCGAAAATCCTGCATTATAGAGATTAAATAGCATACAGTATACATAAATCATATAGTTTGATAATATAGTTTGTTGATATTGTTTGTTGATATTGGTTGGTGCAGACCATGAAAATTACATTGATATCGGACATAGTTTCAGCTACTGAAACGCTTTTGTCACATTGCCTTACCTGCCATAAAACGTTTGACAACAATCTGTCTTACCATAAATACATATTTAGTAACACTTTTTGAAGCATATGTTTAGTTTATCCACAGATCGAAATCCCTAGATTAAATCATGTTAAATTGTTACCTATGAACCCCTGTGACACTCTCCTCCACAATTCCCTTCAGATGATTGAAAGCTGGTGGAAATTTCTTCAACATCAAATGCGTTGAATCTCCTCCATCATCTAATATCTGAAAGAACGAATAAGAAACCAGGTAATAAGTCGTTACAGATCCAAAATTTCATAAAACATTCCATAAACTTGAGAAAGTTTGCGTTCATGCTGTATTTAAAGGAAGATCTTTATTTTTCAGGAAATGAGCCGTCTTTCTGCTACAGTAAAAACCCACACATAAGAACCTCAGATTTTGAACTCAGCCTGTTTAGGTTCTTATTCCACGAGGCACATCCAGTAATCAGGGTGTAGGTTCTTAACAAATGGAAATATGTGAACCTACATCTTAGCCAAACTTATTTACACTATTGGCTCTATCTATTTTAACCCAAGCTTACCCAGTTTACCCCTGCAGGCCCTGCGTATCAAAGTTAATGTTAATGTTAACAAGTAATGTTAACAAGTAATATTAATTGGAGTTCACGAAAGAGGTTGATTGGCAGACAGATTGCATTTGTTTCCCAATGCATGAATGAAACCCTTTAAGAACCTAGTTATGATATCAGGCTGAAATAGTTCTTATCGAAAAGGTACAAAATATATGATTTCAGACTGTAGGTTCTTAATAAATGAAGGTTCTTATGTGCGGGTTTTTATTGTAATTCACTGTCCTACTATAACAGCGAGAAAACCTAAAATGCATGAAATGAAAATGAAATAGAAGTCATCAGCTTGCAGGAACTCAGATTTCTCATTAAACTGTGAATTAAAGGGGTTCTGTCTCCAAATTTTTGTTGAAAAGGTGATTTTGTGGTTTTTGAAAGGTAATATCACAGATTTTTCACGTTTATCAAAATGAAAGAGGTTCTCTGTAAGATAAATCTTCGTATTAATTTCACAGAGAAACAAACCAAATATTCATATCTCTTAGGATTGCTCGGATATGAGCAAATTTTGATGGTTACATTCTGGTTGCTTGCAGAAAACAATGGACGCAGGTCTCATCATTTATTAAGAACCTACAGTCTGAAATCATATATTTTGTACCTTTTCGATAAGAACTATTTCAGCCTGATATCATAACTAGGTTCTTAATAAAGGGTTTCATAAATGCATTGGGAAACAAATGCAATCTGTCTGCCAATCAACCTCTTTCGTGAACTCCAATTAATATTACTTGTTAACATTTTCGTGAACTCCAAATTTTTGTTGAAAAGGTGATTTTGTGGTTTTTGAAAGGTAATATCACAGATTTTTCACGTTTATCAAAATGAAAGAGGTTCTCTGTAAGATAAATCTTCTTATTAATTTCACAGAGAAACAAACCAAATATTCATATCTCTTAGGATTGCTCGGATATGAGCAAATTTTGATGGTTACATTCTGGTTGCTTGCAGAAAACAATGGACGCAGGTCTCATAAAAAATATCCTGTGCCTGAAATGGTTGGGGGGAAATGTGCCTGTAATCAAAACACTCACAGTACAATTAACGTACCAGCAAATAATGTGTCATGATGTTTTGCGCCTGCGAGTGGCGCTCGTGCAAATTAAGGAGGTCTGAACATATGCCTAGAACGATAGTGTTTACAGTTCTGTTTACAAGAGACCTTTTAGCTATTCTGAAAAGAATCAGAATCGAACAACATTTTGCTACATTTTGTAGAATTATCGAATGCGCACAATAGTGATAGAGGCTCTAAACACCACTCGATCGAACATCACATATAAAAATGTATAAAAAGAACGCTTGATCCAGGCTCTTTTATAGAATAGCTAAAAGGTCTATTAGGCGATAGAGCTCCATTAAGAATTTTTATACAGTTAAAAAGTATATTGACAAAATTAAAAAAAAAATCATTGTGTGGAGCAATCAATTGAAAATGTTGGATTCCTTTTACAAGCAGAAATATTCTCTGTGAATTTCACAAAAGAACAATATATTATGAAGAACAAGAATTGCCTTACCAGATTTGGTGTCCACCCAGGGGCTTGCATGCATTTTTCTATACACCACCAAAAATCATCCTCTGTTTCTCCTTTCCACGCAAATATAGGATAACCTTGAGAAAAGAAAAATAAATTTATGAAATTTGAAATTCTAAAAAAAATTGTGCTTCAGTTACTTTGTGTGGCTGCTGTGGAGGAGCTGTAAATTTTCAAAGAGAGGGTTCAAGCATTGCATTCATATTTTTCTGCATCTTTAACAGGGTTAATATTGCTTTTTGTTTATAAGACAATACTGTCAACCCTTTTACAAATGTAAGAGAAAATTTGAATATGTCTTCCTTTCTTTCTTACTTGAAATTTGAATACCCTTCCTTTCAAATATTACTTGATTATGATATTGCTCGAGACCAATAGAAGTGCTGTTCTTGAAGCAACCATTTATTTTCTCTTTCCTCTCCAATAAATCAGCAACCACTTGTCACATGGACACAAACAAGGTCTCCAACTCCAAGTTGAAGCCTTTCCTGTGCAAATGTGTAAAAACCAAGAAAATCAAAGATATAGCTCCTCCACAGCAACTACATAAATGGGGCACATTATTTTAGAGAAACCCTGTACAATGTAAAGCCATGGTTAATGGTGTGCATGCAGTTTGCTTGACTTGAAGTCTAGATGCCTTTATAACAAAAATGAATCAAATTTTATTAGCAATGAGTAGAAGTGTTGAGATGACCATAACTTCTAGTGATGAGAAAACAGACTAACCTGCTTCAGCCAATGCAGGGCAACTTCATTNTTATTTTCTCTTTCCTCTCCAATAAATCAGCAACCACTTGTCACATGGACACAAACAAGGTCTCCAACTCCAAGTTGAAGCCTTTCCTGTGCAAATGTGTAAAAACCAAGAAAATCAAAGATATAGCTCCTCCACAGCAACTACATAAATGGGGCACATTATTTTAGAGAAACCCTGTACAATGTAAAGCCATGGTTAATGGTGTGCATGCAGTTTGCTTGACTTGAAGTCTAGATGCCTTTATAACAAAAATGAATCAAATTTTATTAGCAATGAGTAGAAGTGTTGAGATGACCATAACTTCTAGTGATGAGAAAACAGACTAACCTGCTTCAGCCAATGCAGAGGCAACTTCATTCTACAAATTCAAAAAATATATGTCTTCCCATCAGAACATACAGTGTAGACCTTGTGAGCATTAACATTACAAGAATTCTTAAGAATGTTCTGATAAGAACTCTTGAGTCATATGAAAGTCTTTTCTGGATTGAACAATCTTTTTACATATTTTGTAGAAACCTGGGGAAATTTCTAACATGCAGAATATTGATAGGAGCTGTAAAGCTGCTTAATCTAACAGAACATATTAAAACGAATAAAGATACCACTCAATGCAGACACTTCTTGTAAAATAGCTGAAAGGTTAGTATTTGTTCTTTGCACCATAAATTACAGATGATTATGGTTTTAAAGTTTGCAATACCTGTGTTGAATAAATGTTGCATGCACACCATCTTACTTGAGCACCTAGTGCTGATAACGTTTCAAGAAGAACCTACAAAATAAGAGATAAAATTTGAATCTGCATGTTTAACCTTTATCATCTGAGATCCTACTAAATAGTTGTTTTGCTACCAATTAAATTTCTCTTTTATCTTTAATGTATATCAATGTATTTTTAGGTTACTGACATACACTTCAGTTCATTGATTTCAAATTCCACTGCATACATACCGGGTGTCCCAAAATGATGTATCATTGTTTGATTGCTTGTATGTCCATAACCAATGAACGGATCTTCAAAAACTTTGTTTTATTTGATTGCCTAAAGTCTAAATTGGATGTTAAGATGTTGGTTGTGGTTTTACCAGTTTTTGACAATCGGTTCATCACTTATGGACATATAAGCAATCAAACGATAATACATCATTTTGTGACACCCGGTATACTCTCAGATTGTTGCAATCAAACAAAATAATTTTCATCAAAAATCATGGCAACTGATTGTGTTGGCAACCTTGATGGCCGAGAAAGGTGGCCTGATCCCATGACACCAACTCTGTTACTTTGGAAGGCTGATTTTAACATGGCTAATTAATCAAAAGGGGGTACAATTTCATCATGGCTAATTAATCAAATAATCTAATACTTGATGATAAAAACAAATATGTAAAAATAAATCTTACAGCTGCCTGTGCAGTTATATGAGTACATCCGACAATTTTTGCTCCTTCCAATGGCTTTTCATTCATGTTTCTTTTCCGTAAAAGCATTAGGCCTGGCATTTCTGCAAAAAGTCAAAATTAATTAAATTGCAGCGATCACTATCAGGCTTCTAGCCAAAAATTACAGCATAGTGTTATTGTATTTTATGTTATGTAATATTATGTTATGTCAGCTTCAACTACACAAATGATTTCACTGCTGGCCCAACAAGTAGTGCATTACAAAATCTAAACAGTTTGTAAATTTGTTGACAAGCCAATAAATATGTTATCTTGATATCAGTAATACCTTGTTCTGCTATCTCAATCTCTCTTCTCCCAAAATCTGCAAGTTTGATGTTTTTAACACAGAAATCTGATTTGCCACTTGAATTTGACTGAAAGAATTTTAAAAATCTCAATAATTAATATTCAGAAGATCTGACGTCGAAGCTATCAGCTACTCCAAAATAAGAACATTTTTAGTAAAAGGTTTTGGAATGGGCTAATCACAAATAATTGATTCAACATCTTTCAGTAAAGTAAAGCTCTTCTGCAAGATGCATACCTGTACGAAAATACAAGGCCATGTAATAGCCATGTACAAGCCTTGTAGTTATGGCCTTGTAACCTTGTTATAGCCTGGAATAGCCTTGCTGTAACCTTGTAAATGGCTTGAAAAATGCTAATTAGCCTTGTAGAAGCCTTGTGGAAACCTTGTGTTAGACTGGTTGCAGCTTGGAATCTTACTGATAGCCTTGTAATTTTCTTCCAAGGTTAGTACAAGGTCATAACAAGGTCATAATCCCCTCTACAAGGCTAAAACTTGGCCTGTACAAGGCCAGGTTTAGCCTTGTATTTTTGTACAGGATAATCAAATCATAATGGACCTGATCATTATACGCTGAAAGTAAGAAGCCCCTTTTGTAAGGACTGCAAAAACCAGTATATACTGCAAATAAAAACTTCTTCTATCTCATACCCCGAGTAATTTTGTTATATACTTTATGGGCCTTCTGCACATTAATATGGTTTTCCTGCTGAAGAATTCTTGTTTAGAAAAATTTACAGTCTTTCATATGGCTCAAGAATCCTTATCAAAATGTACAGAACTCTTCTCATGTGTGCAAGGCCTTTGCTGTATCTAGTATGTGATCTCATATGCAAAATACTGCTTGTCAAACCAAATACAAAATCAAAATCCCAACCTCCTATAAATCTACAAACACTTTGTCCAAATGACTGTCTCTGCCTGATAGAAACCATCCAACAAGAACAGCCTCACAAGGGATGGCAAAGCAAGATTCATCACATATACTTGGCCAGAAGATTTTTGGAGGGGAGCAGCAAATTGCTCCACTGGTAAAATTACGGTGAGCTGTTTATAAATGCATAAATAGAAAACAAATGAAAATACATTTCAAGGAGGGCAATTTCGTTTTCAAAATTTTAGGAGAGCATTTAAAGCTCCTATCTTGCATGAGGGGAGCCTGGAGGGGAGAGAGACAGCTATAGCTTTTCTCAGATGGCCAGGCCTGCATGAAAAAATAATGAAGTACAACAAAGTCAGTACCTGCTGAGTTTCCCTTGGATTAAGACCTCCATCTTCCTCATCTGAAGAATAACTTGCATCAGAATAGCTTGCTGAAATAAAATAAGAAGCATACAAAGAACAGTGAAATTCCTCCATCTAAATTCAACGAGCATAGAACTCAAGGAGTGAAATGTAAAGTATAACCACCATTGTTTTATATTTTATTGACCATGCAACAAGAAAATGCATCATTATGGGTGATTAGGAGAGAGGTTTCATACCATAATGAGGTTTTAGCTGGAATAATTGGAGAAAAATGTGCTTTGGACTAATTTTCACCTGGTATGCCATGGGATTTAGGAGGTGTGCTACCAGCAAGTTTTTTGAAAACAGAATATTTTTCTACAGTGCATGGCCACAATTTCACAGAGCATGCTCCAGCGTATAACATGTCTAATCAGAAATATTCTGTGACTGTGAGCAGACAAAATGAAACATGGGCCTATGATGGATGATTGTACTAAAGATGAAATCAAAGAATTGTTGCCATGATCCATCTTGTCTCATGGTAAATTGACCAATGAAATCAATGGAAATAATATGCCATGTTGAGCACAATTTATCACAGCACTACAGGAAAGTGAAATTTGCCTGCAATTAACCCTATTGAAGGATATTTTATGCTTGTATTT
>REGL01000153.1:261237-275599 GCA_004194395.1 Aurelia aurita complex sp. Pacific
GACTCCCTCGATTGACTACGAAGGCGCATGAATTGTATGCGAAGGAGCGTGTGGTGTGGCAGACTCAATTCTTTAATGTTGAATTGACTCACATATTACTAATCTCCAGATTAAAATAAGCCATTTTGCGTTTAGGCCTTGCAGTTTCCTGACTTTTCCGAGCACTTACTAACTTTAGAAATAGTGATTTGACATCGGAAATCCTACGCGATTTCGAATTGCGGTGTACCTTTGAATCAGCAGTTTGCATTCGTAGAGATTGATCACAGCGATCACAGCATAAAAGTTTCGTTCCCTTTCAAAGTGATGATCTCTTAACCATGGTGGTTTGCCCATAAAATCATTTCAAACGATTTTCTAAATTGGCCAACTGACCTTTCAACATACTAAACTTGCGTTCTCTCCAGGACTAACATTTATAGTATGAAGGGCCCCCAAAAAACTAAAGAATCGTTGCCTTCCAAACCATAATGATGATCTCTCAACCATGGTTTGCCTTCAACATCATTTCACACGATTTAAACTGGCCTGCTGACCTTTCATCAAACCGAACCTCATTAGCCAATATTTCCGCGGAATATAGTCTAGCTAAATATCTAAAAACTTCCATGGTGTCCCTGTCATTTCATAGGTTTTTAGAATTGTAACTCTTTGAGGATAATAACTCATTTTGAAATCACAAATGTTATCAAACATATTTGAAACATAAAAATCTCATTAATGGACACATTATTCAATGTTTGAAGGGGGAGGAAGGGGGCCCACCTCCTGATCTCTACTGCTCGAACTCAACGATTCCACAAAATACTTGGGTTGATGGACTCTACATGTTCTTCCTACAACAAGTTTATAGTAATGCTGCACTCAGGGACTGCCGGCTGCACTTCACATCAAAGAGAAGTATAAAGAGGTCTGGGGATGGCCGTCCCTCACATGACGTCATTCTGTGGCTTGTTTATTGAGCCCTAATAGCAGTAAATTGCTATCTCGTGAGATTGTTTTAATGTTGTGGATTTCTTTAATTAACCTGAATAATCTTTCGCAAACATTCGATTTAATGATAATGCATCTCATCTTAGATTTACTACAACAGTTGTAGTTTTGCTTTCCTGAACTTAGCTGTCGCAGCGACAACAATGAAATCATGCGACAAAGTTGCATTTACCGATAACATTTCGTGTTTCCGTTATTGAAAAACATCATATTAAAATAGCTCTCTAGCGAGTGAGTAAAAAGAATCTCCGCCTTAAAACCACTGTTCCCCAGATATCAAGACGATGGTATTGGCAAATCCATCATATAAAGGTGGACATATTCCAATCCATTTTAAAAATTTACCTGACTTAAACTGGCTACTCCATTCTGAAATTATGAGGGATTTTCTCGAAAGTTGTCCGCTTGGAAGGATGTAATCACCGGGAATAACTTTGTTGTGCTCCCCAGGATGACAATTTTACCCAATTTTACCCTCCCAATGGAATAACAAGTGCTAAAACATGTAAAAGTCATTGCTGTAAGGCAAAAGATTTGGTCGTGATTTTAGGCCTGTTTTGATGGTTTCTTGCAGTGGCTTTCATGAGAAATCACTCGTAGATTCAGAACGGCGAAGATGATTTCAGTCAGGTAAATTCTAAAATATATTTGAACATGTCTACTATTTATGATATACCAGCCAAAATTATTGCCTTGATATGTAGGAAATAGTGGCATTTCAAACTAGGATTGCTTTTTCTTCATCCGGTAGTTTATTGTTTTCATTCGTGGATATTTGCGCCTGATATCTTGTGTGAAAGCGAAATGCACTCCTGCGAAAAGTTGCATGCATGCAACGCTTCAGCATTCAATGTCGGGAGCTGTGAGCTAAGGGATGTAACGCCAGACAATCAGTTACAATCAGCTACAAACAAGGCAGCATTGCTGTTTCAAGTCGAAGATCATGAGCTGATAAACTAACCAAAAACATGATTGAATTTCAGAAAAGCTGTCAAGTATCTTGATTATTCTGTATTTTCGATCAAATTAAGCAAAATCATTATCGTGAAAAATGCAAGGATTTCTTTTGAAGTCATTCATTTCAGCGTGCAAACTTGCATTCACATTCATTCATTCATTCATTCATTCATTCATTCATTCATTCATTCATTCATTCATTCATTCATTCATTCATCACTATATTTACGTAGGCTGGAAGGATTTCTAACTATTTCTATTTAATCTAGGCCAACTAGACTACGCATGCCACATCCAGGCATGGGGCAGATACAAATTTTAGTCAAAGCACGACGACGCCTCGTAGTAACAAAATGAAACGATTTCTTACTTAAATCAGTCGCTGAATCGTTATTCAGTTCCATCTTCTTGTGTTGTTTCGTAACTCTTCGAATCCCTACAGATTTCCTTACTTTGCTTTGCTGGCTTTGCTCCATGTTTATCCAACGCCAACTACTTGTAAACGGCTCGTTTGAGGCAGAGCAAAGCAAGGTAATTCGTTGGGATTCGAAGAAGAACAACAGACGAAGAGGGGAAAAAATAACGACTGATTCAAGGCTGAATAAGGTAGGATTTCATGGCACAAATTTGCTACAAGGAGTCCTATGCCTCGTGGTTCAACTTGCATTTTGATCATCAATCATCAGAAGGACGACAGACTTTTTCACCGTTAACGGCTTTGCAAGCAAGTTTAGAACTTTAGAACGTCATGGTGCAATCTTCGAATGACCACAATCAAAATCGAAGGTTTTCGTCGATCTTTCGAATCCGATTCGAATGCGAGTCTCCAAACAGCTAAATGGCAGATGTAGACTGATTACACGAGTATCAGTTTTCCACAAACACCGTGTCTATCAAATCTACCGTTTCAGAATTCGGCCAATCAAGCTCACCCTTGCTCCTGGTGCTCCTGGATGGGGGAAGTCTTTCCTGATTTCTGGACTTGAGGAATATAAATTTGGCACGGACAGATTAACACCGAATGGTCCGTCAAAGCAAGGTTTGACCTGGCTTTTGCAGATTAAAAATCAAGGTAATTAAGGAAAGATAAATTATCAGTTGGATAATAAAAACATAATAAAAAATTTACTCACAATAACTTTCGCAGGAACCAGTTGAACTCGTTGATAATGTCCGCGTGCGGTATAGCGCTCTTCGGGCAGATGCTTGGAAACCATTTTGAACCTAAATAAAAACAAGGAAATTAATGGTCAGGCATTGTTTATACGGGAATGCAATCGGTCCTTTCCAAACCAATGACGGAACGATTGCGTATCGGTGCTCATTTCTTTTCAAATAGGAATGCAATTCCGTACCGCAATTGTTTCTTCATTTATTTCCATTATTTCCCTAGCAACAACCTACAACAACACCAACGTGAGAGCTTTGGGCAAAAGTCTACCCGTCCCGTGATTTGGACCAGTCCTGCATTTCATTTCCTGTTCACCCCGTAACGAAACGGAACGATTAGGTATCGTTCCACTTTTCATATCATTGTTTATATCGTACCACTTTTTGGAAAGGAACAACTTTACTTGAGGCTTTGCCGTTCCACTTTTTGGAATGGAACCAAATGCCTGTGTGAACGTGGCCTAAAACTCGCTCAAGTATTATTTGCACTGTTTCTGCTAATCCCTAACACTTTTGTTCCATCTATCTACAAAACATTCTATCCAGTGTAAACGCTCTTGAAACGTTACAACTTCGTAATGGATCAAAAGCGTACAACCTAGTCTTAATTCTTTTATCATAGAGTATTACGAAATTCACGTGATGACGTCACAGAGGGGAGATGTTTAGTAAACAAATGACCACATTAGAAAGGAGGCTGGAATTAGCTCTTAAAGGAAACGACAAACTCTAACCAACAAGTTTTCCTGTGGAGTAAACGCAGTCCGAACTGGGCATGTAGTCAATGGATGTAAATGAAATGACAAAATCCATAATCAATTTGGAATTCAGAAGACGCAGTTGCATAGAGATAAAACCGCTACATGTTAATGAACTTATTGCGCAAATGAAAATAGACTTCTGAAAGTTTAACTGTGTTTTACAATTTGACCACCTTATAGGACATAAAATATTTAAAGATATGCTTAGGTGTGGTTTGAATGACTTCCTAACTTTAAAAGCAATAATTTCTAAAGAAGCTGAACTTTCTTTAGCTATTTTGCACGATACGCTAGATTTAGTAGATATTGGGGCTCTGGTACTCAGGGAAATACCGCGGGAAATACCGCGGGAAATACTGGGAGCGTCAAAGCAAACCATTCACTTACGTCAGGCCCCTATAAAACATACACCGGAACCCCGAACACCAAAACCCGGACCAATTTGGAAGATTTCCGATTTAACCTTCAGCAAAAAGCCTGAGCTAGATTCAAGGATTTTCGCAATTTTCTGCATTTAGAGCTATAAGCCTGTTTCAACCAGCATGCCTTGCGCGTGTCATCTCTTGGTTAGCCTTTGTGGTTGCCATTTTCATGGGCCATGGAAATGGCGATAACAAAGCCAAACCAATGAACCAAGGAATGGCACGTGCAAGACATGCTGGAACGTCCGGAAACGCTCAATTGGAGATCGGCCTTTGGCATTGGCCCAATCAATATTGCTATGATGAGTTCTTGTATTTTCCACAAATATGATCAAAAGATTTTGCCGAAAGCCATCTGCCTCTAACAGGATCACGTCTAAGATCAAGTTGAAAACATATGCCTTTTACCTTTAGGCTTAAAAGATCTTTACGACTTTCGATCGCGAATAATAATTCAGGAAATCACCTTGTCAACGTTTCATTATCCTTTTACACCTGTGGGCACATTGACGATTTGGACTCGTTCCAAAGACACCTCATTTCCAATGAGCCCAGCACGATAACGAAGTATGGTGGACTGACCTAACCTAACAAGGGACCGAAATGATTTCATTCCATCTTATCCATAAGCGTACGGGAAGAAAAAATCTAGGGGGGGGGGGCTGTCTAGCACAAATTCCATTGTTAAGCATAATTTTCGCCCGAATGAGAGGATTTGTCGCCCGATTGGGGCTCATTTTCGATAGGTTTTTCTACAGTTGGGGGGGCGACATTTCAGGAGGGGGCATGTTTTTCAGTAAGAAAAAGGGGTATTTCCTGACAATAAAAAGGGGACTTTATTTATTGTAAAATCTTGGGGGGCACGTACCCCCAGTGCCCCACAGTTCCTATGTCTCTGCACCTATGGCAAATTTAACCATCTGAAATCCATCCAAAACGACTTCTTATTTCCAATCAAATCTCTGCACATTGACTAGACCTATTACAGTCATCTTAGTTTTTGTGGACTTATGCATGGCAATTAGAGTCATTGTAACCCAGGTTAATTGCGGGCACTCGCTGCAATCTTGGACTATCTGAAAATCAAAGTTATTTCAAGTGGAAAATATGCATCCACACTGCAGTTGTTGAAGTCATGGAAACATTTTGACTTAAGTTGATTCTTCTGTCAGTTCAACTGCTACAGCGCGCGCTGCAGTGTGTATTTATATTTTCTAGCTCAAGCCAAATTTCATGTTTAGACTGTGTTTAGACTGTGTCAAATTGCAACGTGCCCACAAAGAGTCCTGTGTGACAATGGATCTGATTCACAAGCCAATCAAGATTCTGTGGATCTCAGTATAGCCACTTCTCTTTCAAATAAGAACTGTGTAGTAAGTCTAGAACGAAAGATCAGTAATCATACGAGCCTAACGTGACTACTGTTCACGCAAAATGCTTTGTGGTTAATCATTTTGCTTTATGGTAGGACCTGAGGCATGGCCTGGATATGACATTAGATGTCACATGAAATCAGATTTCATTTCTTGTATAAGGAACCACAAACTGCAGGCTCAAATTTTAAAAGTTAAGAAATTTGCTACCTGGAAGCTTTAATTTTCCCAGGTCCATCAAAATTGTTTTGAAACTGTACAGCAATAGCAATTGTATTNATCATTAATGTTCGTTAAAACGTTTTTGATAGCATTTTAAGCCAATCTAAAAGGCGTGGTCACAAAAAATTTCCCGGGGGAGTACCCCCGGACCCCCCAATTTTTAGGCTCGCTGCGCTCGCCTTCGGTCTCGATTGCCCTTACGTTCCTAGTCGCCCCCCTTGCCCTACCATCGCTCCGGCGTCCCTGCGTGTGAACGTAGCCTAAAACTCGCTCAAGTATTATTTGCACTGTTTCTGCTAATCCCTAACACTTTTGTTCCATATATCTACAAAAACATTCTATCCAGTGTAAACGCTCTTGAAACGTTACAACTTCGTAATGGATCAAAAGTGTACAACCTGGTCTAAATTCTTTTATCATAGAGTATTACAAAATTCACGTGATGACGTCACAGAGGGGAGATGTTTAGTAAACAAATGACCACATTAGAAAGGAGGCTGGAATTAGCTCTTAAAGGAAACGACAAACTCTAACCAACAAGTTTTCCTGTCGAATAAACGCAGTCCGAACTGGGCATGTAGTCAATGGATGTAAATGAAATGACAAAATCCATAATCAGTTTGGAATTCAGAAGACGCAGTTGCATAGAGATATAACCGCTACATGTTAATGAACTCATTACGCAAATGAAAATAGACTTCTGAAAGTTTAACTGTGTTTTACAATTTGACCACCTTTTAGGACATAAAATATTTAAAGATGTGCTTAGGTGTGGTTTGAATGACTTCCAAACTTTAAAAGCAATGATTTCTAGAGAAGCTGAACTTTCTTGAGCTATTTTGCACGATACGCTAGATTTAGTAAATATTGGGGCTCTGGTACTCAGGGAAATACCGCGGGAAATACCGCGGGAAATACTGGGAGCGCCAAAGCAAACTATCCACTTACGGTAGGCCCCTATAAATCATACACCGGACCAATTTGGAAGATTTATGATTTAACCTTCAGCAAAAAGCCTGAACTAGATTCAAGGATTTTTGCAATTTTGCTGTATTTAGAGCTATAAGCCTGTTTCAACCGGCATGCCTTGCGCGTGTCATCTCTTGGTTGGCCTTTGTGGTCGCCATTTTCATGGGCCATGGAAATGGCGATAACAAAGCCAAACCAATCAACCAAGGAATGGCACGTGGAAGACATGCTGGAACGTCCGGAAACGCTCAATTGGAGATCGGCCTTTGGCATTGGCCCAATCAATATTGCTATGATGAGTTCTTCTATTTTCCACAAATATGATCAAAAGATTTTGCCGAAAGCCATCTGCCTCTAACGGGATCACGTCTAAGATCAAGTTGAAAACATATGCCTTTTACCTTTAGGCTTAAAAGATCTTTACGACTTTCGATCGCGAATAATAATTCAGGAAATCACCTTGTCAACGTTTCATTATCCTTTTACACCTGTGGGCACATTGACGATTTGGACTCGTTCCAAAGACACCTCATTTCCAATGAGCCCAGCAAGATAACGAAGCATGGTGGACTGACCTAACCTAACAAGGGACCGAAATGATTTCATTCCATCTTATCCATAAAAATCTAGGGGGGACTGCCCAACACAAAGTCCATTGTTAAGCATAATTTTCGCCCGACTGAGAGGATTTTTTGCCCGATTGGGGCTCATTTTCGATAGGTTTTTCTAAAGTTGGGGGGGGGGGGCTGGGTGACAATGGATTTGATTCACAAGCCAATCAAGATTCTGTGGATCTCCGTATAGCCACTTTTCTTTCAACTAAGAACTGTGTAGTAAGTCTAGAACGAAAGATCAATAATCATACGAGCCTAACGTGACTACTGTTCACGCAAAATGTTTTGTGGTTAATCATTTTGCTTTATGGTAGGACCTGAGGCATGGCCTGGATATGACATTAGATGTCACATGAAATCAGATTTCATTTCTTGTATAAGAAACCACAAACTGCAGGCTCAAATTTTCAAAGTTAAGAAATTTGCTACCTGGAAGCTTTAATTTTCCCAGGTCCATCAAAATTGTTTTGAAACTGTACAGCAATAGCAATTGTATTTATATATATTCGAGTATTACTTGTTTTGAGATGTTTCTTAGTAATTTGAAAGCCCTCTTACCAAAAAAAGATTAATTAGACATTTGGTATAATCACAGAGAAACCAGACTAATTAGCTGCTGATTTTTATAATTTTTGTTGGTTTGTAATTCATTAAATTTTGTATCAATTCTCCGTGACTTCTAAGTTCTCTGCAAAGCACAATAGAAGTCATAGAAANCAAATTACTTAGTAAGTCTCTCAAAACGAGTAAACAACATGATTCGCACTCAAAATATTGTCCAAACAGTTGCTATAACTGTACAATGTCAAAATATTTTTGAGTGTGACAGGAAAATTAAAACTGAAAATTACAGAAGTTTTTTAGCTTTTTTCAATTCAGGTAGGGTTGTTTCCTGTACGAAAATACAAGGCCATGTAATAGCCATGTACAAGCCTTGTAGTTATGGCCTTGTAACCTTGTTATAGCCTGGAATAGCCTTGCTGTAACCTTGTAAATGGCTTGAAAAATGCTAATTAGCCTTGTAGAAACCTTGTGGAAACCTTGTGTTAGACTGGTTGCAGCTTGGAATCTTACTGATGGCCTTGTAATTTTCTTCCAAGGTTAGTACAAGGTCATAACAAGGTCATAATATCCTCTACAAGGCTAAAACTTGGCCTGTACAAGGCCAGGTTTAGCCTTGTATTTTTGTACAGGTTCTTAGCTTTCAAAAATTTGAGCCTACCGTTTCTTATAAGCGGTTTCTTATAAAAAAAAATGAGGGTACTTGTTTTGAGATGTTACTAAGTAATTTGAAAGCCCTCCTACCAAAAAAAGATGAATTAGACATTTGGTATAATCACAGAGAAACCAGACTAATTAGCTGCTGATTTTCTAATTTTTGTTGGTTTGTAATTCATTAAATTTTGTATCAATTCTCCGTGACTTCTAAGTTCTATGCAAAGCACAATAGAGGTCATAGAGAATTGATGCACAAATAGAATCAATTACCAAATAATCAATAATTAATCTGGTTTCCCTGTGGTATAATAAGAAACTCATCCAAAACCTTAGCCACAGACGTAGGAACCAAGGGGCAAGTGGGGCACATGCCCCCAAGATTTTGCAATAAACAAAGATATACCATTTTAATTTATTTTTATTTTCAGGAAGTAGTGTGCCCTTGAAGTGTTGTGCTCCCCCAAGAGTGATCTGCTTCCTAGGTCCCTGACTTTAAGTTAGCCTGCATGCCTTGGCCTGTGTGCAGAGCAGAAACCTTATTGGTATCAGAGAAAATGAACAGGAACATTTTAGGATGAGTTGTGGTACTTTGGCAGTTAGCCTTGGAATTGAACCTACAATCTTCCTTGCAGGAAGTGTGTGCCCTAAACACTGGGCTAATCATAAATAGGTTTCCTGTCCATCNCAAAGATATACCATTTTAATTTATTTTTATTTTCAGGAAGTAGTGTGCCCTTGAAGTGTTGTGCTCCCCCAAGAGTGATCTGCTTCCTAGGTCCCTGACTTTAAGTTAGCCTGCATGCCTTGGCCTGTGTGCAGAGCAGAAACCTTATTGGTATCAGAGAAAATGAACAGGAACATTTTAGGATGAGTTGTGGTACTTTGGCAGTTAGCCTTGGAATTGAACCTACAATCTTCCTTGCAGGAAGTGTGTGCCCTAAACACTGGGCTAATCATAAATAGGTTTCCTGTCCATCATCTGAGAGAAACCAGTACACCTGAAGAGCCCTTGTCACCCAAGCACCTTTACAGGCATTCTTCTATTTCAGATTGTCTATTGACATGAGCATAGGGAAAGATAAAATTTGGGGGGCTGCCTGACAAAGAATCCATTGTTTATAACCATTTTGCCTGACTCAAGGTGGATTTCTGCTCGACTATGGTAAATTTTTGCAAATCTTTCCAACGTCATGCCTTTGTCTGAAAATCGTATTTTGCCAAAGCTGAAATATGGATCCATACTGCAGTAGAAAAGTCAACAAAAGTCAAACTTACATTTTCAGTAAGGCCAAATTTGATATTCAGACTGTCTAAAATTACAGCATGCCTGCAAAGGACCCTTTGGTAACAATGACTCTTTCATGTGTCCATGAACTGTATCACATATCAAAATGATATAATGAGAGCAAATGATGTCAAAAGGTCCCAATCAAGCTAACAAATATATAAAAATTAAGGAAATGACAAGGTAATTATTTGGGTGATGAGGAAATAATGACAAAGCAATTTGATAGAAAGGTGGTTGCTAGCAAATGTTAGTGCCCTATTCTGGTCTGAGTAAGGGTGGAACTGATTGATTGATTGATTGATTGATTGATTTGATCTTGTTTACCCATGGTAGCCCCTCAATAAGAATAAATGATTTACAGGGGGCCACAGGGAATTAATTTGTTCAGTTTCACTGTATTTTAGCAGAGCCATGTAGCCAGCTATCCCCCCCTTTAGCCTTACCATAATAGGGCAATGACACTTGTGTCCTTGTGAGGGAATCAAGACTGATAACTGAAATTCAAAGATATTTGGTTATTCTTTGTAGATTCAATTCCCACTGGTCCTTAGAGCAATCAATGTTGTCACATTAAAGTAGCATCTCTAAGAGATCTCTAATTCCCAAGACGAAGGGGATTTGCTTTTAAATGTTTCAGATATTGAAATATCAAAATAAAGAAGAACTCCCTGGAAAGCTCAACAAACAAACTAAATCTTTAGGAATAAACACATTCTGAGCAAACTTTTCTCATTTATTGTTAGATTCATTGCTTGAAAAAGGACTCCAATAAATTTTCACAGAGAATCATCAGAAATATATTTATGATCACACAGGACGATAAGGAAGCTAAACTGTTTGATAGATAATGATATTTCATTATTGAATTCTCATTTCTCAATACGAACAACCTTGGGGAGATAAAACGAGGAACATCAGTGTACTTGATTGATTCATCTGGACATTGACTATGATCTGGAGAATACATGAACAAAAAACATTNAAACTTTAGGAATAAACACATTCTGAGCAAACTTTTCTCATTTATTGTTAGATTCATTGCTTGAAAAAGGACTCCAATAAATTCTCACAGAGAATCATCAGAAATATATTTATGATCACATAGCACGATAAGGAAGCTAAACTGTTTGATAGATAATGATATTTCATTATTGACTTCTCATTTCTCATTATGAACAACCTTGGGGAGATAAAACGAGGAACATCAGTGTACTTGATTGATTCATCTGGACATTGACTATGATCCGGAGAATACATGAACAAAAAACATTGCATTTTCCGCAACACGCGTGGAGTGGTTTTTGAAGACCGCGTTAAAAAGTCGTTGAAATGGAAAGAAAGGATTGTTGGAAAAAATTGTTATCGGCCGTTGGACAGCAAAATAAGTGCGCCGGTTCTCTTGAGAATAATTAGAACAAAATTCACGAAATGTAGAAGAATTATACAAATAAAGTTGTCAGCTTCAAACAGTTGATCTCTTTCGATAATCTAGGACTTAAAAGGCATTAAAAGAATTTCCATCCCTAAACAGGCCCATAGCCTAGATCTGCTTTGGCCTATTTGAAATCAGCCGAGATGTTTATTTGGCAATCACCCAAAAAATTAATATCCTAAAACACATTTAAATATGAATTTTACAACTCGTGTAACAGTTTCAACATTTGAAGCAATCTTTGGTGATGTTAGTTTTGTATAATTAAAACTGCGGAAAAAAATTTTTTGACGAGATTTTCAAATTTACCGGCAAAGCAGTAGAAAAGCGAATCAAATCCCATCGCGTCAATTAAACGAATTCCACTTTAAAAATGTTGAAATTATCGATGAATAAATACCTTTCCCGAATCACGACCAGTACTGATGATGACATCATTTTCATTTGGGGGCTTTTTCATCGCAGCTGAACTCTTGATTGCCGCTGACGAGAGTTTTCTACTTATTGGGGCGGCCATTTTCAATGCTTTGCCTTGTGACCACCCGCCTAAAGAAACCTTTGCAATGCCCGTCACTGGCTTGGCTTCGCCTTTGTTCTTTTCCTCAGATTCCCCTTGAGATTCCCCTGCTGCGCACGCCTTTGTTCTTTTCAATGAAGATTCCCGTTGAGGATTCCCTGCTGTGAACAACGAGATTTAACTGGTTTTTGGTTTTATTTATACGTTTATTTATATCCGTTGCGAAGCAATGATTGTTAATATTTGATGGAAAAATATCGCCATACCCAAATCTTGATCATATACTTAACAAAATACACATTATTTAAATCCATGGGATAATCTATAACCTTTAATTTAGGCCAAACTATTTCAGGTCTAATCAAAGTTAGGATCCCATCTATTGAAACTTTCACAGGGCACCCTATGGATCCAGGAGATTCCTTTGAAGAAATTTTTGACCTGACTCGCACATTCTGATCGAGAAACCATAAAAAAGAAGACCTTCCCACACAGAGAACAAACATTGTGTTGTTTATTGCAAGTTTTTTTTTCAGAAAAACATGAACTATTTTGTCAGATCTGAAATATTGCTCTCGGTTTTATTCTATGGTTTTATTCCACCGGCAACAGAAAGAAATTCCTCTTGTAAATATTTCACATAATTCCGAAATTTAAAAAATAGCTCCTGTTAAAAATCTTAGTACTTTTCTCACTTTTCTGCGTCAGGAGGAGGGAAAAAAGCGTACAAACCTGCTTTCGCCAGCAAGGGGAGTTCCAAGAGGAGAAACTTATTAGAGGAAGGAAAAGATTTATCAAAATATAAGTGACACTTCCTTTCCGTGAAATGAAAGCTATGATGAAAAATCAAAATAGAAAAGTGCAATTTCCTTTACAAAATACATGCGCTCTTTGTGGTTCGCAAGATTTCTTTATTATTGCATATTCACCTGCAATCTTCCCAAACGACAGCAAATCGAGCCTCAAGAAATTCTTTTCGCAAAATAGAACATTTCCTAGCCTGTCAACAACAGGCATGGGAGCTACAGTTGTGCACAACAAATGTTATTCAGAATCTGTAGCATAACATCAAAGTTTGTGGGCTGAAAATCACCCATAAATTAATTTTTAGAATGATCAACAATTTGGTGGTAGAACTTGATGCAATTTGCACACAACAGGCTTCAGACTTGTTTTTTTGTGATCTGATATTGTATACACCCGCGTATAAGAGAGCCTACAATTTTGAGAGTCAGTATGGGTTCTTGTACAATGAGTACAATGGATTTGGTTCTTATAAAAAGGGGGTCTGGTTTTCTGTTTGACAATTTCAGCCGGTGGGTTCTTTAATCCATATTGTGCATGGGTTGTGCCCGGATTGTGACTAAGCCCGCCCAAGTCCAGTGAGGCAACGCTGCCAATTTACCTGCTTGTAATAAAAAAGTTTTTTATTTCCCGGAAAATCTTGTTAGTTTTATCGAGCTAATCACAAATCAATAAATCTGATTGAAAAAGTCATTCAAAAATCATACATTACCTTGTTCTACTTCATAAACCAAATCTTGAACCCAAATGCGAAGGATTTTCGATTCTTCAGCTATCCTGAATTCTCCATATAAATCAACAGCATAGTTTTTGCAACTTTGATAAAGTTGTGAAGAAGTTCAAGTGATAAATTTCACCTGCAAAATCCATCTCAATCGTTCATGATCCATTCAAAACTTTGGCAATTGCTTCTTTACAAGTCTTTCAACAGTCAAAGCCAACACTACGTGTTTCCTCTGCATTGTTTTCATTGAAAGCACTATAAGAACTACCAGCTTTGACGTCAAATCGCTGCTGGGAAGGATATGGTTTGCTTCTTGTGTGACAGCGAAGATAACAAGCTTTCCTTTCAGAAATGTTGAGAATTTGACTTTGCATGTTTTGCATACGAAATGAAGGAATCTACTTTAAAGAACCTTTCTTACCCAGAACCCTTTGCAGGCACTACACTGCATTTTAAGACTGTCTAAAAATCAGCTTTGGCCTGAAAGGAAACACTAGATCCACACACAGAAAATTCTACCGGATATCCCAAAAAATGTATACAGATTTGGTTGACTCCAGCGATGTGAATTTAGCTGTAATCAATGGCTAATCACTCTCAAAATGTTCCTCGATAGTTAACTTGAACATAGATACCTCATTTGTTGGTATTGGTGCTTTGACAGCAGAAATATCAGTCTCGAAAGTTAAACTTTGCGTCAACCTGCAAACCAGAGCTTTGGCCTTTTGGATTTAACAATTTGCTGGACCACATCGAAATAAGAAACTTCCCAATGGGTGAGCGGGAAATGACTTTTGGAAAACAGAATTACACAAGATCTAATATTGTTCAATTTTTATCAAGGCTACCGTTGGTTTATACGCTGTGCCTTAAGAATTTGCTTAGGCCAAAAGGCTAA
>REGL01000153.1:276959-288566 GCA_004194395.1 Aurelia aurita complex sp. Pacific
TCGTGAAGTCAATAGGGGTCCAGAGGACCGATGCCGGAACTGGCTTGGTTAGCTGCACGTGAATTTCTACAAAAACCAATTACCTACAGCACGAACTACTGTACAGCACTACAAAAACGACACCAAGCGAGCAAAGAATCCTGACTACCCCTAACCATATGGTTCCTCTCTCCTTCTCCTCCTCCTTTTCTTTCTCCATTCCTCCGCAGCGCCCTTTGACTCAAAATACTGATGAAAGAAAGTGAGACTTAGACAAGTCCACCCTGGCCATTACTAGCCTCAAATCAGCCTCAAGCAAAAAAAAATGAAAGACTTTTTTGACTTTTTAAGGTCTTTTCACAGGCTAGACCTTTACACGAAGAGCATACAACTTACAAATAAAAAACATCTTCACTGATAAATACTTGAGCAATAGTTTCTGCCCTAAATAACACGAAGATCGACAGAAGAATGTCAATGGACTGTGATAACAACGTTGCAGTATGGAAGTGCTTGAATCAGTTTGACAAAATTTGGCTTTGGATAGCCCATATGATTCTCTAATGTTAAATTTTGTAAATGTGACTGTTTCTTGCGTATCTGATCATAGATATTATCTTCCATTCTTAAGTCCCTCCAACCTCTCCATCCGAAGTGTAGAAACAAGGTTGTGAGCTTATGACATCCTTCAAGCAGGGCCCCTACACTTTCTTGTAGTTGTGAGCTCCTGGAAGTCCCTTTCATTGTGTCTCGTTTTGCGGCCTTCACTCTGCTGCAAGTACCTTCCCAATCCTCTGCTTCCATGATGTCACAAATATCTAGCCAAAGTTTCTTAAGATTTTTGCAGTTGGCGCCAATTGCATTGAGAATTTTATAAATTTCACTTCCACAAAGGTCCAAGGTAAAACTTTGTAGATTCATACCACATCTTTTAATAAGCTCACAAACTGTGTCAGGTTTAATTTTGAAGTTTCTTGAATGAAGTTCGATTTCTGTTAATTTTTCCAAATATCCGAATAAGGGTATTGAGCTTTCAATGACGAGGGATTCATCGATCCAGCCATCGCCTTGCCTTGGTTGTTGAAAATCCAGAATTAAAGCCTCAAGGTTTTTGCATTCTTCTAAAATGATGATAGCCGTCTCCCCTCTAACTATCCTGCAACCTAAAGATTTTAGCTTAGGCCCATATGCAGAAATGATGTTAAGAAGACTTCTTGTGGATTTCCATGGATTCGCAAAGTCTTGGTACCCTTCAATATGAGTGATATTGGGGCAATGCTTAGTTAGTTCTTCTGCATATTTGTCAAAATATGACAGAGTAAGTCTTTTCAAGAAGCCTAAATTCCCATTTTTAAAGTAAGGCAAGAGATCTAGGTACGGAATTTTCAGCACTTCGAGTTGAATGCTTGCAATCAAACATTTGAACAGGTCGTTGCTTAATTGTTTGATCGCACTGTCTGCATCACCTGCAAGTTTTAATGATTTGAGCCTTGGAAATATCAAGGAGCCCTTGCAAGCAATGATATCCTCGATCTTTGTTGCAGATTTCTGGGATATTCTCAAATGAGCACAGCTCGTACCTATTTTTATTTCAATGACTTCTATTGTTTCTTGATTCTTGATTATCACCTCGACAATTTTTTCAAAATAAACATTCCTCACCCATGGGGGCAATTTATGAATTTTCATTCGTAAACTTTTTATTGCTGTTTGACTTGACAACAATCCCGTTAGGCTCTGAGTGTCAAGATGATAATTTTCAATATTCAAGGCTTCGAGTTTGTTTGTAAGTTTGCATAACTTTGATATCAGTTTTTTCATTTCTTTATCAGTTGGGTCATTCTCATCTCTACACCATTTGTTCAAGTCTTGCAATCCTTCCCTGTACCTTTTAATATCATAATTTTTCTCCGGATAAATTTCCTCATAGCGACTTCTATCAATCCATCGCAGGTTTTCTTTAATCCATGTAGCACCAAACGGCATACTTGCATCGATTGTGACATGCTTTAAATTACACCTAACAACTTCATTCCAACGGGCACAAACGAATCCACTGTTGATCTGGTCTCGTAGAGGCAAAAATTCCAATATTTTCTCCAGTATCTCTCGTAGTATACACCCAAAATTCGCCATGTGTAGTGCTATCAGCAAACACGGAAATAGGAGTTGCCTTTAATAATCCCAATTTGATCTTATAAACAAGCACAATACGAAAACCCTCAGGGGGGTACTTGACTTTAAATTGTACGGGGGGTGGCACTCAAAGAAAATATTTATTGACCCGGCAAATAAAACTTTCACTGACAGTATGCCGGTCATTTGAATTTTTTTTTATATTCAATACGAAAATTTACAAAAACGAAGTACTTAAGACTATACTTACAAATTACGTAACTACATAACCAAGATGAAAACCCGGGAATCAGTTTTTTTTAAAGATACTTGTTTAACTTAAGAGAATGACCATCTTCAATGTTTCAAATCCCCCCTCCCAATGGTTTCAGGCCCCTGATTATTATCATATCGAACCATTTCCAATCCCCCCATTATTCTCACCCCCTTCGCTTATTTGGTACTCGAGAGTAAACAAAGCATATATCCACTGATAATTAACAAACTAGGAAGGGCACAAACGCAACAATATAATGCATTTTTCATTTTGCAAATGACAATAAATTGGTATTATTTTAGTTTATGCTAGAGCTTTCAAATGTTCAGTTTTCNACCATCTTCAATGTTTCAAATCCCCCCTCCCAATGGTTTCAGGCCCCTGATTATTATCATATCGAACCATTTCCAATCCCCCCATTATTCTCACCCCCTTCGCTTATTTGGTACTCGAGAGTAAACAAAGCATATATCCACTGATAATTAACAAACTAGGAAGGGCACAAACGCAACAATATAATGCATTTTTCATTTTGCAAATGACAATAAATTGGTATTATTTTAGTTTATGCTAGAGCTTTCAAATGTTCAGTTTTCTTCTGTATTCTACAACAGCTGGTTCTCCTCGTGTGCTTCGAATGTACTCAAGGATTTCCTACAAAAAGTGAAAAATAATACCACCTTGTTCTCATGTAAGAAACCAGTTTGAATGAAATAGGATGGCCAATCGTTTAAGAAACTTTGGTTCGAAAAAAGCTAACTAACATTCTAAAGCTAAATTTGAATACATTGTTGTAAATATGTTGTTGGACCCTTATTTCTGATAGACTTAATACAAATCGTGTTTTGCTCCTTGACTGAGTATATACCGCTACATCTACGACTCATTTCCATTTCCCTACAGGTCCCAGAAACAAATGAACCTCCCACTGATACAATATGGCCTAAATCACCAGCTATTTTGTTCTCAAAACCACCTGGCCTAAAATGACAAAAAAAGAGTTTTTCAGAACTACTGCGCACCATAAAACTTACTGTCAGTACTTGAATGAATGCGTCTTCGAGCCATTATTGCAAAACCGCCTTCCTAGATTACTAAGCCATCCTCTGTCTTTGGAGATGCACAAGATATCGTAAATACGCGCGCATCTTTCCACATTTTGCTTTGTCCCAGCAGTCTCAGCAGAACAAACTTTGTTTGCCATTGGTGGCAAGTAAAGTTAAAAGAAGGACTAGCCAAAAGGTAGTACGATTTTGTTCAAATACTCTTCTCTGATTGGTACATTACTCTTCTCTGATTGGTACATAAAAGCCATAATTGAAATTTTTGTCCGGGTCTTACTGCTCTTGGGAAGCAACAACAACACCAATCCAATGAGATAAGCTTTTCATGGTCTCCCACCCCTAGGAAGAAATAGCGTGCCCAAAAATCCACAGCTCTAATTGGTCCTTAGAAGAGTTTTGACATTCATGGTCCAACCAGAGTGCTTGATTCACATGGAATACGACACGTAATGAGAGGGGGTCCTGAAAAGGTGGGTTACAATCAGTGGTTACCAAAGNTTACCTTCTCTGATTGGTACATAAAAGCCATAATTGAAATTTTTGTCCGGGTCTTACTGCTCTTGGGAAGCAACAACAACACCAATCCAATGAGATAAGCTTTTCATGGTCTCCCACCCCTAGGAAGAAATAGCGTGCCCAAAAATCCACAGCTCTAATTGGTCCTTAGAAGAGTTTTGACATTCATGGTCCAACCAGAGTGCTTGATTCACATGGAATACGACACGTAATGAGAGGGGGTCCTGAAAAGGTGGGTTACAATCAGTGGTTACCAAAGTAATCTTTAAACATACCTGGTTCTGATATTTTTTATAATCCAGTCTTCTTGATTTCCCCCATTCACTTAACAACTTCCTTTCCACTTCTTTTTCAAATATCTGATCTGATGTCAGAGGAAATTTTTCGCTGAAGAAATAAAACAATTTGTATTAAGAAACAGAAAAGAAATGCATTATATCTGTAAATTCTTCTAAAATGCACAATATACTACTAAATACTAATCATACAAGACGATACAACGGGGAGCAAGAGGCTATCACACTTAACATCGACACTAAAATAAATTTTCATTTAAGAGTAGAAACGAACTACGTGAGAAAAGCAGGGGTGTAGCACCCCCTACTCGGAAGCATCTAGCCTCCCTTGTCGAAGGAAATTTTGTGTTCTTGTCGGAGGAAATTTGGCAAAATGACGTACGAGAAAATCCTTTTTTTGCCATTTTAGCACCCTGGTAGATGGATTTTCTTCCCTGGGTAGACGGATTTTTCTTTCCCCGGTAGATGGATTTTTCTTCCCCCAGTAGCGTAATGAAACATTGGAGAGGCTTCAAAACACCTTGTTTTTAAATGTTCAGGAGGGCACCCCCGAGGGCACAGATCTGATAATTTTAAGAAACTTTCAGTATTGTCACAAATTCCTATTTTCCTATAAAAAGTATGTGAATGATATTTGTGTTTTATTTCANGTGTTCGCCAAATGCAATAATCGTACACCGATATGAATATAATACCTCTCATTTTGTGAGTAAGCCTAACTTTGATGCAAAATTTTGATTCACTAAAATCAGCAAACATTTAGAAACATGGGTTTAGCTCTGAAGAAATCAGTATGCCAAGGCAAAATATCAGCTCTTATATATAATCAGTTAAATCATATTTTGTCTTTGCTTTCAATTTGTTATGCAGTGTTAAAATGTTTTATACTTTCTTTGCTGCAAGCATCTTCAAGCAAGATCTGATGCATAGCATGGTTTTTTCTATAAAGAAATGTAATGACAAAGGTTTGTACCAAGCATAAACACTTGAGGAAAATTTGTCATAGCTTCAGCTATAAGCTGAAAATATACTTCACCTGTTCCTGTGTGAGCTCATCACTATAATCTTGAAGAATGTATTGATCACCAAGCCAAAATGGTCTTTCCCATGATTCCTAGAACAAGGATTGAAATGAAGGGATTCAAGAATTTGGTGTATCAAATCTCATATTAAATAAATCTGATGATTGGTCAAGGTAATAGACCTAGCTATTTAAAAAAAGAATCTGAATAGAAAAATAGTTTGATACATTTTGTAGGATTTTGATTGTGAACAATAGTGATAGAAGCTAATGTCACTCAATTAAACCTCATGTATAAAAAAATATAACAATATCCCACAATCCAGCCTCTTTGGAAAGCTAAAAGCGCTACTTATCATTGATGAGTCTTTAAAGATAACTACTGTAGTTTATCTTCTGTATAAGCCTCTGGCATGGAATGGCAACAGAGACTTATTCACATGATACTGGTACAATTTGAAATTGGTACAAAATTTGATGGTAACAAATTTGTTGCAATCTCCCCAAGAGTTTTATGCAAAAAAAGGTACCAACATCTTAAGAATCGATCAGCATCATTATGAAAGCATACTGTAAAAATATTCCATTTTCATTGCTTTTGAGCTTTCATACCATGCCATTTTCAACATGTGCTGCTTTAGCTTCATCTACCTTTTTCAAAATCTGGTGGCAAAAATGTGCTGTTCTCATGTGAACAAGATACAGGTAATTGTCAGATGTTTCACCATCAATTTTCAAATTGTGCCACTATCATGTGAACACAGTTTGAATGGCTTGTTCCCTGCTTACTAAATGCTCCAGCAGGTTCCCAAACAACTTACCCTCGTTTTTTCTTTTGGATATTGTGGTGCTGGATGGTAACAAATGAGCATACTTTCATCTTTTGACAAGAAGACTTCAGGCTTTAACCTAAACAAGACAACATAGCTCAAATAGTAAATTTCTTATTGCCTGCTAAAGGACAGTAAATCATTTTCAATGTAAAGCAAGCATTCTTAGAATCTCTTATTTTTGGTTTGGTCTTATATTTGAAAAAAAGAGAATTAACAAAACTGGGAGCCACAGCAACATCCAAATGCTTTAGAAAAAAGCTTCCAGACAAAAACCCTGGAAAAAAAATTTGACAAAGGTTTTTGAAAAGTCAGAACAATTTCTACACAACTGACCTCATTTCGGTTTCCTGCTTTTTAGGTACATTTCGAATCCTGGTGGTTGTGAAAAAGCTGAGTTCTTTTTCTTGCATCTCTAAACGAATCTCATTTCTTATTGTCTCCTCACTCTTTGGCTTTCTCAATTTTGTTACATGTTGTTTTCTATCTACGGCTGCTTTCTTCCAAGCTGGTATACCAACAGTACGAGGACTTTGCCTTTTTTCTAGAGTGGCAGATGTATGAATTTGCCTTTGTACTGAAGAGATGCATCCTCTCAGTGACAGTCCTGAAATTAAAATCAACATTCCAATTATATGAAATTCACAATGTCATCAGATCTTTGGAGTTACCAGATCTCTACCTTGTGGAATTCAATGCAGTTTTGTATCTACTACTTTCAATCTTTCTAGCTGGGCTGTTCGCCCAGATTGCATTCTTTGATTTTGGCGCGGGGAAGCTCATTTTGAAGTAAATTCTGGCGCATCTGAATGTTGGGGGTACAAGCAAATTGTATAAACAAACTGCCAAATGTGGCCCTTTTACAGAGTTATGGCGCGGGTGTGGCTGGAGTAAATCAAAGTGGCGCGGGGAAGATCTTCCCCGCGCACTATAAAGAATGCAGACTGGCGGCTGTTCGCTTGTTTGTACTGTTAATAGTAATTTAAAACAATTACTTATGACAGTCAAAAAAGTCTAATTGCTCTGAAATCTCACCTGACTGTTCAATCAACCTTTCTGCAATCTTTGAGGCCCTTGCACATCGCTGAATGCATTGGAAATTCATATTTCGAAGTTTTGCAGCAACCTTGCTTTTAGGCCATGTGAAAAGAATGTACGGCCATCTTGGTTGTTGAAAAACGAGGCTGAATATCCACAGTCTCGTTATGATAAATTACCATAGCAGCTGCCTCATCTTAAAAACGAGGTCTATTTGTTTACTTTTGAATAGCGGCAAAAAAATTTGTTCCCCTTCATTAAATTTTAATAAGGAAAAGAAATTAGCATTTCTTTTTGATCGAATGGAAATGATTGAAATCATTAATAATGCATTTTGTTTTATCATCAATGGCAACGGAATTTTGGATAGATGAAAAGAATGAACGTTGCAAAACGCATCGCAAAAGAACTCCCACATTTATTGTGTGTGAAATAAAGTCTTGCTCATTGCAGCAGTGTGGGAGTTGTGGCGTTTATCAACTAAAGTTGCCGAGCTAGACTACGTCGATGTTTGATGACTTGTTTATTGTGTGTGTTGCTCGAATTTAATGACAGATTATAGATGGAGTTGGAAGGAAGCAATCAAACAAGAAAGTAGAAGTTTTTTGGCCAAGGCCCTCTGTCTCGTCACTGTACTGATCACCTCACACGTGAAGAAAGCTGATACCAAACAAAGCAATACCCTTGCTTGCTACTTGTCATCACACCAGTGTTTTTCCCAACAAGGAAATAAATTGCTTTTTTCGCAAAATATCAAACGTTATCGAAGTCAGCATTTCATAGCGGAAGATCAAAACAAGAACAGCCAAGAAAAGAACTTGCAGCTGGTTTACTTACATTGTCAGAAAAGTTAAAGAGCATACAAGAGAAATCAAGAACTTGAATTACTCAAAAGCAAATCAACTAAATAAATACAGGAAAATATGTTCGAGTTTGTTGGAAGATGTTTTCATGGGGAAATGGACATCTGGGGATTGTGCTCAAGGAAAGCAAAATATGTTGACTTTGGGAGTGAAGAGAGAAGAGGGTATTTAATTAGATTTTCTTGAAACAACAAAGATATGAATAGAGAGAATTTGTTTTGATTGATATGTTTCAAAGCTGCAACTATCTAGATTGGGAGAGTGAATAAGAAATTGCATTTTTAGCACCAAGCACTGGGATGGAAGAAGTTCAGAAATCCTTCCTGTATACATAAAGTCTGCTACCCTCATATAGCATAATCCATAGTGGGCTTGAACCTTGCAGTGAAGGTGAAGTTGTGGTTTTTAGTGCCAAGTGCTGGGATGGAAGAAGTACAGAAATCCTTCCTGTATACATAAAGTCTGCTACCCCCAAATCCATAGTGGGCTTGAACCTTGCAGTGAAGGTGAAGTTGTGGTTTTTAGTGCCAAGTGCTGAGGTTGCAAAGGTTGATCAGACCTCAGACCTAATTAAGTTAATAATAATAATAATAATAATAATATGAAAAACAAAACTGTTAAAAGCAAAACGTTTCGATTATAAAATCTTCATCATTTGTTTACAACCACAGGACAGCCAAGTATTTATAGGACAAAATAACATTTACATAAAATTGTGATAAAATCCCCCCGAGGCCCCCCTTAAAAACAATGCCAAACAACACACCTAGACTATTTCAAGTTTTCTTAGCCAGCCAAAACTTCCAATTCAAATAATTGGAAGTTTTGGCTGGCTAAGAAAACTTGAAATAGTCTAGGTGTGTTGTTTGGCATTGTTTTTAAGGGGGGCCTCGGGGGGATTTTATCACGATTTTATGTAAATGTTATTTTGTCCTATAAATACTTGGCTGTCCTGTGGTTGTAAACAACTGATGAAGATTTTATAATTGAAACGTTTTGCTTTTAACAGTTTTGTTTTTCATATACTTTTTTCTGTTATTTTTGATGGTGGTTTTGTTTTAATAATAATAATAACATGAATCTTTATACAGGTTAACACTTCAACGATCCATTTGCAATCCATTTGTCATGATGCTGAATTGGTGGGGCTCAGGCGATTGCACCCTCCTAAAATCGCCCAGAAAGAGAATTCAACACAAAATTTGCTCCCACTCAAAAGTCTATCCTCCCAGGTGAAATTTGATAAGGATGATAAACTGATGAATTTTTGTGAATTTTATTCATAGGAAATTTGTGAATGGTCATCAAACACAAGACCCAGCCTGGGATGCTGATGTTGATGCGCTGACAGGTAACTGATTTTTCTGTCTCATAAGGAGTCATTGACGAAAGATTTTCATCCCCGAGAACAGATTTTGTCTGTCAGGGGGGGGGGGGGTCTCACCTGAATCCGTTAAGATTGTTATTTTGAGGATGAAAATCCTGATAAGAAAAGTTGCTATTTAAAAAAGAGGAAGATTGTGAATATCCTGTACAAAAATACAAGGCTAAACTTGGCCTTGTACAGGCCAAGTTTTAGCCTTGTAAAGGGGATTATGACCTTTTTATGACCTTGTACTAACCTTGGAAGAAAATTACAAGGCTATCAATAAGATTCCAAGCTGCAACCAGTCTAACACAAGGTTTCCACAAGGCTTCTACAAGGCTAATTAGCATTTTTCAAGCCATTTAGAAGGTTACACCAAGGCTCTTCCAGGCTATAACAAGGTTACAAGGCCATAACTACAAGGCTTGTACATGGCTATTACATGGCCTTGTATTTTCGTACAGGATGCTGCTTTCTTCAACTTACTTTCATCCGGTCTAGGATGAACGTTTCGGACCCATTCCAAGCTGCATCATCAGTGTGTAAAAGTGAGCATGAATCACCATTGACTAGGCTCAGAAATAAAGTTTGTAAAAAGTGACCATCTTGCACCAAAAAATTTTAGCACCTGAAAAGAGTTACTGTACCAACCAGTAACGGTTATTGAAAAGGAAATGCACCACAGCTGATTTGGTTAAGCACAGGAAGCTAAGCAAATGAAGTAAGTTAGCAGATATTCTCATCATTGGTTTAGCTGGCTTTTATGTTAAATTATAAACTCTTTCATACAAATGTGAGTTAAATATAATTTTCAATAGACCAATTTCTTTAGTATTGAGTTACAGTGTATACTGTAATTGGGCAAATGTGTTATTTGTTTAATTCAATGAAAATATGTTGGTATAAAAATATGTGTTATTTGTTTGTCTTAGAAATGGAGTACAACTTGGTGGCAGAGCAGCCCAAGGGAATTAAACTTGAGTTACATGATCCTGATATATTAGAGTCCCCTAGGTATGCAACATATTTTCTTTATTATTCTTTAACGTTGCATTGAATAATGGAATCATTTGCTAATAGCGATCGAGATGAAAAGAGCAAATTCATTTTATTACTTGGGGCAATTTTCAAGCTCTGTACCAGATAAAGACTCTTCCTTTGTCCAGCTCGTTACAACTTTATGAAGTATAGACTTTCTCTGAAGCTTTGTTAAAGTTGTCATCTTTGTCAGGGATATGAACAGGCAAGCAGGTTAGCCTCAAGCAATTCCAAAAAAAGGCTCCAGATCGTACGCACAGTAACAATTTACATCAATGAAGTAATATGCAAGCCTGACAAGAACAAGAGAAAAAACATTAGCAACTATGTGATGTGCATAATACTGTGAGCACCAAGATTGATTTACTAACAATAACAACAACAACAACAACATTAGCTAAAAAACAAAGTATCAAAGCGATAGGGTCAGCACTTTGTTTTCCCAACAATTCTGCAAAATGCATCTGACAAGAGCTACTCATGCCAGAGGAAAACATTTGAGATCCATTTCTTGGTGCAGTTTATGTTTGATAGATGTGCTGGAGTAGATTGGTTTCCGCACATTTAGTCTCTTCAATTCCAACTTTGCTTCTTTTTTATCTCTTTGGAGCTTTGTCTGACCTTAATTTATTGATTTATGCATTACAAATCATGATACAATGAGAAGTTATTTTGTACGTTTCAGGGATCAAGAAGAGCACAAACACACTCAGGAAGAGACTTCAGTTCCAGATGATTTAGAGAAAGATGTTAACCCAAAAGCAACAAATTTGGACTTTGAAAATCACAATGAATTATCAGATTTAATTCCTGAAAATGAATCAGAAAACGACAGTAGCATTGATGACAGTTCTTAGCAAATTTCTGAAGTTTAAATCAATTTTGTATATACAGTATATGGGATGCCTTAAAATAGTTCATGTGTTTAAAAAATCATAGCACATGCTAGTCATAAGAGTACTGGATGAACTGAAATGGAATCAACTCTGTTTGATAGTCGAAGGATGGAAGTATTTTTCCTATAATTGTGTTTTTGTTTGTTTGTTTGCCATTTATTTTCAAACACTAACATTTACATGGTTTGTAAGTATTTTTGTGCAGATGTTTCTCGTGTTTTTATGAATACTTAGAATGTAGGTAAATTCAGCTTTATGAAATTCCATTGTTCACAAAATGCCTGAAGAATGTCCTTGAACATGATCAA
>REGL01000153.1:289726-334860 GCA_004194395.1 Aurelia aurita complex sp. Pacific
AGAGCACTAAATTTCAATCGAATTTTAGTCAGGTATCTAACACCATCTATATCAGAAATGTTGTACATGGAGTTTGTCACAGGTTTTATAATTTGAAGCAGTTTTTGTTTAAACTCAGAAATGGACCTTGAATTTTTGATCTCGTCGTCGAGTAAATTCCACTCATGGAGTGTGCTCTGGAAATACGTGTTTGAAAAGCGAACAGTTCGTACAATATTTTGATCGTAAACCCGCGGATTTCTAAGATTGTACAATATTTGACGCTCCGGAGGGATTTCAGAAAACAAATACTCGGGTGAATGGGACCCTACTAATTTAAAGAAATGACACAAACGTCTATACCATCGCCTATGGTAAAGGGTTTCCCAGCCTAGTTCATCATAGAGCCTGTTCCTACTTGTACCTCTCCATGCTCCAGTCACAGCTAATGCAGCCGAATACTGAGTCTGCTCAAGTCTCCGGGTAAAGTTCAGCTGCATCCCAGGATCATCTCTATGATAGATTATATCGCCATAGTCCAAATGGGGCCTCGCATATAACTTATAAATCTGATCCAGTACAGCTCTGGAGACATATTTAGAAAGATATCTTATCATACCAATACCTCGCCTAGCCTTGACAATAGCCTCTTTGATATGACTCTGAAAATCTAGCTTAGAATCGAGAATCATGCCTAGATGCTTATGCTCTGCTTTTACTGTGACCTCATCATTCCCTAAGAATAGAGGAGGGTGAGTGGGCTTGAGTCTTTTTGAAGAGAAAATAACTTCTTCCGTTTTATCTGCATTGAATTTCATCTTCCATTGCCAGGCCTTTGTTTAATATCTACAAACGTTTATGTAATGATATCAAGTATCGTATTCAGTAACAAACTAAGGAGAATTTTTGAGATATTCTGTAAGATATAATTAATTCTTTAGATCGATACTTGTTGGTTTTATGACGTTAAAAGATGAGCTCGACTTTTACGAGTCGAACGAAGAGGTGACTTTAGCAATGTTTAATTAGGATTCATTCCTTAGTCATTTTTAGTTAATTGCTGATGTATATATATCAGTATGTATATTTATCATCATATGAAATGGAATAATAACTTAGCAACTTGTGCATAAGGACACTACAGTGCAGGCCCTGTGCAAATGAACCTGGTAAGAATTCTTTACATAATGATGAGAATTCTTGAGCAATGTGAAAGACTGTCAATTTTCTGAACAAGAATTCTTACGCAGGAAAACCATGTTGATGTGCGCAAGGCCTGTACCATCTTTTGTTTAGTTCAAATGATTATCAAGGAGTTTTGAGTTAATTGCAGATGTGTATTTAACGTTCTTTGAAATGCAGTAATGATTTGAGAACTTGTAGATAATAACACCTGTATCTATGTACTGTACATGTCATGGGGGATGTTTGCTGTTTGTTATGACGTAATGCTATTTAATCAATCAAACTTGAGTGTACTGACTCGGTTCTTTTCTGTCGCATAGACCTTTGNGAAAACCATGTTGATGTGCGCAAGGCCTGTACCATCTTTTGTTTAGTTCAAATGATTATCAAGGAGTTTTGAGTTAATTGCAGATGTGTATTTAACGTTCTTTGAAATGCAGTAATGATTTGAGAACTTGTAGATAATAACACCTGTATCTATGTACTGTACATGTCATGGGGGATGTTTGCTGTTTGTTATGACGTAATGCTATTTAATCAATCAAACTTGAGTGTACTGACTCGGTTCTTTTCTGTCGCAATAGACCTTTGAGCTATGCTATTCTAAACAAAATCTCAATCAAACAATAGTTTAATACATTCTGTAGAATTTTCGAATGTGCGCAATAATGATAAAGATCTAACCAGGCGTGCATAATGTTCAAACCTGCCTGGGAGCGGTAGAAATTCTCTGAAAACCTGCCTGCATATCAATTTTGTACAGCTAGGGCAGAAAAGCCTATAACCAGAACCAGTAATAATGCAGGTATCAAACAGTAAGTTTTTACACATGGAGCAACGAAACGATTAATCATATATTCAACAGCAGAACATGAGCAATTTGTACCATTTGTTTGCTTTTATTCATCATCTTACTGCAATTACATTTCATCAAAAACAATTTTAGAAAAACTGCCTGCAAAACATTGCTTTGGAAAAAGCTGCGTGGGAACTTTGTTCCCACGTTCCCATGTTTATGCACGCCTGGATCTAACGCCACTCATTTTTGAAGCACTTGTATGAAAATATATGAAAATGTCGCTGGACCCAGGCTATTTTGTAAAATAGCTAAACGGTCTATTTAGGTCTACTTAAATACTACTAAAAGGTCTACTTAGCCGAAAACAAGATAAAAAACTATCCATTTCACTGAGAATATTATTTTAATTCATTTACAACACACAACTTTTTATTACAGATTTTGAAAAACTGATTTCTTGACAAAAAAATTCAAAACGTTTGTGAAAAATTGACGAACAAATTTGCTTATATATTTCCAGCAAGAATGATGAACGAAAAATAAGGCTACGCCCATGACCGAACCACAACAAAAAGAGTAAAGAACAAAAAGTTGCGTATCAACTTTGGTTGAGGAAAAGAAAACAATAACAAAAACAATAGTATGAGCTATGAAAGGGGCTCCGTCGCCAAATCGTAAACAACTCTGTAAATACCATTGTTTTACGCATGTGCCCATTGTTTCCTGCAGTTTGTCTGATGGCTTCACCGAAGCCAACAAAAAGTAACAGTCAAAATCCACTCATATCCAAGCAATCGTACGAGATATGAATGTTTAGTTTGTTTCTCTGTGAAGTACAAAGATTTATCTTACAAAAAACGCTTTCATTTTGACAAAAAAGATGCTAAGTCTTTGTGATATTGCCTGAAAAAACTGCAAAGTCACCATTTCAACAAAAATTTGGAGACAGAGCCCCTTTCAAAGAAGAATCCCGTAATTATTGAATCACTTCCCAAACTCAATCAAATTACTACAGTAGATGTGACCATACATGAATGAAGATTACATCGACTTAGAATCCGCTATTTCATTCATTTTTCTATTTTCCAAACTTATGTGTCCCTGAGATTCTTCTATATTCTCATATTCTTCAACAGTCAATATACCATCACCTGCATTATTGATTTTCATACCAACACTTATTTTATTGTCAATCTTTGCGACAGAGTCATCATTTTCAGTTTTTGTTTCCTGCGTACCAAAATCAAATTTGATTTCACCTGCGATGCTATCTTTATCTTTGCCCTCAATTTTGTCTTCATATCTGAGCTCGTCTTTTGATGAAATTGCTACGTCATTTGTTGTCAAATCTCTATTTTCATCAACTGCTAAATTCAAAGGTTCTTCGATTGAAGAGGACTTCGAGTCGCTTTCTGGTAAATCATTGCTTTCTTGCGTTAAGAAACTTCCTGTTTCATTTTTCAATGAATTCTCCATGTCATCTTTTAAAAAATCTTCATTTATTTCATTATTTGAAACTCCTTCTCCAAACGATATTTCTCGTCTTAGCCTGTCTATAGACTTTCTTTCACCACTTCTGTCGTTACTATCCTTCAGAGCATTCTGCTTCTTGTCAGTTCTTTTATTCGATTCTCTATTTTGTAGCATGTCACTAAGAGTGCAATCATTAAACGAACGTCTCAAGGGAGTTCTATCTTTCTCTATTGATCGTTCAATTTTCATCCATCTGTTTGGGGGCCAGATAATCCGTGTTGCAAGACCATTTATAAGTCCAAGGGAAACCTAACAGAATCAGAGGATTAGCTGTATCGTAAAAGAGCCTTTAAATTTGTCCTGAATTTTCAAAAGGGTTAATAATGTCGTTTATCTATAAGACAACATTTTCAACCCCTTTACAAACGTAGATAAAAGAACATTCGAACCATTTCTTTAAAAAAATATTTGATTATGACATTGCTGGAGAGCAATAGAACTGCTGTTTTTGGAAGAACCACATATTTTGCCTTTCCTCTGCTATAAATCAGCAAACAGTTGTCAGATTGACTCAAACAAGGTCTCCAACTCCAATTTGAAGCGTGACCTTTGCAACTATGTAAAAAGCAAGACAATTAAAGCTATAGCTCCTCCACAACAGCCACACAAATGGGGCACAGTCTTTGGAGACACCCTATATCATTTTCTTTAAACTTCAATTTGTAAATGTAGTCAATTCATTTTCCCCAACTATCAACCAAATAACATGTGAATATGAAATTAGATGAACGAACGGTGAATCCCCTAAATTTAGCACAGTTATATGACAATTTTGACATTGAGAATACAAGAAAGGATAAAAAGCAACTTACAGGTCCAAATGTATTGCTATCAAAACTTTTCCCTCTATGATCTCCTTCAAGCCAACAATGACCTTTCGGAATTGAGACGTAACGTTTTTTGTAGCCAAGTGTTCTGCAATAAAGAAGATGAATTAGACTGACAACGGTTAGAGATAGAAGGTGTAAATTAGACTGAGAAGTAGTTTTCATCTTAATGATCCTGCAAAAAAAAATATATTTGGGGAAAATTGAGGCCAAACTTAAACCATGAAAGAAATTACACTCTTTCTCTTCACAAAAATACCATAAATTTTGTCCAGCCTCGATAATCTTAAGAAATTTTCGTTTTGAGCCTGAATATATTCTTAAAGTATTCTTATTCTTTTTCAAACCTGTTATGATTCTCTGTTGTGAACAGTGCAAAACATGCAACTACTGAAAAATGAGACACTACTATGCGAGCTGAGGCTGAAACATTCTCATAATATTCTTAATAATTGGAGAATTCTGAGCCTGAATATTCCCATCAGGCGCGGATCTAGACCGGGTTGAACGGTTTGCACAAACCGGTCAGATTTTCAGAGTAATGAATATTTTCATTTTGTCTCTAAACTTTTATCATCTGCGTGAAATTAGCCTTACTGGTAGACGAAACGAGAATACAAGTTCCTCCTTTGGTCCGAGTCAGGCTACGTGAAATGTGCATTATGCGAAGGCGCAATATTGAATGTCAGTAGTACCCATGGTAGTACCCACTTATCGATGATCAATGCAAGTTATCTTTTCAATGAAACGTAATCCTCGCTAATTGAGTGAGGAAAGCCGTCAGCAAGCCAGCGTTGGAAGGAAATTCTGACCCGGTCACCCATTCATTTCGAGCTTCTGACCCGGTCAGAACTCGGTCAAACCCGCTCAAAGTTGCGCAAGGCAGCTGCATAGGTTTTACAGTACTTGTAGTCAAACACCCTACAATATGCTTCAGTATTGTCAGTCAATAGACGTTCGAAGTTTGTCATTTGCGATCTCCAGATGGCTGCAAATCTGGAAATCTCGAGAAATTCGTGCTGTTTTTCGTCATAATGCTGTAGAAAGATTTACTATGATATATTCATGGATACAAAATTACAGTGCACTTATTGAGGGTAGTTTCAGGCATAAAAAATAAGAAACCTAAGTTGTTGCATGGCCGTAGAATTGCATTGCTACAGGATTTATTGAAAGTAGGCGTTTCATTTTCAAAAGGGCGTTGCCTAAGAAGAAAGGGCGTTTCCCAAGAAGCAAAAGGGCGTGGCTCAAAAATTTTTCCGGGGGCTTCGCCCCCGGACCCCCAATTTCATTGCGCCTTCGGCGCAACGAACCAGTCACCGAAATTGCTGGATCCGCGCCTGCCCATAAACATTATTCTTATAAAAAAGAGTGTATATTCGTATATTCTAATCGTGTATTTTACATAACATTTGATAAACAAAATGAACAAAATGCTTTAATTTGCAGAAGGTACGGAGCTACAGTACATATTACAAAACTTTGCACAGCAAAAATTGGGCACTTAGGCAAAATGGGGAAAATGAGGCAATTCTTTCACCTTCCTCCAAATCCCAAAGTCCGGCTACACCATGGAATTACAAGAAGCAAGTCTGCATGACCTGAATAATACTCACTTGATCACATCACCTTCCAGGCCAATTACTCTCTTTATTAATTTCACATCTGGTTCTGTTGGTGAGCTAAAATGAATTTGAAATTGGTTGAATGAATATTGTATTGTACGACTTAGTGACACCAGAAATCTTCTGGCAGGGAGGTTAGAACGGCTAGAAAACCTGCAGCTTTTACATCTGATTTTGCCAAATTCACTACCAGGGGGCAAAATACTTTCAATGGGGGCAAAGCTCCTAGCCACAGCCTAGCACCACCCCTAGTATGAATACAGAAAAACAGCATGATATTGACCAAATATGTTTGGTGCATACATTAGTCCAAAAGGCAATCTGTAATCACAGCAATGGTTGAAAAGTTCATCAAACTCATCAAAAACTCATCAAACACCTACCACATCTACCTTTGCTCCTATATATGATATTCTTCTGTATGCTATGTGTTCTTCATATTTGGAAGAAAAATGATGCAAGAAGTTTGTGCAGTAGTTCTTTACAAAATGCATGTGTATTATTGAACCATGTATATTTAGCAAAAGTTGCATGCAGACAACTCTGAACTGGTGTATTCTCTTTTAGCAATTGATGGATTGGCTTTTACTGTATATATTGTCTTGTAGGACTTAGAACACATTTGTTGAGCCCAAACAAAGAGTCAAACTCATATACAATATAATTTCAGGATCTCACTAAGTCAGTTAACGTTTTGAATAACACAGGTTCCAACATCCAGCTGATTGTCTTCAAAGACCATTTAAGGCTGTAATTTGAAATTCAAAACAATACCACTAAGGATGAACTTCAACTTACATGAGTGATACAACATCTCCCCTTTTGATATCATACACATTGGTAGCGGTCCAGCGATCAAGAAGAACAACATCTGACTTGCTTCCAACTGGATTCAAAGAAGGCTGAAAAGAGAAAGAAGAAAATATCTGAAAAACTGTGCAATAGAAGCTCAGTCTTATTTTTTGGGGTTCAATTTTTTCCTCAGTTACTCAATCAAGCATCTGGAATGTTTCAATTGCTCTAATTGTGAAGCACCTTTATATTTCTTACTGGCAAGGCCTTGGGTCAGCATTTTTTGTTTGAATGTTATCTTAGTGCACATAAATAATCTAAATCAAATCTGGCTTGCTTGATATAATGCACTTCCAGATGGAAACCATAGTCTGATAAAAATTTGATGAGGATTATGACAATGATAATTTTGACGAGAGATTAGTTCCACAAGGTTATAATATTTGATGACCATGAAACATGAAACATTTCCATGGTGACCATGGAACATTTCCAAGTGTATACAAATACTATTAAGACCATTCCATTGTGGATAAAAATTAAAAATGTAAACGGCAAGGTTATAGGCCATACATACAGTATTAACTATAGAACGTTTCGTTACGATCTCCTACACTGCTATAAGGAAAACTAAGTCTCTGTCAAATGCCGACAAGAGCACTAGTCCGGTTTGGGCCACCCAACAATGTTTTTCAACGGTTGGCATATATTCTGTCACTTCTTTGGTAATTTTGTGTAAAATGATTCAAAATGAAGCAAGGAGGCCAGTCTGGCAAACTGGAAAGTTTGCATTTTGCACATATGCAAGTTAAGATGGCCTAAGTAAGATTATCACGCAGATTTTGTAGTTTCTGCATTGAGAACAATAATTCAAAACAATAAATTGTTCCTTCATTAGATTACTATCTGCACAGCTTAGATTTAAAATTGCGTAAGTTCCTGTCCCATTGCGTGTGGAAGATATCATTGTGGCATCTCGGGCCAGCCAGTAGTTTGCAAATGCAGAGCAGGCACTTTTTTATCATAGCCTAAACTAGATAGATACGTAACATATACCATACATAATGCACCAGGGAGATTTCAAGCCTATTTAAAATCGAGAGAAGAAAATTTCTATTTTTGCACACAAGCAAGAAAGATCTTGTCAAAAAGTGCCATACCTTCTCTAATGGCACTTTTTGACAAGATCTTTCTTGCTTGTGTGCAAAAATAGAAATTTTCTTCTCTCGATTTTAAATAGGCTTGAAATCTCCCCGGTGCATTGTGTATGGTATATGTTACGTATCTATCTAGTTTAGGCTATTATGATAAAAAAGTGCCATTATAGGCTAGGCCTATTTTTTTTGTAGATGTAGGCCTAGGTCTTTATTATTAGTTTACTACTTACCTGCATGGAGATACCATCAACACGTGCAACACAAAATCCATAATCGGAAATTGTAACGTAGATTGGCAACCCAACGACGAAGCCAGTTCCAAAAGATTTTCCATACCGTAACAAGGTTTGCCAAGCCATTTCTTTACTTAGGTCCACTTCTTGCACAAAAATTAGGCCTAAAAACCACGACAAGGGCCTAAAACAGCCTCGTTTTGGTTTGAGCAATGCTGTGACGTCACAGACGAGCTATGCTTGAAAAGTTTTCGTTTTTCGTTGTTATTCGTGGGCATTTTCATCTAATAACTAATTTGTGAAAAACTATAATTTTTCTTGAAATAGGTAAATTTTAGGGCACTAGCCATGTGTTGCAAAAAGTGTTTTGCAAATCTTTCAAACTCAATACCTTGGTACAACAGCATATTCTGCCACTTGCAAGAACAAGTTAACCTGTGTTCCAGATAACTTGGGAAACCAGGCTAGAATAAAGTGCATTGGACAGAATCTAATTTGAGCTATATGCCTATAATTTATGTATCATTTCAAATAAGAAATAATAGAAAATAAATCTTTTCATTCAATCCTTACTTTTGTCTGCAGACAATACCCAAGGGAAAGGTAATAGTCTGCGCAATGCCGCTCAATTTTGTGTCTTGTATGCATCAGCATTTCATTTCAATGGCAGTTTGAAAGCGAATGTGGATTCATTGTCTGCAGTAGGGTAGTTAAATTCCATTAGTATTGCGTTGCTAATGAAGTTTGGCTAGAGAACAAAGTGAAACCTTAGATTTAATCACATGATACCCATTCTCAAATCTGATTGCTTCAACACTTTCCAGGGAAACTTATTTTGAAACTGAAACTGATTTTATTGGCTGCCAACAATAACTTTTCTTTGTCATCACTATTGTGAAATAAATGCTGCGCAGACTAGACTTTTCCTTGGGTACATACTATAGTCTGCACACAGGTTATTCTTTCTATTGATGAGGATTGTTTGAAAGCAATATATAACCAAGGATCCAAAAATGAAACAAAAACACAGGGATCATAAAAATGTTCTCATTCAACTTTCTTTTTCTTTTCTTTTGCAGCTTCTGTCTTTGCCTCTCTCTTCTTTGATCTCTTCTGTTTGAGATCATCTAAAACTTCCATTTGACCCCAAATCAAATCACTATCATTCTCATCATCTGCTGCTGTGTCACTTTTTGTCACCTTTGCTTTTTTGGCCAAAAATTCTTCTTCTGTATCACCAAATATACCCCCTGTATAATTCTTATCCGATAACAGGACACAGTTCAACCTTGATTTCAAATAAATTTTTGATTTCAGCACTCTTGTGTTCACATCAAAAATCCTCAAAAATCTATCCAGACCAACTGCCGCAACAATGTCTTGAGTCTGATGACATTGAATAGATCTTATACTTCCAGCAATACCTTTGAAGCCACCAATCTTTTGATTTGTTCTGAGATCAATAGATGCCATGCTTCCGACAGTGTTCCCTACAATTATAGTATTACCATTAGGGGCAAGAGACATTGTTGTTATTGGATAATCTTCCCAAGTGATTTCAACAACAGGCCTCTTTTGTTTCTTTGGGTCATAAATCTTGACAAGATGATCTCCTGTTCCCACAATAATTCTTGAACTGTCATTATTCATAAATTCCATATCAGTCACCAAAACTGGACATCGCAAATCCAAAAAGTCATTTCTAACATTCTTTGCAGCAAAAACTGGCTTTTCCATATTTTCCAGATCAAAAATCTTTAGGTTGTTTTCTTTACCTCCTGTGGCAATTTGATTTCTTTCAACCAGATTTTGTTTCATCCTTTGAATATCATCACCTACTTTCTTATCAAAATATTTTTCATTTCCTTCCCAAATTGACAAACACCCAATTGCATCACATGCAATAATTTTCTCTCCATAAACAGCCAATCCTGTGACTGCATCTTTTCCGCAGCTTAATTCCCCTTCTTTGAATTTGTCTTCCTCTGTTGAAAAGAACTTTATTTGACCATTTGCTGTGCCAAGTATAAATTCCGTCTCTTCTTCGTTTGNCACAATAATTCTTGAACTGTCATTATTCATAAATTCCATATCAGTCACCAAAACTGGACATCGCAAATCCAAAAAGTCATTTCTAACATTCTTTGCAGCAAAAACTGGCTTTTCCATATTTTCCAGATCAAAAATCTTTAGGTTGTTTTCTTTACCTCCTGTGGCAATTTGATTTCTTTCAACCAGATTTTGTTTCATCCTTTGAATATCATCACCTACTTTCTTATCAAAATATTTTTCATTTCCTTCCCAAAATGACAAACACCCAATTGCATCACATGCAATAATTTTCTCTCCATAAACAGCCAAACCTGTGATTGCATCTTTCCCGCAGCTTAATCCCCCTTCTTTGAATTTGTCTTCCTCTGTTGAAAAGAACTTTATTTGACCATTTGCTGTGCCAAGTATAAATTCCGTCTCTTCTTCGTTTGTCCATTTCATCACACAAGCAGCATTAATTCTGTTAGGCCCGTTGCTGCCTTCCATTTCTTCGCAGTAATTCTTTGTGACATTACTAACCGCATTTATGCTTTTCAAATAACCCAACTCACTGCCAACCCAAATACGCTGCTTGTCTTGTTCTTCCATCGTACAATTCTATCCTCCCAACTCAATTTTAAAAGTCAAGAATCGCCGTCATTAGCTAGCATTCCTTCTCACTTCGTGGAAATTCTACCATGCGGGAAATGAAAGCTGTTGGAAGTCCATTATGGAACAGCCTCGTTTTATGCTTGTGAAATGTAAAATATTGACCATTGACCAACAACAACAACTTTGCAAGAAAGCAGACCGGCCTGACGGATACAGGGAAATTTCACGGTGTGCCCATTGCCCAATTTCCCTACAAAGCCTTAAAAATAGGCCATTTTCGGAGAAAACGGTTTTTGGGCAAAAAGTAATGTTAACCCTTTTTCTTTTTACCAAAAAAATTGGCCCTTTTCGGAGATACTGATTTTTGGCCAAAAAGCAAGGTTAATGTAAATACCATTTCAGAATAATTTAGCTGCTATTAAATTAATGAGGATTTACAAAATAACGGAGCTTCAAACAATGACATTTTACCTTTGATAAATTCAATTTAATATCTACATTCTATTATTTGGTTATACGAGGTTTAAATAAATTAAAGAATGTTTTCTTTTCTCACTTCAAACTATATGATAATTCCCATCTTTTGATCAAGTGTTTGACCACGTTGATGTTGTATCGATACAATTTTGATCCGTTACAAAGTTGCTACAATTTAAGAAAGGCGTTTACATTGCTGGAGAGGAAAATTTTTCTCCAGGCAGAAGGAGTAAAAACCTGCTTCAGCAGCAATCTCCCAAAGTTATGTCGGATATAAGAACATCTTCAAACCTTATTATGGTTTTTTCGAGGAGGAGAAAAAGCAAATTTGGGTGTTCTAATTTCTGGATAGGATGGCAGTAATTTCCAAACATTTAACTACTTAAACGTTCTGTTGCTTTCACCCATAATTCTACCATGACGTCATAAACTGAAGCATCATCCATACGATCACGTGATCCATTTCGCTGCGCGTAAGCATCGAGTGTGCCTTTAATTAATGCCAATACATCACTTTCATTCGGATGTGCGTCTAGCCATGATGAATATTCTGATAGCGTCCATCCAGCAACCTGAAACAAAAACTTTTTATCATGATAGATATAAACAAATTCAAAATATATGCCAATCGCAGCTATAGCTGCAACGGAGATAATGTCATCGAGTTCCATAGTGAGCCTATACGCACTACTGTGGTGGATACGCCATACAGAGGCGGGGTATCATGCTTGATTTGGTGAGCAAGCATAACAACCTGCCCCGATATGGCGTATCCACCACTTCAAGCATAATACACCGCCTCTGTATGGTGTGTCCACCATAGTAGTGCGTATAGGTTCGCTAGCGTGCAACTATTATAGCCACTTACAACAATAGAATAATATACACTTGATTTAAAAAAGAACAACTCAACCAGATGTCTCAGGAAGAAGACCTCCCCTAATTTCCTTGCCAGAGACGTAGGAACCGGGGGCACGTGCCCCCCAAGATTTTGAAATAAACAAAGAAGTGCCCTTTTTATTGTCAGGAAATGCCCCTTTAGCTTGATGGAAAAAGTGCCCTCGAAGTGTCGTGCCCCTCCAAGTTTGAGATGCTTCCTACGTCCCTGTTCCTTGCAGCAGATAAACAACACTACCGAAAATATTCTAAAACAGACCAAACGCCCAAAAACATCTCAGTATATTTCTCTGTGTACCTTTCAATAACTTATCGTACGAAGACCTTGTTACTTTCTTCAGTAATAACATATACACGCAGAAAGGCTTTATAAAATGACCAGATTCTGAAATAGCTTCTTTCTTTCGTTCAAATCTGCTGGCGGATAGCTGATTCTATTTACATCTTCTTGTCTTCCAGATCTCAAACACCGATGTAAGAGCATTTCAATTTCCATGCACCTTCGGGACAAAGCTTCTTATACACAAAATCAGGGGATCGTTGAGGATTTCTTCAATCGAAAGTAGTTGGCTTGTGTGTTTAAAGAAAACTTTACGAGAAGCTGAGCACAAAATCTCAAAAAGTGCACTTACAATGTGAGGTGGTTTCAGTTCCAATGATGCCTTCGCAAAGAGAAAATGCAACACAGTGCTGTGTGGAATTGAATCACCGATCGCTGGATTTGATTTGATTTCTTCTAAAGACTGGAACAATAAAGGTCTGCAATGAAATAGAAAGATGAATAAATGAATAACAAGTAAATAAATAAATTAGCAAATCAATAATACCGGGTGAGTCAGAAAAAAGAATCCCCCGTTTGAAAGGTCACGGCTTCCTGGATATCAAGACGATCATATCGGCAAATATACAATTTAATAGTAGACAGGTTCAAATCCATTTTAAAATTTACCTGACTGAAATCAGTCACTCCGTTCTGAAATTATGAGGGATTTTCTCGAGAATGCCTCTTCAAGAAACCTTCACAACGTGCCAAAAATCACGAGCAAATTTCCCAAACAATTCTGTTTTACACGGGCCTTATAGCAATGACTTCTGCACGCTTGAGCACGTGCTATCCTCTTGAGAGGATGAACAAGTCTTCGCCCTGGCATCAATAACCTATTCAGGGCGATTCCATTCTCCCAAGAGGACAAAATACACGAATACATGTGAGTGTTATCATTTTAGGAAGGAAAACCAAGGAAAATTTGCTCACTGTTTTCACTCGTTTTTGCAGGTTCTTAGAGGGGGCTTCCTGCAGTAAATCTTTCATATCCACGGGAAAGAATGGCCGATTAAAGCCGGGCAAAATACTGAATCTAATTGAACATATTGGCAATAAAACAAGAAAGTTTTCAAAATTATTGCTTTGATATTCAGGGAGCAGTGGCCTTCCAAACGGGGATCTTTTTTCTGACTCACCCGGTAGATATAAGGATAACGGTAGCTTGGTTAACGAAATTCATCAGCAATATATTACTAGAACGAAAATTACTTTCGAAAAAAATTCACTTGTACTCAACTGAAGATTGATCATTTCTAGCAGAAAATTCCACAAATTTCTCTATCTTCTGATACTTAAACATTTAATTCAAAAATTATATCTTATATACTTTTAGAACTTCCAAAGACTTTTAATCAAATGAAACTGAGCAGAATTTCCATCTCTGCATCAACTTTTCATCTTTTTACTTCAAAAGTTTTACAAGCAGAACTTTTTCCTGAGAGTTTCAATCCTTGTTTTGNATTAATAAATTAATAATAAGTAGCGTTAAGGAAGTTTCATACCTATATTGAGTTTCAATGACTATAATTTAAAAACAAACTTATCCACTTAAATAGTTTTAAAAATAATTCGCAAAATTTTTCTATCTTCTGATACTTAAACGCTTAATTTAAAAATTATATTTTATATACTTTTAGAACTTCCAAAGACTTTTAATCAAATGAAACTGAAAAGAATTTCCATCTATGCATCAACTTTTCATCTTTTTACTTCAAAAGGTTCACAAGCAGAGCTTTTACCTGAGAGTTTCAATCCTTGTTTTGTTCCTGCTTCATATTTTGAAGACATTGAAGTTTAAAATTTCCTGGCAGCAATCAACGGAAAGTCATTCCCTCTGATATTCACATCATTATATTTGCTAAGTGACAGATTTTCAATCGATAACAACGAGAAAGTTATAAAATATAAAGGCAAGTCTTGGAAACTACCTGAAAGCTCTCAGCAGTTTATATGCCATTCCCAGATCTGCGATTCTTTTGCAAAATGGATTAACAGCTAATTCCAGCTGAACAAATGAAAATAAAAATCATGTTTGATTTATCAAAAAAGACCAGGTTTCATCGTCACGTAAAATCTTAGTTAAAAGCAATCTGTCCCCTATTGTTCTGGCCTTGGTTACTGCTTTATTTACCTTATTTACGCTGCAGCTAAATTCATGCTTCACTGAGTCTCTATGACCCTGATTTCTTTGGATAAAGCGAATTAACACCAACTTCTGGAATATACAATAGAGATCTTCATCGATTTTATTTTCATTCATCGAAGGGGACAGATTGCCTTTAAATTGTAATCGACACTTTTTGATGTTTCTTCTCACATGATCACGTTGAGAGGGTGGTGATTTCGCATCAAGAGTAGAAACATCTGTTGCATCAAAACAACGCAGAAAATTGGGAAAAGCTAACTTTAGGAGACAATTTTGGTGTTTGCTGGATTGAAATAACAAGATGAAATAAGGTCAACAGCGAGCAAAGCGCAAAGATACAACAGTACTAAAGTATATTAACAGACTAGGCAGTACTTTTGGAGGGGCCTCATGAAAGTACGCTCAACAGCGAGCAAAGCGCAAAGATACAACAGTACTAAAGTATATTAACAGACTAGGCAGTACTTTTGGAGGGGCCTCATGAAAGCACGCGACGCGAGCGCACAAGCGTTGCTCGCAGGCACAAAATAGCATTACACATTTACTCACAGTACTTTAATTACAGGCAAATTTTTCCAAGGCCTTTGCTCGCACAAGACACAGAATGTTTTTAAGGAGGCCTGCCTTTGCATATACCAAAATAAAGAGACATATAGCATCTGGATCTGTTCACAAAATGTTCTGCTCAAAGAAACAAATTAAGCGTCAAAGCGAAATTGCTAACTTTACACAGGATATCAAGAAATTTGATCACTCTTTGAAGTGAAGGCATAGATCGTACTTTATCTCATTCACCATTTTGTCAGATATAGACTTATTTACGTATTTACGATGTATTTACGATTAACAGTTGATGGTTAAACACATGACTCGATCTTTAAAATAGTGGGTGTAAAATTATATTGTGACGCAATCAATCAATATTACGTCACAATGGAGTACATTGTTATAAAGAGGTCGAAAGGTCTAAACGAGCCATATTTGTTGAGAACAAAGTCCTATGAGGATATGACGAGAAGCGATGACAAGAAGTTTCAAAAGAATATGAAAGGCTAACAAGAGGGTAATTATGATGTGTTTACGATTTACGATGGTTACAACCTTTTTGAAATTTTTCGAAACTAATCCAAACCAACAAGTTAAATTTGGGATCCTCAATATCGCCTTTTTTAGATTCAGATCTTGCATGTACAATTATGCCCATTCCATTCTTTCATCGTTCTTTTACATTGCTGGTGAGTTTGCATTTGCAATTTGCTATACAGGGTGTCCCAAAAAAATTGTGCCCCGTTAGCAGGAAGATTGCGACAAAATGGCAAAAGATTCTCTCAAAACTTTTGCATGATGTTGCTCTTCAGATATTCAATTAAAGTTTGCAATCACTCCCGTAAAAATCCGTTGAAAAATGATGGAGCTATGACCTTCAGAAGACCAAATTTGCCTGATGACTGGAACCAGCGGTCGGCCATTTTGTCTTACTATTTTGTAGTGATAAGTAGCTTCACATGGGGTAAGAAATATTTTCTGTAAGGTCAGAAATATTCGAACCCTCCGAGGATTATCAGAATTTTCACGAGAGCTTTGACATTGGAGGCTGCTCTTTCATTTTCAAGCCATGATGCCATTTATCGCTGCAAAATAGTAAGACAAAATGGCCGACCGCTGGTTTCAGTGATCGGGCAAATTTGGTCCCCTGAAGATCATAGCTCCATCATTTTTCAACGAATTTTCATGGGGATGGTAGCAAACTTCAATTGAACATGTGAAGAGCACGATCATGCAAAATTTTAGCGAGAATTTTTTGCCGTTTTGTCATAATCTTCAGACAAACGGGGACAATTTTTCTGGTACACCCTGTATAAATATCGCTGTTGAGTTTGCAATTCTAAAAAGTCCAACGATAAAATTGCAGCAAAGTGGCTAAAGTTTCCTTGAAGCCATTCCATTCAAAGAAATAGGTAATAGAATTTTCCACCAAACATTTTAAAGATTTGGAATTTATTCTGCAATTAACTCGTTCCATACCTGTGCCATATCTCCAGTGAGTTTGAGCTTTCCTGTTTCTGAAATATCGTGCAAAAGACTCGCGTGTCTCACGAATAACACCAAACATCGTGCAGCTATCGATTTCAGAGAAGCGTGTAATATTTCTTTGCATTCGTAAAGTGAAAAATAATCATGTTGGATTCTTTGAATGAATTCCTGTTAATAAAACAGAAAGAAAATGTCAACAAAAAATTATTATATCGAGGAAAAAGTCAGCAGAAAAGTTTCCAGGGTAGAGGCTTTGGAAAACTAGATACAAATGTTCAGGAATCAAGGTATCATGCTATGAGCCATCCTCGACAAAGAAGGCAGCTATACAGTTATAATATGACTAAGGTATTAGTAGAAAACAAAAATTATGAGCCAGTATTTTCAGAAATTGGTAAGAATTTCGTCGAAACGTTCAAACTCGTAACAAAGATTAGAATTAAGAAGCAGTCAGCCTACATGCTGCTTCGTTATCGTGAAATCACTTTATTGTGCGATATTTAGATTTAGAACCCCAAGGTTAAGGGGAATATAAGCACATAGAAGTGGCATAAGCCACTACAATTCTAGCCTATCAGACATCAGTATTTCTCATTGACGTAGATCACTTACCCAAATATGGTTCGGCACGTGTCTTTGCATGGATATTTTACCAAAGGCTTATATATGCTCAGATGAGACTTTTCTATTCGTCAGGTCTATCTTATTCTTTGATATTTATATATATATATATATATTTGGTAAAGGTGGTACGATAAAATATGGTATTAAAATGGCAGATGCAACGAACGAAACAAGTCTAAATAATTGGCACATTGAGGCCTTTCAAACTTATGTTATCATCAGAGTGTGACTAACTAAACCAATGCAAACCTTTATATACGTATGGCTAAGTATTCATTGATATGTGACTAACACATCGGTGGAAATAAGGCTGAAAAATATATGTCCTTATATTTCCTTAATTACATTCACTATGAAATAGGAAAGACTTTTATTTTGGTTTTATTTTGGTTCTTATGATATTCAAGCTTGGATGCATTTCAGTTTATCAGGAAAACAACTGTTACATTCACTAAATTTCTTGAGAAGGGATGTCTGTAGTCATTTCTTTGTTTGCTAATGATGATTCTTGAAGTGAAGTGTAAACATGCAATGAAATATAATTTAAGCACCGTGTGACTAATTCTTTAATTTGGAAAACATTTAAGAGCAGCTGATTCCGTTAAACGAGTAAATCATTTGTGAGAAGGAATTTAATGTGCTTTTTTCTTTTTCTTGATAACGAGCCGTAGGTAATTTTTAAGGAAAGAGTATCAAAATATGACCTGGAAACCATTGCTGAAAGTAAAATGCCTTTATGAAAAGTGTTAGGTCCGGATAGCTACAAATATCTTTAAAGAAAGAAAGTACAACTTCTTTAGTGTATCACCTGGCTGGAAGATTCTCTGGTGGCTTATCATTGAAGCAAAGTAGCTGGATTTACAGTCTTCCGCACTTAGACAAGCACACATCGATTGACGTCAATCTTTGGTTTTTTGGAGATATCTAAGGGAACAGGCCTATTTGAATAAAGGCTAGACAGACATTATCTATTCTACGCATATGATCCTACGCAGAAGTATGAGAGGCGTAAGTTTGCCGAAATGGATTTAATGTCATCAAAGTTTCCGCCTTAACTGTTTTTCAACTGACACCTATGTACATGGTGTCCTGAGAATGTTGCTCCATTTGCCTGGCCGTTGCGGAGGAGCTGTATGGTCTTTTGTCCCACTGTTTATACAGTTGCATAGGAAAGACTTCAATTTAAGAGTGATACCTTGTTTTGACCAATTTGACCAGTTTTCTAATTATGGCACACGAAAGTTAGAAAAGCAATCCTTTTTTTGCAAACAGCATTTTGACTTTCGTGTGCCATAAGTCAGCAACCACTTGTCAAATTGGCTAAATACACGCACAACTCCTCCACAGCAGCCACATAAATGGAGCACAATTCTTTGCGATATTCTGTATAAAATCTTTTAATACTGACCCGAATATCTTTGATGTAAGGCGAACAAGGGGCATCATCTCCATTATCAGATTCGTTCATTCTTGAATTGCTAGAAAGAGATAAAAAAAAATTGCAATATACAAAATGAGATAAAATAACTCTTTACGGAATGGATGGATTTATCATTTTTGTCAGACATATTGCTACTACTACCTCAACGAACATCTCCCCTGCCGTTCAAACTAGCATTCAATTTTGTCAAGAATTATCTTACCAATGATGTCCCTTTGTTATCCGTTTTTGAAATCTTAAAATCAAAACACTGTGATAAAAGATGGAGCCCTTAGCATCGTGTTGGAATCAAACTTGATTGGGCGTGCCAAAGGACTGAGCAATCAAATCAATGCTTGCTTGTTCTTTGTTATATTCATAAAATGTTACATTACATGTTACCTACTATACTTTCTAATTACTATACCATAATACAACACTACAGGTATGATACCTCAGGCAGCAAAAGACAATGACTACGCCCGTGGCCATTAAAGGGGCTCCGTCGTCAAAATGTAAACAATTTTTGAAAGGTGATATCACACAGGATTTTCGTATACTTTTCAAAATGAAAGTTGCTGTTTGGGCATTAATCCATGTACTTCACTAACGAACAAACCAAACATTCATATTTTCTACGATTGCTCGGATATAAGTGGATTTTTAACGGTCAATTTTTGGTGGCTTGGGTGAAGCCACCAAACAAACTGCAGAGAACAATGGATGAACAATGGATAATCCCCGACACGTGTGAGTTTACGGATTTGTTTACTGTTTGACGACGGNGACTATTTCCCCTGCCGCTCAAACTAGCACTCAATTTAGTCAAGACTTATCTTAACAATGATGTTCCTTTGTTATCCGTTTTTGAAATCTTAAAATCAAAACACTGTGATAAAAGATGGAGCCCTAGCATTGTGTTGGAATCAAACTTGATTGGGCGTGTCAAAGGACTGAGCAATCAAATCAATGCTTGCTTCTTCTTTGTTATGTTTATAAAATGTTACATTACATGTTACCTACTATACTTTCTAATTACTATACTACAATACAACACTACAGGTACGATACCACAGGCAGCAAAAGACAATGACTACGCCCGTGGCCATTAAAGGGGCTCCGTCGTCAAAATGTAAACAATTTTTGAAAGGTGATATCACACAGGATTTTCGTATACTTTTCAAAATGAAAGTTGCTGTTTGGGCATTAATCCATGTACTTCACTAACGAACAAACCAAACATTCATATTTTCTACGATTGCTCGGATATAAGTGGATTTTTAACGGTCAATTTTTGGTGGCTTGGGTGAAGCCACCAAACAAACTGCAGAGAACAATGGATGAACAATGGATAATCCCCGACACGTGTGAGTTTACGGATTTGTTTACTGTTTGACGACGGAGCCCCTTTAACATAAAGACATGCAAATAAATGGATATAAACAACTACAAAAAGCTACACATACAATAAACTGCTGATAAAAACTGGGAACTGTTTCACATTTGGCGTAAGGCCAGCATATGGGCACAAGATGCCGACCGAGAACAACAATGACAGCACTGACTTGCTTGTGTTGCAGCTGAAAACTAAATCCATGCATTTTTTTCTTCAAAATAAAAACCAATGAAAAGAAACCAGGGAGGAAAGGTTTTGGAGTAAACATTGAAGATTTCAGGCTGCAGGTTCTTATTCGAGGAGGGTTCTTATATACGAGTTTTTACTGTCTTGTAAAGTAGTGTGTATGTAGTATGTAGTAGTAGTAGTAGTAGTTTGTAGTGTGTATGTAGTGTAGTAAAACGCATATTGTAAATCTTTTAATGGGATGTAAAAAAATGAAAAATAGGATTTGAAATTTCTGCCCGAGATTAAAAGTACAGCAATGTCCCGCCTTTAAGAAACCCACTTTATGACCTCAGCCTATTGTTCTTTGTTAATAAGCCTATTGTTCTCATACCCTCCTACTATTGTTCTAGCAAAGCTCAGAGTCTGAATTCCCTTTAAAGTAATTTCTTAAAGGCGGGACTTTACTGGACCAACTTTGCATTACAATATCATTAGCTAACCTAAAAGCAATGCGGGGGTCGGTTTCTAAGGGGAAAATCTGTTTTCAAGCACATTTAATTGTATTCAAGTTTAATTCGCTGTGTCTCTTGCAGTATTTAACAGTTTCTTTCTCTAGTTGCGGGTTAATTTGGTTTTTATTCGTTTCCAGGATTTAGCACTTTTCATTCCACAGATTACAGTGTCTAACGTTGCGTTTGTGGGTTTATTAAAATAAGTCTGTTATTTAAGGCTACCTTTAAATTCTGTACCGCAAATCATTTGTTTAAACAATGCTACCTAACGATATCACGCAATTTCATAATGAAGATAGTAGCCTGCGTGTAGCCTCAGCACTCCTCGGCGATAAATTTTCATCCACTGTAATTTTTTTTATATTCAATATAAATATTTACAAGAACGAGGTACTTAAGACTATACTTACAAATTACTTAACTACATAACTAANAGGCTACCTTTAAATTCTGTACCGCAAATCATTTGTTTAAACAATGCTACCTAACGATATCACGCAATTTCATAATGAAGATAGTAGCCTGCGTGTAGCCTCAGCACTCCTCGGCGATAAATTTTCATCCACTGTAATTTTTTTTATATTCAATATAAATATTTACAAGAACGAGGTACTTAAGACTATACTTACAAATTACTTAACTACATAACTAAGATGATAACCCGGGAAGCAAGAGCCCATGACTATCCCAGGGTCATGACATAGAACACTAAACTAAATTATATCTAAATATACAAAAACGGAAAGCTACATAAAAACGCTGTTTACTTAGACTGATTACATTTCGTCGTAAATTTCGCTCGTTTTTATTTGACTTTAACCTTTTCGCTGATTGAGCGAGCAGTTACATCAATAATTTGGTGAAATAACTCTACTCAATAGATAAAATTGCTAGCGAAAACTAGGGACGAAATGTAATCAGTCTAATGTTCTCTTAAAGATACAGACAAAACGAAAATGGAAACAAAAATGAAAGGACTTTGTAGCTGCTTTGTGGCTGTATGGCGTGAAACAAAGGTTTGGTATATCTCAAACAAACCGACCTGTTTTGTGGATGAAATCTAAAGTCAGCTCGAGTATACTTTTATTAGCGTCACTTGAAAGGTCTTTATCACCATATAACAAAATTTGTACAAGAACGTTGTTAGAAAGGCTGTTGAAGTCCACTGTAATTGCAGTCTAGATATGAAAATCAAATCAGCTCACGATAAAAAATCAGCACATTTGTGCGCGACTGTACTCGAAGTTTCAGACATAGAATTATGTTTTTGGTTTAAGATATTGACCAGATGGTAAGACAAAGTGAAAAAGACAAAGGAAAATAATCTACAAGATACGATCGAATAATCCTGCAAAATCGAAGCAACCAATTTCTGCTGCAAATTCAATGCTGTTTTCAAAATCTAAAATATCAAGAAGAAAGATCCTTTTTGCAAAATGCATAACTTTGAAACTCGATATGAAAACATCCTTAGGATTGGGTTTGCCATGGTAAAAGTTAAACAAAGAGTTGCAAGTGATGATAAAAATAATCCTGAAAGTTGTTGTGATTTGTAGCATCAAGAATGAATTGTGGAGATTGTCAAAACACAAAACTGCCACCTGGATATATTAATTGAAATATTTTCATTTTAAAAGAAGTTGTCAGCTCTTTTCTAAAATATTTTGATCTCTGCTTCAGGTGAGAACGGGAAGAGCTGTTTATGAGGTGAGTTAATTTTTTCTTAAATTTTTCAAATCTTGGATCTCAAAATTTTGGATCTGGAAATTTTGGATCTTATTACATATCACCATTCTTTTAGTAGTCCATAAAGTCGNCTGGATATATTAATTGAAATATTTTCATTTTAAAAGAAGTTGTCAGCTCTTTTCTAAAATATTTTGATCTCTGCTTCAGGTGAGAACGGGAAGAGCTGTTTATGAGGTGAGTTAATTTTTTCTTAAATTTTTCAAATCTTGGATCTCAAAATTTTGGATCTGGAAATTTTGGATCTTATTACATATCACCATTCTTTTAGTAGTCCATAAAGTCGTTCTTTAATTCGTATGCTGGACTGCGAACTTCATGATAAACTACAAACATCAACCGTTTAATTCGATAAAATTGTCAATCTAACCCTTCTTTAACTTATAGCTCTTACTCGTTCAACCAAGGGACTACGTTTCACTAAATTACTAATAAACTGCGAATAACAACAATTCAATTCGATAAATCGCGGAAGGTATTGATTTTTACAGAAAAAATATATTTCAAATCTTTCTCGATTGGAAACTACTTAAATCATTTACAATTAAATATTCAGTAATTTTGTAATTTTGTTTGGCTTCATTATGAATAAATTGCAAATTGCAGAGTTCAAACGAATAGTTAATGAATTTATAAACACGTTTGCTCGTTCATATGAAAATACTCGCTGCTGCATTTTACCATGGTGGTGTTATGACAGCGGAATAAACTTAAGCCTTCCTTCTTTGTTAGGAACAATTTTCTAACGATGTTCAACTCACCTGCTAAAATCTTCAGCATGAATCCGAGCAATTTTGTTCTCAAGAGATTTTGAAACGGCATCCAATAACAGCAGCAGTGTGTTTTCGATAACTTGCGTTACTGCCTACGGTGCAAGTGTTAGAAATAGGTTAGAAATATCTCAAAATACCGGGTGAGTCGAAAAACGTTGCCTTGTTTGGCGGGCTGTGGAATAAAAAGTATGCTGCTGATATCCAAAGTTAAATTGTTAATCCATCAGTCGAAGGCAAACTTAGAAGTGAACAATCTTTTGATAAAATCACCAATCTTTCAGACATTAAAATCAGGAAATTGGTGGTATGGGGTTTGTATGGGGAACGAGTATTCCACATTCCATTCTGGTCCATGATTTACTTTCTATTGAAATTCGAATTCTATTTCTGAAACTGACAACTGTATTCAATTTGAATTTTAATAGACGATACATTACGAACCAGAATCGAAAATGGAATAGACCTTTTAGCTTTTCTGAAAAGAATCAGAATCTAACGATATTTTGCTACGTTTTGCAGAATTTTCGAATGTGCACAATAGTGATAGAAGCTCTAACGCCACTCGATCGAACCTCGCACATAAAATTGTATAAAAATAACGTTCGATCCAGGCCCTTTTGTAGAATAGCTAAAAGGTCTATTTTCTTTCCCCTACCACCACTTTCCAAATTTCTTTGTCTAAAAGATGAGTGACTTTACCAAACAAAATTTCTAAATCTAAGTTAGCCTTTGACTGATAGAGCGACTTTCTAGTTTTGAATCTTGGCCGCATACTTTCTATTCTACATCCCGGCAAAGGTTTCAACATTCTAAACGTACTTTAAACAGAATCTAGGAATAACTTCAGAGAAAATTTCGTTGGTTTTCTAACAAGAAAAATCGGAAGAAAAGAGAAAAGAAAAGACAAGACAAGAAAGAAAAGGGCCTCTTTTTTCCTCTTCATTTCTTCCGTTTTTATTTTTCGCTCCATTGTTTCCTCGCGGTCTATCAACAGAATATCTATTTCAAAATGAAAACGTTATTGATAAGTGCAGCTGACAGGAAAATAATTTTTTAACTAAACCGTTGTATTGGATTCCTCTATATGGGTGTGTAGCTTTTTCTCTAGCTTGTTTATAAGCCCCTCCTATTTACCTATGCCCTTTAATCAAAAGAGCGGGAAGATCACGCTTGCGGAAAATCTTGCATGAGGCGTGTCTTATAGAGTATCTAGTCTCCGAATGATATGATGAATCAAATTAATTTTCATTGTGGTCGAATTCTTAACACATCGTTCCTTCTTTTTGATACTGAATTTGTCTATAATTTAATTAAAAAGGAAATAATCTTCACTGCAGACAAATAACTGATCAGTCAAAGTCTTTAAAGTAACTTATTTTGACTAATGTAGAATAACTGATTCTCAATCCAGTAGCTAATCCAACATTGATATCTTTGCTTGAAAATTTTGCAATTTCAAAAAATTGAATCGTGTATAAATATCGAATCACGAGCATATCTTTTAAGCCTTTACTAAAGAGCTATTGTCGTCCAGGGTTCTTTGCGAAAACTGTTAAATCCTGCAAGAGAAACAATGAATTTGGCCTAAGCGGAAATCATAGACCCCCCTGTAGACCCCCCTGTAGACCCACAGCAAAGTTTGAATTTAGTTGCACTGCTCTATCAGCTCATCTACTGCACTGTGGATTTGTAGTTTTCATTAAGATTAAGTTAGATTTTCAGATGGACCAGAATGGACCATAACAAGAGCAATGTTTGGAAAGATTGAAGCCTTTGAAATGTGGATATACAGGAGAATTCTGAAAATATCATATACAGAACACAGAACAAATGAATATGTATTACAAAAGATGAATACGGAAAGATCGCTGATAAATACAATAAAGAAGAGAAAGTGTGCCTATTTTGGGCACCTGATAAGAGGAGACGGCTTCAAAGGCTTCTCCTTGAAGGGAAATTCAACGGGAAAAGAGGAAGAGGCAGGCCAAGATCAACGTGGTTTGATAACATCAAGGAATGGACACAAATGAACTATGCCGAAGCCACAAGGAAGGCACAGCATAGAGAGAACTGGTCATCCGTGACAGCCAATCTGCTCAGAGCAGAAGGCACCTTACGAAGACGAGATTTTCAGACAATCTGAGTGGCAAGGGCTCTTTACGACAGGCTTTCCTAGAGCTTAGACCTCCGACAGGCTTTTAATAGGCCTAGCAAAGGAATTTATTCATTTTCTTATCAATGTAAAATTTAAAAAGCAACGAGTAACACAAGATACTGTGGCATTTGTAGCAAGGAACGATAGATGGTCAGCGGGTCCTCATTACAAATGCCATTTATAATGTCTAAGAATTATCAATGATGAATTAATATATAAAAAACAAAAACAAAATGAATGTATACACCACAGCAAGACAAAATAAAAACTTAAGACCGACTGAAGTTCCCCAAAATTGGGAGAACCAAGGATTCAAGCCGATCTCATTACGATCATCATCAGACAACTTAATGCCACAAAGAAATTCGAACTCTGGTATGAAGTTAGAATCTTATTGACAAACTAAGGCACGGCTCTTCGAGATCATTTTGTTACATACATTTTTTACAATTCTCAAAAAAGGTGCAGGTCTTTTTGACTTACATTGGTAAATATATGAGACTGTGAAAACTCATGAAAATATAAAACAAAGTCTTTTTGTGATTTTCGCTAATACAAGTTTGTTTAGTGTCTGTATTTTTTACAATTCTCAAAAAGGTGCAGGTCTTTTTGACTTACATTGGTAAATAAATGACACTGTGAAAACTCATGAAAATATAAAACAAAATCTTTTTGTGATTTTCGCTAATACAAGTTTGTTTAGTGTCTGTATTTTTTACAATTCTCAAAAAGGTGCAGGTCTTTTTGACTTACATTGGTAAATAAATGAGACTGTGAAAACTAATGAAAATATAAAACAAAGTCTTTTTGTGATTTTCGCTAATACAAGTTTGTTTAGTGTCTGTATTTTTTACAATTCTCAAAAAGGTGCAGGTCTTTTTGACTTACATTGGTAAATAAATGAGACTGTGAAAACTAATGAAAATATAAAACAAAGTCTTTTTGTGATTTTCGCTAATACAAGTTTGTTTAGTGTCTGTATTTTTTACAATTCTCAAAAAGGTGCAGGTCTTTTTGACTTACATTGGTAAATAAATGAGACTGTGAAAACTAATGAAAATATAAAACAAAGTCTTTTTGTGATTTTCGCTAATACAAGTTTGTTTAGTGTCTGTATTTTTTACAATTCTCAAAAAGGTGCAGGTCTTTTTGACTTACATTGGTAAATAAATGAGACTGTGAAAACTAATGAAAATATAAAACAAAGTCTTTTTGTGATTTTCGCTAATACAAGTTTGTTTAGTGTCTGTATTTTTTACAATTCTCAAAAAGGTGCAGGTCTTTTTGACTTACATTGGTAAATAAATGACACTGTGAAAACTAATGAAAATATAAAACAAAGTCTTTTTGTGATTTTCGCTAATACAAGTTTGTTTAGTGTCTGTATTTTTTACAATTCTCAAAAAGGTGCAGGTCTTTTTGACTTACATTGGTAAATAAATGAGACTGTGAAAACTCATGAAAATATAAAACAAAGTCTTTTTGTAATTTTCTCTAATACAAGTTTGCTTAGTGTCTGTAACAGTTAAGTCACCTGACCATTGAAAACACTGCCAGTATTATTGCTAACTTTGGAAACGAAAAGAATAAGATAGACACAACAACACTACAGTCACAAAACAAATAAGTTGTTTTTAAAATAATTAATGGAATACCTTAATGGATGATCTTATTGCAAGAACAGCGGCTGAAGGTGTTTCCTCAGGGCTTGGTAGAACCTGCAACGAAATAAAATTAATTACTTCAATATTACAAATTTTTCTGACCAATTTCAAATACTGCAAAACATAATAAAAGAACTTTAAATCATGAATTCAGGTTGCTCCTAGCTAACTACCGGGTGAGTTCAAGGGTTAGTCAATAAAAAGAATCTCCGTTTGGAAGGTCGTGGCTCCCAGGATATCAAAAGGATGATATCGGCAAATATATAGTTTAATGGTAGACATGTTCAAGTCCATTTTAAAATTTACCTGATTAAAATCGGCTATTCCGTTCTGAAATCATCAGAGATTTTCTCGAGAAAGCTTCAACCCTCTTCAAGAAACGTTCAAAACGTGCCCAAAATCACGAACAAATTTCCCTAACATTTCTGCCGTACACGGGCCTTACAGCAATAACTGCTGCACGCTTTAGCATGTGCTGTCCTCTTGAGAGGATAAACAAGTCTTCCCCCAGGATGAATAACCTATTCAGGGCGATTCCATTCTCCCAAGAGGACAAAATGCATGAATACATGCGAGTGTCATCATTTTTAGGAAGGAAAAACAAGAAAATTTTCTCATTGTTTTCACTCGCTTTGCAGGTTTTTGGAAGGGCTTTCTGCAGAAAATCTTACATATCCATGGTAAGGAATGGCCAATTAAAGCCGGTAAATTCCTGAAGCTGATTGAACATATTAGCAATAAAACAAGACAGTTTTGAATATCATTGCTTTGATATTCAGGGAGCAGTGGCCTTCCAAACCAGGATACTTTTTTTTGACTCACTCGGTAATATGTAGCTAACTTTTGAAGGTAAGCTGGAGCGATTTATTTTACTTGTTTGTTGTTTTGATTGTTGTGAAATACTTCTTCTCGGAGCAATAGTTTGGGACTAGACGTTTCATTTTAAAGTCTTTCTCGTGCATTTTGCTGTTCATTTGTTCCTCACACGAACGAAACTGACGAATGTGCCATGAAATGCCATGATATGAATGAATTACTGTATCTTTAAAAATGGTCTTTCGGAGGGTAGCTATTGCTGAAACTAACCAAGCAACATCTCAAAAGATCGCTAAGCCCTTCCAGAGGGTAGCTATTGCTGAAACTAACCAAGTAATATCTCAAAAGATAGCTAAGCCCTTCCAGAGGGTAGCTATTGCTGAAACTGACCAAGCAACATCTCAAAAGATAGCTAAGCCCTTCCAGAGGGTAGCTATTGCTGAAACTAACCAAGCAACATCTCAAAAGATAGTTAAGCCCTTCCAGAGGGTAGCTATTGCTGAAACTAACCAAGCAACATCTCAAAAGATAGTTAAGCCCTTCCAGAGGGTAGCTATTGCTGAAACTAACCAAGCAACATCTCAAAAGATAGCTAAGCCCTTCCAGAGGGTAGCTATTGCTGAAACTAACCAAGCAACATCTCAAAAGATAGCTAAGCCCTTCCAGAGGGTAGCTATTGCTGAAACTAACCAAGCAACATCTCAAAAGATAGTTAAGCCCTTCCAGAGGGTAGCTATTGCTGAAACTAACCAAGCAACATCTCAAAAGATAGTTAAGCCCTTCCAGAGGGTAGCTATTGCTGAAACTAACCAAGCAACATCTCAAAAGATAGCTAAGCCCTTCCAGAGGGTAGCTATTGCTGAAACTAACCAAGCAACATCTCAAAAGATAGCTAAGCCCTTCCAGAGGGTAGCTATTGCTGAAACTAACCAAGCAACATCTCAAAAGATAGTTAAGCCCTTCCAGAGGGTAGCTATTGCTGAAACTAACCAAGCAACATCTCAAAAGATAGTTAAGCCCTTCCAGAGGGTAGCTATTGCTGAAACTAACCAAGCAACATCTCAAAAGATAGCTAAGCCCTTCCAGAGGGTAGCTATTGCTGAAACTAACCAAGCAACATCTCAAAAGATAGCTAAGCCCTTCCAGAGGGTAGCTATTGCTGAAACTAACCAAGCAACATCTCAAAAGATAGCTAAGCCCTTCCAGAGGGTAGCTATTGCTGAAACTAACCAAGCAACATCTCAAAAGATAGCTAAGCCCTTCCAGAGGGTAGCTATTGCTGAAACTAACCAAGCAACATCTCAAAAGATAGCTAAGCCCTTCCAGAGGGTAGCTATTGCTGAAACTAACCAAGCAACATCTCAAAAGATAGCTAAGCCCTTCCAGAGGGTAGCTATTGCTGAAACTAACCAAGCAACATCTCAAAAGATAGCTAAGCCCTTCCAGAGGGTAGCTATTGCTGAAACTAACCAAGCAACATCTCAAAAGATAGCTAAGCCCTTCCAGAGGGTAGCTATTGCTGAAACTAACCAAGCAACATCTCAAAAGATAGCTAAGCCCTTCCAGAGGGTAGCTATTGCTGAAACTAACCAAGCAACATCTCAAAAGATAGCTAAGCCCTTCCAGAGGGTAGCTATTGCTGAAACTAACCAAGCAACATCTCAAAAGATAGCTAAGCCCTTCCAGAGGGTAGCTATTGCTGAAACTAACCAAGCAACATCTCAAAAGATAGCTAAGCCCTTCCAGAGGGTAGCTATTGCTGAAACTAACCAAGCAACATCTCAAAAGATAGCTAAGCCCTTCCAGAGGGTAGCTATTGCTGAAACTAACCAAGCAACATCTCAAAAGATAGTTAAGCCCTTCCAGAGGGTAGCTATTGCTGAAACTAACCAAGCAACATCTCAAAAGATCGCTAAGCCTTTCCAGAGGGTAGCTATTGCTGAAACTAACCAAGTAACATCTCAAAAGATCGCTAAGCCCTTCCAGGGGGTAGCTATTGCTGAAACTAACCAAGCAACATCTCAAAAGATAGCTAAGCCCTTCCAGAGGGTAGCTATTGCTGAAACTAACCAAGCAACATCTCAAAAGATAGCTAAGCCCTTCCAGAAGGTAGCTATTGCTGAAACTAACCACGTGAAATTTGTTGGGTCACCCGGTGGTTCAACGATTTATGGTCGAAGTGGTACTTTTTCATTTGCATCTTTGTTCCATTTATGCAATCAATGGCCTAAAATTCTTTATCAATAATTCATTGTAAAAAATCGATTAAATCATCTTTCAGGCATGAGATTCCATGATTTTATAATTAATATCATGAACGAGAATAACAAACATCTGAAATATTTCTTCGAAAATATTATACTACTTTGAATCTAATTACTATTTATAAAACTTAACAGGCAAAGTTATTCAAAGCTTCCTGAGAAAATGGTGTTGATTTAAAGAGGTTTGGTCTTCATGATAATAGAAATGAAATCGTGACCTTTCGATTAATAATATTTAACATTTTACAAAAACTAATTTTGTTGCATGTCGAAAACGCATCATAACATGAAATGAGGACAGATGGAAGTTTTCATCTTGCAAAATAAGAACTCTAAATGTCTGACTATCGACAAAGAAGCCCATCTACCAAGTTTACACATTTTTACTTTGTAAATCTTTGTAAAGTTCAGATCTCTGTCCAGTTTATCTTTTTCACTTCGCAAAATATAATTTGCTGCTGAACATTTTATGTGGCAGTCCTAGAGAAATCTGATAACTAAATGTGCTAGTTTATCCTTCATTGAAAGGAACAAATTTAAAGCTTCAATTCAACTTGAAATAGACCTTTTAGCTATTCTATAAAAGAATCAAAATCGAACGATAATTAATCTATTCTGAAGAATTTCGAATGTACACAACAGGCCTAGCGATAGAAGCTGTAAACGCCACTCAATCAAACCTCTCGTATAAAAGAGTACAAAAATATCACTTGATCCAGACCCCTAATTACTTCGATATTACCAAACAGAAATAGTCTCACGTTAGCGAACCTATAGGCACTACTGTGGTGGATACGCCATACAGAGGCAGGGTATAATGCTTGATGTGGTGGGCATAATACCCCGCCTCTGTATGGCGTATCCACCACAATTGTGAGTATAAGTAGGTTCGCTAGGGTGAGACATTCAATTTCTCAATTTCAAGGGGGCATATCATAGCATGAAAAACAAGCGATAATCTTCATAAAAAATATAATTTTGGGGTGTCTATTAAACTATCTTGATTACTAAAAATGACTGCCCAAAATAGTTCCAAGAGAAGTTGTCAAAACATCTTTAATTGCTTAGATTCAGAAATGTAAAAACTCAGTCTAGTAAACTAGACGTATTGTTAACAACTACCTCCCCCATCTTACTATATTGAATGCTGACAAATGACTGCCCAAAATATTTCCACGAAAAATAATAAAAACATTTTTATTCCCTAAATTTAGAAATGTAAACACTCAGTCAATTTAATCAAGCGTACGTCGGGTATTCATTATAATCTGTAATATGCCATGTTGAGTACTACATATGACTACCCGATATAACATTGGGAACAATAATAACAAAATATGTCATTGCCTAAATCTAGAGATGTATGCACTCAGTCGATTTGACCAGGATTTGACCATACTTTACGAGAATAACAGCGCTACGGAGATCAACTATTGTTATTCTAAATTGATTCTAATCATTGCCTTCGCCATATGCTAAAATTGGTAGACTATACACGCAACGGACATTAAAATAAATTGCATGAAATCATTTNCCACGAAAAATAATAAAAACATTTTTATTCCCTAAATTTAGAAATGTAAACACTCAGTCAATTTAATCAAGCGTACGTCGGGTATTCATTATAATCTGTAATATGCCATGTTGAGTACTACATATGACTACCCGATATAACATTGGGAACAATAATAACAAAATATGTCATTGCCTAAATCTAGAGATGTATGCACTCAGTCGATTTGACCAGGATTTGACCATACTTTACGAGAATAACAGCGCTACGGAGATCAACTATTGTTATTCTAAATTGATTCTAATCATTGCCTTCGCCATATGCTAAAATTGGTAGACTATACACGCAACGGACATTAAAATAAATTGCATGAAATCATTTCCTATGGTGTGTAGAGATTGAATTGATTGAAGAAGCCGGCGAACACACCAGATGAACGCCCACGTTTTGAGAAGATATGCTTGCCAAGGAAAGTTGCAGGGAACAGAAGGAAGGGTAACAGACAATAAACGAAGATTGTTAAATAAATGTTTTAACATCATGAAGAATTTCATCTGTTTATGAAGCATTGCTTGCGAAGTTTGTGTCATGGTTTGATTTGATTCAAGTAAAATGGCGAAACTTTAACGGTGAATGACAGAGGATAAGGTAAATTTGCTGCAAAGTCTTGTTTCTTGAAAATTTCAGGTCTCTTGATAATTTTAGGTTTCTTGATCATTTTGCTTTCTTGATCACTTTACTTCTTGACGATTCATGTATGGTATCATAAAAAGTTGACGAACCCAAGACCGGGACTTGCATGGTTTGACAATCTTATTATGGAGAAATTTCAACGTTAGCTGGTTATGAAACCGAACAAATCTAAACACTTTGGCGAACGTTTATCCATGCTTTAGCCAATAAAACTGCGGTAAATTGCAAAATTTGATTGACGTAAGTAACCATGGTAATAGGTCACTACATAACATAACAAATGCGGGGAGCTCTTAATTACTATAACACACAGAAATTGCAATGAACATATCTCTAGTCTTAAATTAAAGATCTGGCATAGATGGCTGATAAATATTCTTTGGATAAATAAACGATTTTAGTACCAAAAATAGCTTAGATGTTAAAAACACATTCCAGTTAGATGTGTTTTTAACATCTAAGCTGTTTTTGGTACTAAAATCATTTATATATTATATTACTGCTCAATTACCATAGTACCACACGCAACGAACAGATTTTTATATCATATAAAGGCAGTCTGTCACAAATCTGATTGGGCGCAACAAAGTCAGAGCAGAATCGAGAATTCCACCTTCCATTCTGGTCCATGATCTATTTGGCATTGAAATTTAAATTCAATTCAATAGTCAGTTTGAGAAATAAAATTTTGATTTCAACAGCACATAAACCATGGACCAGAATGGATGGTGAAATTCTCAATTCCCATACAAACCCCTTACACGCATTTTCCTAATTATTGGGCCCTAAAGACGAGTGATTTTACCAAACAAAATTTTCTCATCAAAGTTAACCTTTGTCTGATAGATTAACATCTTAGTTTTTAATATCAGCCACATACTTTTTATCCCACAGCCCGCCAAACGTGTAAACTTTATTTTTTACACACCCAGTATATTTTCGAAATTCTTTATTACATGTATATAGTTCATAGAAAGGAGCTAATGATTTATCATAAACAGTGTTCTATATACACATTTTACACGAGCATCCACCTCCATTCCACAGCCTTATTGTCCTCTTTGAAGCTTTTTATGCTCTCAATATTTTTAACAAAATAAGATAAGAAAGATTGTGCCACACCTAGCTGCCCATAAAACAAATTGAATTTTGCCATATACTTGTATCTTTTGTAGGGGACTTAGTTAACCGTACTCCTACTTAAATAAAGAACGGTTAGTTAAAGTTTAGGGAATATTGTCATACCTGGTCAAGCCCAACGCTCAAATTGAATAACGAATTCGTTGCCTCTGCGTTCAGAATTTGTGCATTTGTCAGTCCACCACTAAGCTGACTCGCCTCCGGATTTGTGCTTATCTATAAAAGAAAAAAAAAAGATATTTTTAAACAAAAATTGTTTGAAATTGATTTCCTTTCGAATTACCAAGTGTAAATACACTTAACACGATGCAGATTGAAATATCTATCCAGATAAAGAAGATTTTGCAAAACCATCGACGATTTAGCGAGCATAGCTGCTTACAAAAAGAAAGCTAGGTACTCGTAACTGCTTTAAAGGGAGTCTAACCTTATATGGGCCTTTGATAAAAATAGCGGTGCAAAGACAATAGACCATGACACGTGCCGAACCATATTTGGGTAACTGATCTTCGTCAACAGGAAATATTGAGATCTGATAGGCTAGAATTGGACAGCAATCGATGAGAAGAAGCAACGTCATGAGCATTAGGGAGCTGCAGCTAACCTTTTCAAACTCTCATTGGGGAGATGTCCTCGCATAAACGCACATTGAGAAAAAATACAGTAGGTTAGTAAGGCTTGTTTTTGCCGTTTTCTTTTGGTACTTGCTTTCAAAAATTTGCTTTGGTATTCACTCAGAGAAGTTGGAGACTCTTTTGAGCTCATGTTGAAAATCTATTCTCAGGCATGTCATAGTTATACTTTCTTTTGACTATGGGCAAATTAAGCTGTTATGGCCAACATTCTATTGTCGGAGCTCTCGAAATAAGTACACGTGAATACTTGTAATATGGGATTATTTTTATCACAAAACCAGGCAGTTTATATTCGACGCTTGGTACATAATATTCTAAGATCAACAATAATATCTCAGCAGTCAATATGACATCTCACACGAGGAAGAATTCTACTGAATTAAAGTGAAAATTTGAGCATAAATTGACGGACGGAGTAATGGGCTGAAATATAGAATGATGCATGGCCCAAATCACAGAGCTCTTGTTATTAAAACAAGAGAATAATAAACCTTACTCAATATGACATTTAAGGTGAAAGTATTCCTGTTGAACTGACAATGAAAACTTGCTCAAAAATTGACACAAAGGGTTAAAGACAGAATAATGCATGGCCTAAATCACATGCTCTATTTCACTAAAACAGAGGAATAATAGACCTGACTCAATAAGATTAAGAATGATACAATATCTCTGACTGAATTAACTGTGCAAACGTTTTCTTAAATTGTCTGAGTAGAAGATTGAAAGATAGAGCAATATGGCCTAAATCAGAATGCTCTATTTTACACTAACACAGTGGAATAACAGACCTTACTCAATAAGATGAAGAATGATTCAATATCTCTGACTGGATTAACTGTGCAAACTTTTTCTTAAATTGTCTGAGTAGAAGATTGAAAGATAGAGCAATATGGCCTAAATCAGAATGCTCTATTTTACACTAACACAGTGGAATAACAGACCTTACTCAATATGACATTTTAGATTAAGAATAAACGCAGTATTCCCTACTGAATTAACTGTGAGCCATCTGCCAATATTGACTGGTGCTGCTACGAAGAAAGTGTTGACTAGAAATTAGATTAATGTTTAAATTACAAAATAGATTAGTTTTTCGTTTGCTTTTTACTGGCTGAATTATTTCTTTGTTTTATCGAAATGTGGTGTAAAGTTTATTAACTGCACTGTTTGACCTCTGATTTCGAATACTCTTGTTCAGAATTAATATCAACTCGAGGCGAATGATGCAAATGCCAGCACATCAAGAAATCTGCACCACACGTATTTCGATGTTTTTGATGCAAGTACATACACAAAACTATTTCATGCGTTGCTCAGAGCAATGCACGCTTTTGGGGTTTAATTAAAAAGAACTGACGTCATTGTGAATAGGATGTATTTCCACATACTCTGTAATTTTACTTGAAAACTTGTTAGAGATGGATAGCTGTAATTTTTTACCTAACTTTAAATGAAAGAATTAATTATAATGAAAATAATAATAATACCGCTTGTAAGAAACTGTAGGCTCGATATTTTGAAGGGTAAGAAACCGTGCTATTTGGATTGAAAAGGGTACTCTGCCGGCACCTTGCAATTTCAGATTGACTGAAAATAAAATCTGGCCAAAGCATAAAACATAGATCTACACAGCAGTAGCTGAAATGGTAGAAAAGTCAAAGAAAGTCGCATTTTTTAAACAGTTCAACTGCTGCAGTGTGGAGTCATGGCTTCAGCTTAGGCCAAAATCGATTTTCAGACAGTCTCTAATTGCAGCGCACCCGCAAAGGACCATGGATGAAAATAGCTCCTTAATGTAAAAACAACTGTCAGAATTTGTAAATTTAGCAGAATTTCTCATCATAAAATTGCAAAGAATCTGTTGACTTTAAAGTTGATGTTTATAAAGGACTTAAACACGCTTTGTTTTGCAGCAATGTTTGGGGAGTCTTGAATTTCTTTTAGTTCAACGCTGTTTTTCCCTGTGNAGGACCATGGATGAAAATAGCTCCTTAATGTAAAAACAACTGTCAGAATTTGTAAATTTAGCAGAATTTCTCATCATAAAATTGCAAAGAATCTGTTGACTTTAAAGTTGATGTTTATAAAGGACTTAAACACGCTTTTGTTTTGCAGCAATGTTTGGGGAGTCTTGAAATACATGTATTTTAACGCTGTTTTTCCATGTGATTAACCCATGTGATTAACGGCAAACATGCATATGAATTTACAAGAGCTTAGGAAAAAGCTTAGATTTTGTTCTTGATGAAAGACATGTTATGGCAACAAACAGTTTGAAATTGTATTTTAGAATTGTTATTGAATAAGGCCTATCTCTCCATCCATCAAAGTATTCGAAAAAGAAACGACTACATAGATCAGGTGAGTGAAAAGAAGTTAACACATTTTGCAGGATGTGGAATAGAAAGTACGTAGTGGAGATTCAAAACTGAGATGTTAATCTATCAGTCAAAGGCTAACTTAGATGAGAAAATTTTGTTTGATAAAATCACTCATCTTTTAGATCCAAAAATTAGGAAAATGCTTGTAAGGAGTTGTATGGAAACGAGAATTCCATTTTCGATTCTGGTCATGATTTACTTGTCATTCAAATTTAAATTCCATTTCTAAAACAAACAATTGTATTGAATTTATATTTTAATGGGACGTACATCAAGATTTTAATTTTGTCCTTCTTGTAAAACAATTTACTGCAAGAAATAGCATCCAAATTGGGTGATGAAAACTAAATTAACAAACGTTCGGTTTACCACATTTTTGGACAGGTTTTAATTTCGTCGTTCTTGTAAAACAAGTTATTGCAATGTGCAGCCTCAAAACTTGATCACAGGATCAAACGAACTCAGGCCGATTTTGTTTTCATAGGCCCCCTGCAAGCAAGCAATTAGTAAAACCATGGTTGTATGCACAACAAAAGGATAGATTTCCAATCATGTCTATGCAGGACTAAGCAATTTAGGTAATTGTCTTTCACAGGTGTATCATACACCGCAAAGTGTGTACAACAACAACTTTCGGTATTCCTTTTAAACATTCTTTTGAACAGTTGAAATTGCGACAAATACGCTAGTGGCCTTCCATTTGACAATTGGATTACTTGTGAAATCTATACTTCAACTGAGCAAAGCACACACTAAAATAGCTTGCATTATTATCAAAGCAAAGATCTCGCAGTAAAATATAGTAGGTATCAATTTGTCAGTTATTTTACACAACAAAGATACCCTTCAAAGCACTACAAGGATGGATGAAGTGATCTTCAGACAAAAATATATTGCGTTGCATTGGTTAGAAGATAAACCAGACTGCATCAAGGAGTAGAGAATGATGATAAAGAAAGCATTGATGAAAATGGGTAAGCTAGCGGTTCTCAGTTTTCCAATCAAGTTACTCGCGAAAAGTATCCTTCAGTTGAGAAACGTCATGCATTAAAGCACGAAGCAGCGTTACGATAAAGACTACTATAAAGTCCGAGCAAGGCTGGTTAAAAGCCAACATTGTGAAGTGGAAAGGGAATCTAGATTCAATCAAGAATTAGCGAGTAACTTAGATACAGTTGATCATGGTTTAGATGGGTATGATCTTACCTCAGATTCACTTAATCATGATTTAGATTCTGTGCAGCTGATCAAATATCACCTTGATCTTGTTTTTTGTTACATTTGATTTGACCTGATGATCTGTAAACTTCAGTTTAGATTAAGATACCTGCGATAAATCACGATTGATCGATTTATCAATTGATGTATTGATTGAGATGGCTGGTCGCATGATTTAGCACTTATTGACTAGAGTCTATCAATTTGCACCGTCGAATCATGAGATATGATAAAACTGATTATGACCAACTTAAATTTTACCTACGTTGACATGTTAGCTACGATTATATTTTCAGTTTGTAGCAACCTAAGGAATATCTTAAAAGCTGAAAGATTTCAAACATCGAAACACTTCTACCCACTCACCCGGTAGAACCCAGACCCAAATATGATAAAACTGATTATGACCAACAAAAGTTTTACCTACGCTGACATGTTAGCTACGAAAATATTCTCAGTTTGTAGCAATCTGATAAACAATTCAAACTTTCAAATATCGAAACATTTCTACCGATTCACCCGGTAGAACCCAGACTCTTTGACCCAATTACTGTGACTTGACCACCTAGGAAATAGGACACAGAACAAATCGTGGATTGTAATTAAGTCCAACTGTGTCAGTGAATCCATGCATCCACGCATTGAAATCTTTTTGCAGTTTCCACGCTGATCGAAGATCTTAGCAAAAGAATCTATTTGCTCGGTATACTCTGTGTGAGTGACATTTCAGCTGACCAAATTCAATCTTTAGTTGCTTCTCTGATAGGTTAATTCAAAATCTAGAATTGTGTCAAGCAACCGAATACAGTACTTGAAGTATCATAAGAAAACTTTTCCTTTCATCTCGAGTTTCCTATAACTCACAGCAAAACTACAGTGTATCCTATACACATGTTCATCAATCCTTCTTATCAAGGCGTGGTTTGACTTAGACAAAACATTCCTTAATTGTAGTCTTACATACTTAACGATCCATTGCTTAACGTAGATACTTTCCGCTCTGAATGAAAAGTAAAATGAAGAGAACCTAGTGCAGAAACTACGTCGCAAAGGATCATGGTTAGCGATGAGTCTTTAACTTAAAAATGTTTCAATGCATACAAACCCGGATTTTTCTCTCATCAAATCATTTCGATTCAACAACAAAACAGGAGACTGCAGGACTTAAAGAGCCGTTATGACCCGGTGTCCTTTCAGACTGTCAGAAAATCAAAATGGGCCTAAACGAAAACTATAGATCAACAATGCAGTAGTTCAACGAATAGGATAGTCCAACCAAACTAAAACTTTCCTGTTCAACACTGCGTGTGGATCCATGGCATAGCTTAGGCCAAATTGATTATCAGACAGTGAGAAATTTCAGCGTGCATGCAAAGGAACCCTAACTGACAATGGCACTTCTGAGGAAAACAAGCTGAGGAAAGGCCCCTCACCACTAACAACTCAACATGAAAATTCTTCAAAAGTCTTTCTCCTAAATTTCTACCAAAATTCTTAATTGCAAACTCTGTTGAAATGATAGATTAACAATTTAGAAACGTCCTTGTGAACTATTCCATGCTAATTTTCCCATGTAATTAACAGATTTCCAGGCTAACGAGATCAACCCAACTTAGTTTGTAAAATAACATAACTGCTAATGGGCGAGATGAAGGGAAACTAAGACTTCTTTGAGACAAACAGCTGTCATCACAGACTTATCAAGATTGAGAAGCCTAGTGCTTTCTTTTTGTACTTCTCGTTCCTCCCTGTCTACTCTCCTTATGTATGTGCTCCAAAAGCTCTTCTTGGGTTCTTTCAATATGCCATCTTCAACGTTCTGGTCAAGATGTAATACTCGTACTAGTTCTCTTTAAGTTTTCCAATGTTAGCTTTTCAAATTTATCTGTAACGCCTTTATCATTTGTATCGGGTATCCCCAGAAAATGTTTCCACGTTTGAAAACCCCTAAATTTCATCAAAAGAGCAATCTTCAAGGGCCAAAGCTCTGGTTTCGAGGTGAGGGTAAGTTTCAAATTTAAAGATTAATTTGTCAACTCTCAAGCACCAATATCAACAAACAAGGTATCTAGAAGTTCAAATGAACTACCAGGTGCGCCAAAATAAACTATGCACGTTTGGCAGGCCACTATAAATCGTATACTAGACCGATTTTGATGATTTATGACTTAATCGTTAGCAGAAAGACTGACGTAGATACTGGGCTTTTTGCAATCTTTTTATTTTCAGTTTTTAGAGCTAGAAGAGAGTTTCTTAAAATTTTAGTTTTCGAAAACACTGAAAACGACAAAAAAAACATCGATCAAGTTTTCTAAAGAATCGACATAAATGGACAAAGAGAGAACTTGTTCGCGGTGATTTGAGATTTAGAAATCGACTAATTGTAATCTGCTGCACGAGAGTTCGTACTAAACCCCCAAATCACCCTGAAAACATTTTCTCTTTGTTCATTCATGTTGAGTCTTTTAACATTTGATCAACGTTTTTTGATCGTTTTCAGTGTTTTCGAAAACTAAAATTTTAAGAAACTCGCTTCTAGCTCTAAAAACTGAAAACGAAAAAATTTGCAAGAAGTCCTAGAATTTAAGTCAGGCTTTCTGCTAAAAATCAAGTTACAAATATTCAAACTCGGTGTAGTGTACGATTTATTGTGGCCTGCCAAACGTGCATAGTTTATTTTGGCGCACCATTCATTAAAGCCATTTTTTTCATTGCTTGGCCCGATGTTTTGGGAGACCCTGTATATGGGAGGCCCTTTGAGTTTCATGGTACATATGTTGAGTTTCATAACCATTTCAAGCAAATAGTTCGGTAAAAAATTAAAATAGATTTCATCTATTGCAGGATCAAAAATGGCTATAAGCCGAAATCACTTCACTAAATAATTGAAAGGATGACTAAAGAATCAAAGGAAATTTCAGGAAGCAATTCTCACGGTGTGTATATTGCAAAATTTTTACATTGTTCGCCTTTTCTTTTCAGTCAAACTTTCGCTTGCTTTTCCTTCAAAAAGTTAACTCCTTTTAACAAACCTTAGCTTTACTTTACTTGAAAACGATACGCTGTTTTTAAACAAGGAAAATCCTTCATATGCAAATATGGACACAAGTTTGCAAAAATTTCACATGTCATTTAACGAGCAGATGAATGGGCACTACTAGAACACTGAGCAGATGGGGGGCTATAAGGGGGTCTTAGAAGCTTCTGTGCTCCTGAGGATCTGCAAGTTTTCAGGCAAGAAAGCAAAGATGGATTTCGTAACACAAAAAATTCACATCTCCAACACGACAAAGTTATTTAGCCTAAGAGGCTCCCATACCCTTGAAGAAATACAAGTTATCAGGCATAGAAGCAAGGGTGAACTTCGTAAACAAAAAGTTTACGTCTCCCACATGACACGACGAAGCGAATTGCATTGCCTAAGAATAGATTTCACACCTCCCTCAATAATCCAATAAGATATGTTCTTTCAAGCAAATTTTAGTTCATACTTGTTTCCCAAGATATTCAATTAATTCTACTAAAGAAATCTTTCTTCTGCAAATATAGACACAAGTTTGTCAAAATCTCAAATTGCTGAGCAGATGAACTTCAAAAATACTCGTGCATGTATTGAGAGCACTGCTAACAGGAGAGGGGGGGAGGGGCTATAGGAGGACCTTGGTGATTTTGATGCGGCTATAGAATAAAACTAAAGTGCAGAGAAAAACTCATGGAATTGTAGATTTAAGCCTTTAAAAGGTGCTAAACTTTAAGCAGTCTCGAAGGCACGTATCTGAAGTTGCTTCAATTAGCCATCCACCTATCCACCAACTACATTCAATGAGAAAGATTTGTAGCGCAACTAAGTTGCTGTAATTTGTCACAATCCACTCCCCCAAAAACATGGCTGACTCACAAGGAAATAAAACGGCTAACTAGCAAAGTTGACTGAATATCGCGTGACTTTGCCAGCGCAAGAAGAGAAACGTAGTATCCTCTTCAATGTGTGGAGAATGACACACAAAATGATAGATTTAGGCCGAAAAGGTGTTGGCTTGAACATGATCAAGAGATTGTTTTTAGGGGAAATGCATTACGATGAGTGCGAGAACAGGTGCAAATAATTTTGACTATAATTTGTCAACCTTACAACTTTACCGAACAAAACAGAATTTCAGCTCGAGCAAGAACACTGGAATTTCGCTGATTGCCTTTCGAGTATTGAGGAAATTTTTGAGGACAAACAAAAACAAATTAGCATGATTGGAAGATATTTATTCACTGGGTCAAATAATTGAATTTCACTTGTGAATCAGAGAGAAGGGTAGTGAAGGAGTTTCATTGTTTAACTGGAAAAAATAATATAAAATATTTAAGAAGTAGCTTGTAATGAAAACCTGAAATGGATTCAAATTTCATTCAAATTGGAATAAAAGGATTTTAACTGGGCATTCCAGATTGCCGAAGAGCATAGAAAAGAACGAGAGGTCTGCAGAATTTTAGCTAGATGTTTGCAGGAATGCAGAGACGTTAGAAGGGTTGTCCAGTTGAAGAAATAATAACAAATTTGCGTATGAATTCTTGGAAAGCCAAGTCAAAGTAGGGGCGTAGAGAGAAGGAGGTCTGCGAGAAGTTTGATAAAGGACAACTCGAGCTAAAAGCATACAGGCGTGCAAGGAATGATCGCAAGCTCATATATCTTCTTCATTAGTGAACTCAAACAAATGCATTCTTAGTGGAGCATGCAGATTTGTGAGGCATAGAAAGAACGAGATCTGCAGGAAGTTTTATCAGGGAGAACGAAACTGGAAGTGCACGGGAGTGCAAGGCAATATAGCAAATGAGTTCTTCATTAGCAAATTCAAAACAAAATCAATTTTAGTGGAGCTTCCAGATTTGTGTGGGGCATAAAAAGAACGGCGTGTCCAAGAAGTTTGATCGAGAACAACCCAATAAGAATTTTTTCAGTTAAATGAATACAGGCGTACAAGGAATTATAGCAAATTCATATCTATCTTCTTAATATGCAAACTCGCAACGAACGAAATTTTCTTGGACCTTCAAGATTGGCATGGCATGATAAGATGGAAGTCTGCAGAATTTCGTCAGAAGTTTAGATCAAGGACAGCAGACCAGAAGTTTGATCAAACTAGTCGTAAACAGACTTGAAAGAAACGATGTCAAATTGATGCGTGACTTCCCGAAAAAAATACTCAAAAATTCAACGAAAGTAAAGTGCAATCGAGTTTAAGAGGGAGGAAATGAAGACAAATTTATGCGTGACATCTTGAAAAACAGCCTTTTCATGTCATGACTATGAAAACAACAAATTCAAATCAAATCAAGAATAAACAGGACGAGGAAATTTAAAAACTATATACTGCTGAAAGAACGTTAATGTTTTGTGACGTTAGAAGCAGCTGAGAGTTAAATTGAAAGTATTCGATGTTTTGTAAACAAGGTCAGTGGGGTTCCTTGCAGAGAGAGGAATAATTGCTTACCAGCTCTTTCATCGAACGAAGAACAATTGAACTTATCTGCAAAGCAAAATTACGATAAACAGCGGAACGACCATAATCAGGTTAGAAAGATATACAGAGTTTTAAATTGAGCAGCAAAATAGTGCAATGAAATTGTGAGTCGAGTTCCTTGCAGATAGAGAAGTTACGACTTGTTGCCATCAAACGGAGCACTATTAAGCTTAATTGCAAAGCAGAACTAATATAGCTGGAAGACTAAATGCAGATACAGATAGAGAAGTTATTACTTGTTACCATCAAACAGAGCACTATTGAGCTTACTTGCAAAGCAGAACTAATATAGCTGGAAGACTAAATGCAGATAGAGAAGTTGCTACTTGTTGCCATCAAACAGAGCACCATTGAGCTTAATTGCAAAGCAAAACTAATATAGCTGGAAGACTAAATGCAGATAGAGAAGTTATTACTTGTTACCATCAAACAGAGCACTATTGAGCTTACTTGCAAAGCAGAACTAATATAGCTGGAAGACTAAATGCAGATAGAGAAGTTGCTACTTGTTACCATCAAACAGAGCACTATTGAGCTTAATTGCAAAGCAAAACTAATCTAGCTGGAAGACTAAATGCAGATAGAGAAGTTATTACTTGTTGTCATCAAACAAAACAAAACTGAACATAATCGCAGAGCAAAGCTGAAAGGAACGGTTGTATAATCATCACCAGGATTGAAGAGCAAATAGTGAGTTAAAGTGAGCAACAACATGTTTTATCAATAGATGGAAGAAGACTGAACTTGAATCCAAACAGAGTTGAAATAGCTTGCAGAAAGTTCTCCATTTGAATAGAGGGACAAATAAAGGTTCAAAGTGGAAAGCAGAGAAGTACACAGCGTCGGGAATGAGTCTTCCACAAAAAGAAATCCTTGCTTGATCTATCAATAGATGCAAGAAAACTGAACTTGAATCCAAACAGAGCTGAAATAGATCGTACAAACTTCTTCATTAGATCAGAGGCGCAAACAAAGGTCAAAACCGAACAGCACAAGCGGTAAGAAGAGGAAACGTGACGTCCAATAACTTTGAAAAGAACGGCTCTCCAAGGAGAAAAATATTTGAGCAAAGTTGTCAGCAAAAGATTACAAATCAGGAGAAAAAGAGTTATCTATAATCTTCAGCCTTAGTTGTGGTTGGCAGCGTGGGGTGTGTTTAAAAAACTGGGGATTGCAGAAGCTCAAAATTACAAGGAAAGTTAAGTAATGCATAAACGTAATTTAGCTTTCGGTTTATTTGCGGTAGGCCATCACTATTTGGTGCAAAGAAATGGCTTGAAATTGATGTTCATGCAGGGCTGAAAATAGAATATAGCTTTGTTAACATTTCAATAAAATAACCAAAGAGAAGAGAAGCAAAGGAGTCATAAATTTCATTTCTGTAAGGAATTCTACAAAGAACAATCGAGCTGACTCGGTTTTGAATTGGTGTTCATGAAAGGCTGAAAATAGAACAAAACTTAGTTAAGATACCGTTTGATATTAATGATTGAGAGACAATAATAAAAGAAGCCATAAACTCATTCCGGTAAGCTTGGCCTTAAGATACGAGACAGTGCCAATAGGGAATCTCAGAATCTATGATATCTCGACGTTGAGACATGAATTAGAAAGCTGTTAACTGAAATATAGGTGAACATTTCTATCTAGGAAAACAGAAGGATAAAGGTTTATGGGAATACAATGAACTTTTTAACTGGTGCTCATAGGAGATTTGAAGAGTTGAAAAAGAAAGCGTTCGATTTTACCGAAATGGAATGGAAACAAAGCTTAATTAAACCAGGCTCGATAAAAGTTATGAAGAAGTGACAAGGAAAGCTGAATTGGCAAGAAAGTAAGAATTGAAAG
>REGL01000153.1:369704-382863 GCA_004194395.1 Aurelia aurita complex sp. Pacific
TTCTTTAATATACCTTAACTTCTGGGGGGGGGGGGGGCAGCCTTTATATGGTCTGGAGAACAGGCTACTGAAGGATATGTTCAGCCTTAGGGGGGGGGGCAACTTTTAGGTCCTCTTAGAATAGAAGAATAACTTAAGTCTTCGTGATTGTGGCAAGAACAATTTATTATTATAAAAGGGCACTTGGGTAAATTTTGGGGAACAGTGTTCCCAGTGCCCCAAGCTCCTACGTCATTAAGCACGAAACTCCAGAATCTTAAAGCATGCATCGGTGAAGCCTAGCTACTACCTGGATTATAGGCTAGCTTGGAACATACAATCAAAAGTTATGTGAAAACTGCTACTGATATTTTGCTCTGGACTGTTAGTTTCCATTTATAGCCTCGTGCAGATGGTGTGATAATTGCAGGAGGAAGAGACTACATTTCTTCAATCAGATTTGTTCTACAAAGATCACATGTGACTCGATATTTATTTCAAAACATTCTATAATACTAGCCTGCGTGCAGACTTTGGTTACTGGGGAGGAGAGGGAAGAAAGGAACTACAAAGTTCCTTTCTTCCCTCTCCTCCCCAGTGACCAAAGTCTGCACGCAAGCTATATATTATACGCTACACATCATATATCTTGTTCACTTCTTTTCATGCAGCCACGTGATGACGGTGTAATAATTTCACGAGGCAGAGACTACGTGTCATACATCAAAGTTGACCTAAAGAAAGAGTTCTACGTGCAAGCCTTCGCAATCACAGGCAACCCCACCGGAGGATCTAAGCCAAGCGAGCCTTACTTCTTACAGGGATCTAATGATGATAAAAGATGGAAGATGGTAGCGGAAGGAGAACCTAAGCAATGGCAAACACGTGGAACTTATCCATTCCGAGAGGAGCAAATAGTTTATGCAAAATACCCGGATAAATATCGATATTACAGAGTGATTACTAGAGCACCTCATAATAATCAACTGATCATTTATAATTGGGGACTGTTTATTCCATAAATGGTAGAAAATATATGGAACAAGATGTTGTCATTGCTGTCTGCTAATTTCTGAAAATTATAGAAACAGCTGGAAACAATTTTGAACTGAATTTTCCACTTCTATTTTTCATTTGAAATTTAAGGGGGCCACAAAATAACCAAATAATCACTGGTTTATATAATGGGGATGGTTTATTCTATAAAGGATCAAAGACAAATTATGGAAATAATTGTTGCCTTTACTAACTTCTAATTCTGATGTACAGATACACTTGCAAAATATTTGAAGTTGAGGTCATTAGTTGCAAAAGTGCTTCTAGAAAAAGTGAATGTATCGGTAATTTACTAGGCTAGGTTCGGTTTGTAATCTCCTGTCGCTAAGAAACCATGGAGACAGCTGATTGGCCAATCTTCAAAAAGGTGGTGTAAAAATCTATTACAGTTTTCTTTGAATTAAATGGCTTGGAAAGGAATTAGGGGTTTACCGTAAATCTGCCGTGGAAATTTATTGATATCTTGATTAGTTTCAAAATGGCGGCATTTATCAAATTTGATACCATGACCGCATCACATTTCTAAATCCTAAATCAGAAAAGTTACAGACGTCTGCTTGCCACCATATTGTAGACCTTCCTAAACCATGGTTTTCTTGAAGGTTATATCATTTTTCCTCTGTTCATTTAGGATTCACGATGACTTTAATTTTTTTCAAAATTCTCCATGAATTTTTTCAAAAATAATTAAATTGTTGCCACCATTTTGAAAGAGATCAAGATATCAAAAAATGTCCACGGCAGATTTACAGCAAAGTACAAGAAGTTTCCTTCAAGCCATTCAATGCCAAGAAAAATGGCATAGGATTTTAAATGCTACAATATTCGCTACAAGACTAGAGACAATTATTTCTGAGCAAAGGATTTGGCAACATTACTGAATCAAAGCGACAACTATTACACAATCTACTTCCGTATCGAATAGAACATGTTTCTCGTCACAATAAAGAAATACTCTTCTTACTTAAACATAAAATAAGCTCCAACAGTCATAAGCACAATGAAAGCTACTCCTCCGCAGGTGATAGCAACGATTACCTCCCATGAAAAACGATCAGCTCCTCCGCGACTTCTGTATGCTGCGTAGGAATAAGAGCGAAGTTTCAACTGAGTCTGATTATGAAGTTGAATAGACCTTTTAGCTATTCTGAAAAGAATCCGAATCGAACGATATTTTCCTACAATTTTGTAGAATTTTCGAATGTGCACAATAGTGATGGAAGCTCTAGCGCCACTCGATCGAACCTCGCGTATAAAAATGTATAAAAATAACGCTCGATCCAGACTCTTTTGTAGAATAGCTAAAAGGTCTATTAAATGTCAATAGACCTTTAAGCTATCCTAAAAAGAATCAGAATCGAACAACATTTTGTAGAATTTTCGAATGTACGCAATAGTGATCGAAGCTCTAACGCCACTCGATCGAACGTCGCGCATCAAAATGTATAAAAATAACGCTCGATCCAGGCTCTTTTGTAGAATAGCTAAAACGTCAATCGCACGAAGGTTTCAACATGAGCCTTCACTTTTCCAAAGCCTTACCTCCGCCTTTCTTTATTCCATTAAAAATGTACAAACATGTTACCAGTTAGAATACCAAGAAACTTCGCAACGATACTACAGAGACGATACCACACACAGGGAGCAAAAAACTATGGATACACTGCGGTTATTGCATGAAAGAAAATTAAAAACTACAGATGTTGAGAGTAGTGTCAATATGTGAGCGTAGAGTGGACGTTACCTCAATTGCGAGTAAGGCCATTTTCCGGCTGCTCTGCATGATTGATGTTCTTTTACTCTCGAATTTACCAAGGGACTATTTTGAAAATTACCGAAAAAACTACGAAAAGTTCTTTAATCCTATAGCTATTAGCTAGTGAGATATACAGTGTATATTATACACATCAACCTTCACATTTTCTGAAGCCCATCACATTGCATGGATATCTGACGGAAAGTCGAAAAGGCGAACTCTTTCACTGAGTCACAGAGGCAAAATTTTGTTTGTTACTCCAAACCTTTTCTNCATGATTGATGTTCTTTTACTCTCGAATTTACCAAGGGACTATTTTGAAAATTACCGAAAAAACTACGAAAAGTTCTTTAATCCTATAGCTATTAGCTAGTGAGATATACAGTGTATATTATACACATCAACCTTCACATTTTCTGAAGCCCATCACATTGCATGGATATCTGACGGAAAGTCGAAAAGGCGAACTCTTTCACTGAGTCACAGAGGCAAAATCTTGTTTGTTACTCCAAACCTTTTCTACATACCAAGGCTCGATCTGCATGCAATGTCTGACAAATGTATTGTTATTGTTTAATGTTTGGCCTCCTTTCTGCATTGAGGCGCTCTATGTAAGCCTCGGTGCAGTGAGGAGGCCAAAACAACGACAAGATTGCAACAGTCAGCAGGGAAACGAGAAACATTGTTACGAGGCAGCCTAAAATAAACACATAGCAGTTCACCGAAGCTACTCTGAAGAATTTTCTGTAGAAATCTAATGCAATGGAAAAAATAAAATTTCCCATACCTCCCTTTATGTCCACATAAACTTTGGAAAGCAGAGTGCCATAGTTATTCCTTGCCATGCACTGGAAAATGCCAGTTGATGAAATGTTCGCATTTTTGATCAGCAGAAATCCGGCTGTTGCACGATACGTATAGCTACAAACAGATGAAAAAAGATTAAAAAAGATTAAAAAGATGAAAAAAGATTAAAAAGATGAAAAAGGATTATGATATCTCAATTCAATAAAATTGTGATGTGGGAACGCAAGGGATTGTGAAAACTTCAAATTTTAGCACATCTCACTATCTTTTGATCACTAATAAATCAACAATGTATGATGTCGTACAGATCTTTAAAGTTAAGACAGAAAACATCAACATTTCTTTAATTCAAATTATCACCAGGGTAGTCAATATCTCAGAAACGCATGATTGCAATTAGCAACAATTATTGCATGATAACGGAACTTCAAAATTGATTTAATAACGGAACATATCGGGTTTATCAAAAATGTGTCATTTAGAGCCCTCTGAAAAGGGATGTTTATTTCTCAAACCCGAGAAGCCTCTTGCCTCTTCTTTATTACACCGTAGATGTACGAAGAAGTTAGTTAGAAAGTCATTTGAATCGTCAAATATCTAATGTAAACAAGACGAAAAGAAAAGGGAAAGGAAAGGGGAAGGAGAGCGAGCTGCTCTCCTTCCCCTTCCCTTCCCTGCCCTTTTTTTCTTCTTCTCCCCCTCCCGTTTGTTTCTTGATCAAGAGCGAGACTTGATGCAAATCCATCCTATGGGTTAACTAATGTTGTAATTCAGTGTTCAAAACGATGAGTCCATTGTTTCAGACTATTCTCAAATATTTTACTTTCAATGGTTTTTGAAGTGATCAACTATGCATGTTTCAAACTTTGCTCAAAAATAGTTTAACTCAATTTACTTACTTGGAGAAGATTTTATCTCCATTCCTATACCACTGGTAAAAGATTGGTTGCGTTCCACTTGATGTACAATTCAAGTTTATATCAACCCCTGGCTGTGATTTTAAGTCAGTTAACTTCGGATTTCTCGCTGGAGGAACTGAAATTGAAAATTCAGAGAATATGAAAATTTGAGAAAAATATCGATGCTTCAGTGTCAGACATCCACAGTAGCAAAACTATAAACCTTTTAGCTATTCTAGAAAAGAATCTGTATCGAACGGTATTTTGATACATTTTGTAGAATTCTTGAATGTGCACAATAGTGTATAGAGGCTCTAACGCCATTCAATGAAACCTTCTCTGTATCAAAATGTATAAAATATCGCCCGACCTAGGCTCTTTTGTAGAATAGCTATGAGGTCTATTGCAGCTAATTCGTTTAATAGACACGAAATTTCTTTGTTAAAAGGGCTCAGAATTCAACGTTAAAATAGATTATTGAGCAAAGAGTTCCGTCAAGGAATTTTTACCATAATCCTCGCGCGTCTCAAAGAATATAGATTCATTTGATTGGTCAGTTTATCAGAGGCATTATTCAATTTTCCAAGGTTTGAATGAGCAACAATCATCGTCAGTTTACATTAATTCTATTTTTACACTTAATCTGATGAAAGGGGGTTCAGGTACTGGAGAATCTTTTAGAAATTTCTTGCTGCAAACTCCTATCCATCATCTGAAAGCGCAGCGCAGTTCTTCGCAAAAAGGAATATGAAGTTAGACTTCTCATAGAATGACTAATTTAGACGTAGCTTCTCATAGATTGTACTTAGGTCCGTTTTTTTGCACCTATACTTTCTTAATAACATTTGACAGAAAAAACCTCGACCAAGAAATAACTCTGACGTATAGATATGATAGATAACGTACAGATAACGTATATGATTGCGTATAGATTCCTAACCAGCAGACATCACAGTTTCATAAAATACATAATTTGTTTTGCAATAATAATATCAAAAACTTCTTACATTCAACTCTGAGCTGCGAATCTGATCGAATAGTCCCCAAACGATTTGACACTTGACAATAATACAGACCAGCACTTGCTCTGGCAACTGATAGTAATGTTAGTTTATGTCCAGTCGGACTGATCGCTATTCCAGGTGTTTGGGTCCGGATTTGAACGTTCTTGAAATACCAAAGGATCGTTGGAAGTGGCCTAAAAGTTAAAGTAATATTCATCAAACACTATCAACTTCTCAGATAAAAGCATAAAAAGCAGCTAGGAACAGAATTGGTAGTTTTTACAACTTACAAGTAAACTGACAAGAGATAAAGAAGGAGAGGATAATAGACCTTTTAGATATTCTACAAAAGAGCCTGGATCGAGCGTTATTTTTACAAATTTTTATACGCAAGGCTCGATCGAGTGGCGTCAGAGCTTCTATTGTGCACATTCGAAAATTCTACAAAATGTTGCAAAATGTCATTCGACTCTGATTCTTTACAGAATAGCTAAAAGGTCTATTGTCCTTGACTTCTGGGAAATCTAAAGGTGACCTGAAGTTAAGATGTTTATCCTAGAATTTCTATGCTAAAATAATGAGCAAATTTTCTGCCTTACAGCAATGACTTTTACATGCGTTACCACGTGTCCTCCCCGGGAGCATAACAACATCATTCCTGGCGAATTCATCCTTTAAAGAGGATAACTAAAAAGTATTGAAGTCATTGCTGTAAGGCAGAAAATTGATCGTGACTTTAAGCCTGTTTTGAAGGTTTCTTGCAAGGGCTTTCTTGAGAAAATCGCTCATAATTTCAGAAAGGAGTGGCCGATTTCAGTCAGGTAGATTTTAAAGTCTATTTGAACATGTTCACTATCAAATAACATATTTGCCAAAATTATCGTTTTGATATCCAGGGAGCAATGGCCTTTCAAATGGGGTTCTTTTTATCATCAGGTAGGGTATTCGAGAATTGTTGAAGAAAATAAACGTAATGATACGAAATATCACATGAATGATTCAAGAATTCTTACTTCCCAGCAGCGGCACAAAAGAAGGTATAAGATGTTCCAATCCCAACTGACAGCGATCGAGGAAGTCTTTCTCTAAACGTTGGTGCAAAATCTGAAGTAAGAGCTGAAATATAAATCGGGAACAAGGTTATAAACTGAAAGTACGGCACGAACGCAAATGCTGCACTAAGAAAAGTTACAGAAAATTCAAATGCAGCTCATTTGTTTATTCTTCAGCGACTTTTTGGTTCATTCCCAATACGTGGTCTGATAAACCACTATGTAGCTTGAATATTGATGCTCCTGCGTTCTCTATTGCATTTAAACACATAAAGAAGATTTTTGGGGGAAATTTCTGCTATATACCAAAGCTTTTTGTGATCTACAACAGCTCAAAGGGGGTCTAGGGTCAAGTAGAACAGTGTCATTGAGACATCTCCTCATGTGAAGCATGAAGAAATTATATTAACGCTGTCTCACAATAGATGTCCGGTGAGATTTGCGATAACGCAAAATTACTCACGATAAACTCTCAAATTATTTCAATTCACGAATATTTTCACCTGACATCTAAAGTCGAGACGTTTTGTGAACAGACTGCATTTGTATCTTAACATATCGGGATGCATCCAACAAGAAAGGACACGTCAAAGAAGTATAATATAAAACACGGACTGCAGGATCTTACCTCCTTGCTTTCTCAGTCTGAGCTTGACAGATGGTCTGTATTTTCCAAGAATATACAAAATACAGCTTACTCCAGGAAGCTTACTGTTTATCTCCGTAATATCAGAATCCTCCAGGTAGGAATAAAACAAGTTGCCATTTGATAAGACATAACGCTTGGCTGTTGTATGTAAAACACGTGGTCTACCGGAAAGAGGAATGTCTCCCCATAGGAAATTTGCAGGGTATGTGAACGTGCGAAGGGGGCATCTTAATTCCACAGGGCGGCAAACAGTAACATCACCGAATTGGGCAGGGTCAATTAATCGATTTGGTTGTAAGAAGAGTCCGAGAACTGAAAAGGAAGAGCAGAATTTAGCACTCAGGAGATTGGATTGTGAACAGAATTTAACATTTATAAATGGGTACAATCCTGCATGATAAGCGAAAAGGATTTAAGTTTCTTGAATATAAATGATGCAATTGTGGTCATTTTAAAGGAGGTCCGTGTCTAAACTGTAAACAAATTCGTAAACACCATTGTTTGATTACCATTGTCATAAAATAAAAGTAAACTTGATTTACAAAATTAAAACTAAAAACTATAACGTAAAATCTAATTACAATCTAAAATCCTGTTCGCATTTTCGACGACAATAAACAACAACACAGCACTATAGATACCTCTGACTCTGACGTTGATTTCATCACTAAGCAGGCCTCCATCTTTATTCTTTGCTAAACATTGATACAATCCACTATCCGTTTTATAATCAACTCTTCGTATCGTAATTGAGTTACGAGTTGTCGTAACACCAGGCTTTTGTATCAACGTGGTTCCATTTCTCACAAAACTGACAACTGGTTCTGGTCTCCCTGTGGCGGTGCATCGTAGAGTAAGCTCTTCAAGTTGAAATGGGATTTTGTTGAAAGCAGGGCCAGTGAAACTTGTTATCTGGGGTGGGCCACCTGTGTGAAAAAAGGAGAGAAGATGGGAAAATATGGAGCAGTAAATGTTTCCGACGGCACAAAGTCACAAAGTTTGAGTATTTTAAATACAAAATCACAATAATATANTAACCCACACCAACAATCCCAAACAAAGTAGTATTCAGCCCTTGCCCCTAATCATTATCGAATTTGGTATTTCAAGTCGATTTTCGTCCAGCGGCGTTTTGTTTGTTTGATTGTGAATTTGTTTACATCGAATATTTACATTATCTAGCTTACTACATACAAATGTACAAGTAAACTAATCTAAATCGATAAATATATAATACATAAAAAATGCATCTTAATAATCTAACTAAATAAAGAAAACTAATTCACAGATAACCAGTGGACACAAGGAGTTAAGGGCGCAATTTGGCGGCAAAGTATTCAAAGACTATAATCGTATATAAGTAAGGGGCAAGAGCTATCCATTGAGGACGAGTGGGAATAATGTAAACAAGAGCAAACCTTGAACAATCTGCAGAAACGAAAGCAGCCAAAGGATCTTCATCGTCAAGCAAATTTTGTTTCTCTTGCTTCTATTAATCTATGAACACTAAAATAAATAAAAAATTATAAATATATCAAATTTGAAAGGGCTTAATAATTAATGTAAATGTAATAATCAAAAGGAATAAACAACTTACTAGTCACAACAAAATCAACATTTATGATTATCTGAGAAGCAATTTGAGAAGACACAGCATAACAATAACACCGTTAGAGAAGATCATTAGCCAACGCCCAAATTCTATCGTGAATATTTTCAGTCTTGGAATCAATCAAAATTTGTATTTTCCGAAATTTGCAATGCATACGAACTTCTGTACACAAGTTGTCTTCGAATTGCGAAAAACTTTGGCCTACTTCAGTGGGACTATTTCAGATTTTCTTACTGCACAAAAATACTCTTCTTTGCACAAAAACTGCAGCTATCGATGCAAAAGAAATATTTCTTAAAACAATAATTTTAAAAACTGTCAGCTACATACCTGAGACACAAAATACAAAATTCAAGCATTCATTCTTTCTACCTGCAAAATTCTGCAAAATCTTTTATAACATAGCAAAAAAATCTAGTAGTGTATGAGCTCTATGACGCCTTGTTGAAGAAGGACTATCTCTCTCAATTCATTTGATCCGTTTATCGTTACTCAACTAGTTGTTGTCCAATTTTCCCAGCATTACTGTGCCACGTGATATGCTATATCGGTCACACAGAATAGCGATCAGCACCGTTTAAATGTTCAGAATTAACGATGTCAGAATCATCCCTAGAAAATGCAGCCCGTGGGAAACAGGGCATTAATTCGTTTGATTTCTGTCATATAGGCATTCCCGTTGAACAAATTTCAAGCTTCTCTGCGAAGCAGCCATCCCGGAAAAACGTTTCTCTAGAAGGTGGGGAATTGCTTTGAAAAGGAGACCACGATATGAAACAAATTGAAGGGTTTTTTTGTCAGAAAATGTTCGCAGTTAAAGCTTTTCTGACAAACATGTTCTAATATAATTGCATCACACAGGCTTTTAAGCAGGGATATTTGTCCTAGCTTACCCCACGACTGCATCAACATGTTATGTTGGCAAATTGCGAAATTTGGAAAACTTTAGATCTTAGAAAAATAAAAATCCCTACCACAGTAGGGTTTGGCTGTACGTAACTTTCAAGGGTTCTCAAGACATTACGTCAATGTTCTGTCGCTGCAGCCAAACAGCAAAATTTGAAAAACGCTCCCAAAGCAGCATGACGATATTTTTGATTATATAACAATTACTAAATTAAGAACTAATTAATATGTGAAACAATTTTTGCAGCTTTTATGTCTCCACTAAAGTGATTCTAAATGATACTAATTGGAGTCTGGGAAATATATTTTATGAGAAAATAAGAACGTAATAACTAAAAGTGGAAAATGACGTATAGGAAAATTAAATACATTTTTTACAACAAATGACGTAAATAGACGATTTCGGAAAAGATGGCGTCGGGGGGCATTGACCAAGATGCATTGCACTCGATAATGGAATCAACAGTGATTCTATAGAAATTCGATCATTAAACGCAATGCATCCTGGTCATATGCCCTGAGATGCCATCTTTTCCGGAATCGTTTATTGTGGACATGGCGTTGTTTATCGATCTAAAGACTCTTAGCCTAGCAATTTTAACCTGTCAATATGTAAAAGAAGGGACACAACTGAACAATCTAAAATCGATTGACTTTGGAAAGATCAAATGCGTAAGATACATTTCTCGAGACCTGTTTTGAGTTGCATGAACTATAAAAAAATACCTCCCTTAAACTACAAGGTGTCCAAAAGAGTCCTCCTGTTTGCAAAAGCCTAAATCATTACAAGGTCAATCTTTCAATTGCTTTTTTCGGGAGATCGATCATCTTTATTTCTTTGGTTACGCATGTTAAAAAAGTGACAGCCTCAAGATTCAGGATTTTCACTCGCGTAGGAGACAGGGGGCTACAGCCCCCCCCCCCCGCCTACCATTAGGAAAATTTGCAAAAATCGGCCATAGTCGGACAGCAATCCACTTTAAGCCGGGCAAAATTCTCGTAATCAAAGGACTTTTTTATCGGGCAGCCCCCCCCCCCCGCCAAATTTTATCTCCCCGTACGCTTATGAAGATTTTTGATTGGTTATACTATTGACGAAATTGTTTTATTTTATGGTTCCCTTTTGAACCATACTGCAACGAAGAACATATGACTAACAGATTAACTCCTTTGTGCATATTAAGGTTGTAATTTGGTCACAAATATCAGAAGGAAACGAAAATTATCACTGAAGACTTCTCCAAAGATATCTCGAAATATATAGGTCCTTAGGAAAGATTTACAACAATTTCACTTGAAAGGGGTGATCAACAAAGATCTTTTATGCACTTTAAGTAAAGGCAACAAACATTTCATCAAATTTGAAGATAAGTGGAACATTGACAAAACAAACCAAAAAATTTAAGGATATGACTTTTGGTGATTTCTAAACAATGGCTTTATAGACACTTGGGACTATAAAACATACACCAACAAAGACAGACCTATGCAATAAATCTACAAACGAAAATGCCCAAATGTGTGTGTGCGTGCGACTATAGCACTTGCAACTATTGAGTGTGTATGTTCACATTAAACACCAACCGCATTCATAAATAACCCTTCAACAAGAGTGAAGAAATGTCTTAAATGACATGTATCCATGTACGAGAACGAATATATAAAACTGTAAAATAGAGTTAATAAATGTATGTATTTACAAGCGTTCTTCGTTGTGTGTATTTACATAAAAAAAGTCCTGATCTACTTTCACTTAAATTGTTTCTATGGTTGCTGATGGTCATTAAGTTTTTGGCACTAATCCTATTCTAACTACAGAGAAAACGCATCACAGATCTATATGCCTTGTTGATATAAAGGAACGTGAATAAAAAGCGGACTATGAATGATTAAAACATGGAATGAGACAACAGCTAAGTAGATTCTACCAGGCTAAAGTCGATTTCCTTTGCGTTGCTCTTCAAAAAAGTGAATAAAGCATGGACCATAAGTCAATAAAACATGGGCTGGACTTACATTTATGCAGATTCTACAAGGCTACTTGTCTCTCTTGCACTGTCATCTAACTGCACGACTTGGTCCGCATTATCGCCAACATTTTCTGAAGGTACATTTGCCGGAATCTCGACCTTTTCCTCGTCTGTTTCTGCCTTTCCTTCTGCCACATTTTCTGAGAATTCATGTGGTGCTTCATTGGTCTCCGTATTTGCTACTGCATCTTGGCCACCCTCCATGGTGTTTTGGCTGTTCCCGTCTGGTTCTTGTCTTGTAGCGACAGTTGCACCCCCGTCAGCTGTTTCACATAAGAACGGTGTTTCTGCGCCTTCTTCCGTTCTTTGGGTTATTTGCAAAGTTTCTCGTCTGTAAAGGAAACAAAAGAGGCATCATTAGAAAAATGGAGAATGAAAAGCAGCGTGTAAAATCTTTCATCGAAATTAGCAAATTCTAATAGATTAGCAACTCATACTTATATTAGTAGAGTCGGTCATTATTTCAGACAAATTTGCCCAATAGTTTTTTCAACTGAAAAGAGAATGTCTAAGCATACAGAAGAAATTCAAGTCAGAGTGCAGAAAAAGGTCGAGCCTTACTCTGGATGCAAGTTTCGATAGTGCAACCTTCCTCATTGCCAATTTCGATACACGTTTTTTTATAAGAAACTGGTTTATAAGAAACTAGTACTACGATGACCAAAAATTTAAGAAACTCTAGTACTTCACTCAAGAACAGTTAAGAAACTCTAAAACTGTATTTCTGTACGTCTCTCTTATTCTATGTCTCTCTAACAAAGGTAAATTCGTCTTTTCTTGACTTTTAACTGCAAAATTGGTAAATTTTTGCCTTGATGTGCATGGCTTCTTCTTGATGACAATGTCAATGCAAAATGGAAGCCCTTTCTCGAGAAGAAGGCTCAACTTCGAACAATACCGCAATTTTAGGCCCAAAAAATAAGAAACTAATTAAGAAACTTTTACTACTATAACACCGAAATTTTCATGCGAAATTAAGAGACTATTAGTACTAAGTGCTGATCCAAGTTTCTTATAAAAAAACGTGTAGTGCAACCTTCCTCATCGCCAATTTCAATAGTGCAACCTTCCCCATTTCATCAAGTCAAAATAACCAGTTTTCCAAAGTCCTCGCGTTGTCCATTAACCTAAAATCTATAAACCAATTGCTGTTGCAAAAATAACCCCAAATGTTTCCAGGTTTCTTATCAAAGTTACTAAACCTTTTTCAAATAGAATATCAACAAGCAAAACCTTGATCCGGCGAACATCCGTGAAATTGTGAATTTTTCCGGACTCTGAATCCAGCTGTCAAAATGGCATAAAGTTCCTCTTTGTTATATCAAGTTTCCACTGATAATTCTGCACGCTTGCTCTTGGCGAAAAAGGGAGATTCAACATACCCATATCCACTCCCGGGGGGGGGGGGG
>REGL01000153.1:394213-405953 GCA_004194395.1 Aurelia aurita complex sp. Pacific
ATAGAGTTGGGCATTCACTCTTTTTTATACTGGGTAGCAGGTTTGCTTCAGATTGGTAGTCAAGTGTGCTACCACACTATATGTACTATATGTATATGTATATATGTACTATATTGGCAATAAAGAAACAATAAAATGGATACTATAAGTGCGGATGAACAACGAACGAGAAATAGACAAAAATTTGATGTTTTTTAGCACACTAAAAAACCTCAAATTTTTGTCTATTTCTCGTTCGTTCTTCGTCCGCACTATAGTATCCATTTTATATGTGTACTATATGTATATGTGTGCTACCACACTGTATGTTTGTGGAAGTGTGCTGCCACTTAGCAATCCAGACAGTAAAACTGTGACAATGATTGCATATACGAAATCGGCAAATGTTTGTTTACACCCAATTCAAGTCAGGTGATCAATCTCTAGAATGCATGCAGACATGCTGACTCGACTGATTTGTTTTCAGAGAGGTTAGTACTGGATGAATAAACTGTAACTGTGTTTCATATCGAACTGAGAAATTGAGATTCAAGAACAAACAACGCACGATGCTGTATTTTAATAACTAAACTACCCACCTTACTAAAGGACAATACAGGCATCATTTCATCATAATAACGAACCTGTAGAGAAAAGTGATAACATTTTGAACTCGAAATAAATGCAATTCAAGCTGGGTTAATACACCATGGACGATTCTCTTACTCCTGAATTGAAATTTCCAAGGTCAGGTTTTCTGTTGGGTCTGGCTCAAATGAAGATTAGAAAATGAACGTTCTATTTTTGATGAAAACAACTTTCAAAGTGAAGCAAAATATTTTCAAAATATTTTCAAAATAGTTGTTGCTTGGTATCATGCAGATGGTGATGGTGTAGTGGTATTGACTCCTGCCTCTCCAACGGTTGACCACGCTTTAGGCTTTGAAATCATTATCACTCACAAGGGGTATTGCAGTCACATATCATAAGGTATCAACAGCAGGAATAAGAGAGTAATCTGTCGTTTGGATGCATATTACGAAATTTACCTTTGGCCAATCATGTGAATTGATAACTAGCTCCATATCTGGTAGTTTCTTAATGATTTTCAGAATAAAATGCTCATTTCCTTTACATCTAGAAAAATTAAGTTATACATAGATGAATAACAAAAACAAAGAAATTTCCAGTTTCCAAAAAGATTTCCCAGAGTTCAATGAATATGAATAACTGAAAGCAAGAATTGTGAATCGTGGCTAGAGGACAGCAGGCCTTGCGCACATTAACATGACAAGGATTCTTAAGAATTCCAGGAATCCTACACATTGTAATAAGAATTCTTCAGCCATAAGAAAAACTGTTAATTTTTAACTTCTAAAATAAACAAGAATTCTTAAGAAACTAAAGAGAATTCTTAGGCAGGAAAACCTGTAAAATATTTTTGTCTGCTGATTCAAACCACAGTAAATATTTACCCAGGTTACATATTGTTCGAAATTCAGAGAGATCAATGTTCGCTGAACTCTTTGGGCTCAGCTAGTCAAACAACTGGAAAATAGTTATCTAATTTGGTATCTTAGCTCAGCTACAAATGATAGTTCTTATTTTCATCATTGGTAAGAACTTCATTGACAGTACAGGCCATCCAAATATCAACATTATTTTGCTGCCATAGGATTCTAATTTAGAAAATTTACAGTCTTTCATTACCCTGGATCAGAGTATTTTTAGTATTTGGAAAAAAATGAAATAAAAAAATTAAAAAAAAATTATTTTGAATACTTTAATTTTTTAAAATTTTTTTCAAATACTTTAAATTTTTGCAAATACTAAAAATTCTTTTTCAAATACTAAAAATACTCTGATCCAGGGTAGTCTTTCATAGGCTGCTCAAGAATTCTTATCACAAGGTAAAGGAAAATTTTCATGATACAAGTGTGCAAGGCATATACTGTACATTGCAGTATAAAAAATTGGAAACTTCGGCATTCTAAGATATAATAGCATGTATAAAAATACAAGGCTAAACTTGGCCTTGTACAGGACAAGTTCTAGCATTGTAGCGGAGATTATGACCTTGTTATGACCTTGTACTAACCTTTGAAGAAAAGGCTATCAGTAAGATTTCAAGTTGCAACCAGTCTAACACAAGGTTTTGTTTTCACAAGGCTTCCACAGGGTTTCCACAAGGCTAATTATAATTTTTCATTGTAGATTTGCTACATTACCTGAAGGGGAAAATACAGTTATCTTGTCTGTACAATTTATGATTGATGATTTGATAATGTTCTCCAGTTTGTCTATTTATTGCTTTGTCAAAATCTATTTTCTTTATTCCACCATTGTCTTCCCAAATTTTGAAATCTTTTTCAATCTGACTTTTATAACATCCAATTTTTTCATCTGGACATCCCTTGTAACTTGCCACTGCTTCTTCTATGTTCTTCAAGTATGTTTTCCAAGACTCTAAAGGAAGAATTTCAATACATCCAATTCAATGTTATCATCCTCTTTAAAATCTCATGAGACTGTGTCATTTTCAGTCATTGCTTTTTATGAAACAAGGTTTACAGTAGTAGCAGAGTGTGGTTTTGATCTGCATCATCAAAATCAAAGGGTTTACACTTTACTAAAGAAATTTTATAGTGTAAGTTGGAGGAACAACCTTTTTGAATTAGAAGACCAGGAACTCCAAATGCGTAGGATACAAGAAAACCAATTATGACACATGGTTTCTGTGGGGGAGTGTCCTCGTGACTGCCATGGGGATTCCCCGATAGGAATGCTGCAATATCCTAGCTTATTGGATTTTCTGTTCAGCTATCTGTAGTGAATCAGGTACTTTTTGAAAACCCTTTCTTGGGGGATAAAACATTTCAACAAAAAAATTGTTCAGGTGCTACAAAGCCATTTTCATGCAGATTTCCAGGGAGGTTGTAGAAATTATCTCTTCTAAGCACACCTGTATGTATGGAAAAGTTGAATTTTCATGCGCCGGACATTGCGCTGATAAAACAATGAAAACCATAGAAACTAAGTGCTCTATCTGGAGCAGAAGCCTTTCTTTCCATAGAGGTAAGCACACATCATGCTGTCAGCTATTCCTCATTTCAAGGGAGGCCACCAATGCTAAATAAAATTTCTGAGGGGTGTGACTCCGAACTGATGGCTCTATTCCAAGGCCAGGGGTGCCAATCTGGCAAAAAATCTTATTTCCATTCCCAGGTATTATATGGCTAACAAAAAATGGAATGCCAATTTTTGCAACCAAGAATAATATATTGTATATACTATGAGTTGAAATTTGCAATCATAGTTCAAGGAAACTAGCATCCTCCATCATAAAACCCTTTTTTCTGCAGCCAAAAAAGCCCATTTTTGGGCGTTCCCTACCTACTTCTCTTTGTCTGCTACTGCGTGCGGCAATCAAACAACAAAGAGGGGGCCTAAACTTTTAAAACGCGACACGGCGATATATATGGTGGTCATCCGTGGTAGAGTAGAGAAATAAACCTACCTTTCACATCATTATTCGTTTCATTTTCTTTACTTTTTACTTCAGTTGNTGGAAGCCAAAATTTTGCAACCAAGAATAATATATTGTATATACTATGAGTTGAAATTTGCAATCATAGTTCAAGGAAACTAGCATCCTCCATCATAAAACCCTTTTTTCTGCAGCCAAAAAAGCCCATTTTTGGGCGTTCCCTACCTACTTCTCTTTGTCTGCTACTGCGTGCGGCAATCAAACAACAAAGAGGGGGCCTAAACTTTTAAAACGCGACACGGCGATATATATGGTGGTCATCCGTGGTAGAGTAGAGAAATAAACCTACCTTTCACATCATTATTCGTTTCATTTTCTTTACTTTTTACTTCAGTTGCAAATGAAGTGCTTGCAAGGCAAACGATGAAAACCAAATAGCCAAAAGACGCGTCCATTTCCAACTCGCTCTTTCAGTTTAGGCCCAAACAAAAAATTTAAATAAACGCCAACCTCGTTTGCAAATACTCCTGATAGAGGTAAATGGCAAAAACGGATCAGTGGATCAAGACAATTGAAAGGAGACTCGACATTCGGAAGCCTGAGCTCCATTCCACACGAACTTTTGATCGTCCATTCCTTGTTTTGTGACACGTTGAGTTTGAAGTTTCCTTCTAGCAGAGTAGGTAGTAAAACCTCAGCAAAAGAAATTCAGAAATGGCCTTTAAATCTTATAATTTTGCTTCCTATTGAATAAAGTCCCATTCTCCCCGTGTTTTATACCAAGAGCCAAAGCAAATGCTCGTTGAAACACCAGGATCATGTTAAAACTTGGATAGGCAAGCAAAAGAATTTACGAATTAACGAATTTGACCATATTCGGGCGCTGCCTTTCAAAGAGAATACTTTCTACAGCAAAAGAGAAATTGATAGTGTAGTCAGTATGGTTTTCTTTGGCAACAAAATTGTTGTCAGTTGAAATTCGATAAATTACTTGCATATGCCCCTTTCTAAAGCCTTATATAATACTTGCAGTCCCCCTTGCTTACTTCTTTCAGCTTCTTTCAGCTTCTTTCAGCTTTAAATTTAATTAGGGTAAATGCAAAATAACGAGAAAAGACATCAAAAGACCGTAGTCATAAGAAAGGCTTTGTTTTCATTGCAGGAGCATCTGTTGCCGGTTCGAAACCCCTCAAAACTTGGTCATAAAATCATGTGGGAATCTGACAGACAATGCCGTCTGCAACCCACAAAACTTGCCATTTCGAAAGTTTATTTTGGAGTGGGAGTTTTGTTAGAAATATAAGATTATGATGTTCGTTGGAAATTGTTTGTTTCAACGAATAAATGAATGAATCAATGAAAGAAGGAAGAGACGGATTGACTTGATGCCAAAAAATCCCTCTCTTTATCAAGAGCTTGGCAAGTGAACGGACACCGAAAATGAATGGTTCTCTTCCTAACAGATCTGGTCACTTTTTGGCATGAAGGGCGCTGATGATCAGGCCCACCGAGAGGGGGGGGGCAGAGGAGGGGAGCAATTTGACCCAGAGCCTCATGGTCTAGGGGGCCTCATCCTCATAAAGTAAGATACTCCTTTATTTTTTGCCCGCTTCGCTCGCAGGGGGCCTCATTCCGCAATTTTTTCCCTGGGCCTCCAAAAACCTCTCAGCGGCCCTGCTGATGATCTCTAAATTGTCCATCCTACAATTGTTCGGGGACCTTGATAAACTAGGGATTTAACCCGAATCCTAACCCTAGACTAGATCTCAATTCTGTCCTTTCTTCGAAAGTTGGTACGTCAAATTTGTCAGCTATCGACCATGTGAAAACCATATCAATACTAATATAACAGTTCACGGCAAAGCGCAAGTTTTTCTGAAAACAGAACTTTATTTTTACATCTTGTCATTTCAGGAATCCGGTTGAAAACGCAGTATTTTATTTAACAGTGATTTTTGTTTTAACTAGGACAGATCAAGATATTCAATCATGAACATGATTAAAGGGAATCTAAGCATAAATAAGACCTTGATAAAAATAGCCGCGCAAAGACAGTAGGTAATGACACGTGCCGATCCATATTTGGGTAACTGATCTACGTCAATAGGAAATACTGGTATCTGATAGGCTAGAATCTGATCGCAAGTGGCTTGAGCCACTTTTATATGCTTACATTCCCTTTAAATTCATGAGATGAGGACGGTAGCCTCCTGATGAAACGCCACGCCATCACGGTTTCATAAGATACCAAAATCTTTCTAAGTCCTTTCTCCAAAAGTTGATACCTCAAATTCATCAGCTGCTACGACATGCAAGCCATGCTAATCGATACTAACAACCCACGTAAGAAATGAATTATTGCGGAAATGATTGGTCTTTAATTCCTTCTCAGAAGTACGAACCAAGTAGGCTCATGTCCATTAGCAGCAATGAAAATTCCGATTCAATTCAAAACCAGGTGATTTCATTCGCCACAGCTGCGCCAAAGAGCGCGCTCCAAAGATTGCTGTTAATTTTGGTGGCCTAAAAATACCATTAATTGCAATTACTGCGTTTCATATTTCTCCTGCTTACACTATCGAGGTTATTTTCACCGTCAAAAGAGTAATTGAGGACTATCATTACCTCGTTACATACATCTTGCTCGTACCACGCAAACAATAGCTGAAACGAAATAAAAGGTGGGAGGAATGTTACATCATAATCATCATCATCAACTCTCTAATTTTGCTGCCAAGGCAAAATATAAACGTTCTAAAGACTATTTAGATTGATTACACGTTCGCAGTTATCGCTATTGATAAACTGATGCACGCTATAACGTAATGCCGTCATCCAATTCATTGAACGAAATGAAAATTGGGACTTAAGTAGTTAGTCTTAAGACTATCAACAAGTTAAAGAGAAATCGTCACCCAGGGTCCTTTGCGGGTATGCTGAACGAAGAGACGCAGTGAAATACTGTTCACAAATGGATTTCTATTGGGTGTGCGCGACTCTTTCAATTGAGGGTCCGTTTTCAGGAGAAAATCCAAACGGGCCGAAATTTTACACCGATGTGAATCTTTGCAAAACAGCTTATTTCCAGTTGCGTTCACATGAACTTTTGACCTGGTCTGAAAAATGTGTTGTTGTCCTTTCTGCATCTCACACCGATTTGAAAATATTTTCCTTCAGATGGTGTTTTTGAACAAACCTCAGTTGATTAAGTGCCGCGCGCGAAATTTTACACCAAATGGATTAATCAAGTTCTCAAAATCGAACACATTTTCAGTTTTCTTTGATCAAAAGAGAACGTACAATTGCAAATTGATGCTCGTGAGAATACCGTTAAAACCACATAATGAACTTGATGATACGCCAGGCACGCACGTAGGCAGCAGCAGCAGTAATTACTTATCCAGGTACTACAGCAGAGGCGTACAATTTCAGGGGGTTCTTGTCTCAATCACGCATTCAGTGCTGAATGCCATCTGCTTATAAAAGACCCTGCATTCATCTGGAATCTTAGATCAGTTGACAGTGGAGAGGAGAGGCAAGAAGAAAGAAAGCAGGGAAAATGTGGTTCAAAATTGCGTTGATTGTTTTGGTCATTGTTGCCGCAGAAGTGGTACAAAATGATGGTAACTATTTATCTAAATTTCTCATATATCTTAAATTATCTTCGTTTTGTTTCTTCCAAGCCTCAGAAGGTAACTTTTAGAAATACTGAGAGGCAAAGTTTATCGAAGCAGTGTCCTGGTTCTTCCTTCCTCTCACAGTGATTCCTTTAGTTTGGTATTACAGAGAGTTGGTGACTCTCCTCAGGGAAGGGGCTCGCACCACAAATCTGCAGATTGGCAATCAAACGTCATACGACTGAGCCATCCCTGCTTTTAATTTTCACTATTAAATCTCCTGTTTTTTTTGTCTTGAAATGTTCACAAAGATGCCTTGATTCGCTAGAGTTTTGGGCAAAATTACTCCCACAATTTGTGCTGACCAAATTTGTTTTGGACATGGAACTTTCATTGCAAACTATTTCAAAAACTAGGTATCATTTGAGCTTAACGAGTGGGATGATCGATCTTCCGTCAAAGCATAACTGTGCTGTTACTATTTTTTGAATTTTTACATATTTTCCTTGCTGAAAATCAAATTTACGTTTTCCGAGGAAGCAAAATCTATTTTTCGTTTATTTATCTATATCTACATCGACCAAGATGATCAAAGATGTGTGTACACATGTGCAACAAAGATGATCAGAATTATTTATCAACCTCAAGTTGCTATTATCATGCTATCCATATAGATATTTTTCAGATGAAAATAAATTTTATCTAATTCTGTTTTGGTGCAAAAATGGCCAATTTCCTTGTTCCTTGACAAAGGATACCCCCTATATTTAGAGATGAAAATTTTCAGTAAATCTGGTTTCAATTCCCTATTTAAGATCATGCATCTTTTATCATTTGTGACATATTATCAAAAATAGATTGATACTGAACATATTTAAGACACACAAAAACAGATCACAGAAGGTGCAAAGATATTGGCAAAATAAAATGAGCCAATCAGCCTTCGTTTTTTTACGTCATCAATTACTGCAACACAACTGTCGAACTGAAATCACACGTGAGGCGATTTTGTGATGTGATGAGGCGCCATGCGATATCCTTGATGCGATATAGACCTTTCAGAAGCTTTTCTACAAAAGAGGCTGGATGGAGCGGATATTTTCATACAATTTCATAGGAGAGGTTTTCTTTTCAATTAAAAGTAACAAGTAACATACATATCATATGCTTGCAGGTTCAATAAAAATATCCTCATCTGTGTGATGCTCCGCAGGGGCCTCACTGATCATCTTTGTAGGTAGATGTAGATATAGACAGAGTGGTGTGAGAGCTTCTATCACTACTTTGCACATTCGAAAATTCTTCAAAATGTATCAAAGAAATCGTTTGCTTCAGATTCGTTTTTAGAAGAACTAAACTTCAATCAATCTAACTTTTCTGCGCTGGAAATGCTTTGCTTTGCTTTGCTTCATCGTTGTCTAGAATGCATCAAGAACGACGCTTACCGCAGATGTCAACAAAACAAGTATAGGCCTGCCCGTTTTTCAACAAAATTCATAGTTTGGTTTGAAAATCTTGATGAAATATTTACGAAATGGTCAGAAACTGATCTAGATGATGTGTTGCTGATCTGTTCCTAGCTGAAAATTTTCTCTCCCTTTTCAATGTTAAATTCAAACTCCGATCAGACCATAATTTCCAAGGGCATCACCAGATGTGGGCTAGGGGTGCACATGTCCACCCCAATTTTTCTGAGGGTTGGTATCTATTGATAAGTAGAAACAGTGCACAAAAAAGGCTGGGTGTACCTTTCAGGGCATGATTCGTTACCTAATCAACCCCAATTTCTTAAGGCTGGCAACGCCCTTGAAATTTCTGCTTTCAACTTTGAAAAGCAATAGTTCCAAGGATGATCCTTGTAGGATGCCCCACCTGATATTTCTATGCCTTAATTTTTGTTTCAGCTGCATACGGGCGTCGTCATAGAGTGTCATCTGTGTACTTCACTGCTTTTAAATTGAGAAGAACTTTTCTGATGTANCAACTTTTCTGCGCAGGAAATGCTTTGCTTTGCTTTATCGTTGTCTAGAATGCATCAAGAACGACGCTTACCACAGATGTCAACAAAACAAGGGAGCGATTATAGAATGCAGGGCCTTCCAGGGCCCACTCATTAAATGAATGGCGAATGTCATAAATGAACGGCAAATATCATTAAATGAACGGCAAATATCACAATGGGACCTGGATTCTATAATCAGGCAAAAACAAGTATAGGCCTGCCCGTTTTTCAACAAAATTCATTGTTTGGTTTGAAAATCTTGATGAAATATTTACAAAATGGTCGGAAACTGATCTAGATGATTTGTTGCTGATCTGTTCCTAGCTGAAAATTTTCTCTCCCTGAACTATTTTTTCTCTAGCTGAACTCCGATCAGACCATAATTTCCAAGGGCATCACCAGATGTGGGCTTGGGGTACACATTTCCACCTCAATTTTTCTGAGGGTTGGTATCTATTGATAAGTAGAAACAGTGCACAAAAAAGGCTGGGTGTACCTTTCAGGGCATGATTCGTTACCTAATCAACCCCAAAAGGCTGGCAACACCCTTAATAATTTTTGCTTTCATGATTTCCTTCAACTTTGAAAAGCAATAGTCCCAAGGATGATCCTTGTAGGATGCGCCACCTGATATTGTTATGCATTAATTTTTGTTTCAGCTGCATACGGGCGTCGTCATAGAGTGCCATCTGTGTACTTCACTGCTTTTAAATTGAGAAGAACTTTGCTGATGTATGGAAAGTCGCGGACTGGAAGGCCAAGAGATGTAACGCGTAAGTTCAGTTTTGATGACTTTTTGCTTTCTCAAACTATCCAGATCAAGAATCAGAACGAGAGCTCATTAACTTCTCGTTCGGATAAAAAGACTTGAAAAGAAACAACGGGTAGTTCTTTCTTTTCTTTTGGTAGTTGTAGCTGTTGTTCCCAAAGATACTCCTCGTGGTTCCATCTTTTTTGCTGTTAAATTGCTGTGCTACACCAAAGTATTGATCAACTGAAAACTATTGCACAAAGTTTGTGCAACACTTGTATGATACTTGAACAACGATTGCACAACACTTGTGCAATACTTGCACATCGCTTGAGGAACAATTGCACAGCCATTGTGCAACACTGGTATAACTCTTGTGCAACATAAGTACAACACGTATGCAACATTGTTACAACACTTGTGCAATACACATTCTTCATGCTTGCAAAACGACAATGAAATGTTTCAACAGTCCATATCAAATACATTTAGATGAAAGTGTTGCTTTGTGAAAAAGAATAATGCCTTCAGAAGCTTTTACAGCACTTGCAATGCTCTTGAAAACGTTTTAGCAAAGTTAAATAATGGTGAATCAATAAACTGACCGTGAACTGAGAACTGCCTGTCAGTACAGTGAAAAGACCTCGCGTGCATGGCTAAATTTCCAAAAGTGTTTGATATCAAACCTTGTTTGAGATCAAACCTCGAACAATAAAACATGCCTCTTTCTCCTTTCAGATTTGAAGAAGATCGACCTGTTGTTCCTGCTAGATCGATCGAAGAATACTGGGAAAACGAACCTGAAACATGCAATCAAATTTATTTCCACAATACTCGATCATTTCAGTATTACACCTTCAATTACAAGAGTAGCACTGATTTCTTATGCCTCGACTGCGAAAGTTGAGTTCAAGTTTAAAGATCATTTTAACAGGGATTGTATCATCAAGGCGATCAGCAAAATCAAGTAAGACTTTTTTTTAGATTGTGTCGATGTTTGTTGAAACTTTTACCGTAGACAAATGCTCTTTGGGAAATTAAAACTGCAACTTGGATAAAAAATATTAGCACCAGCTTGTGTACCCAGCTGTTGGGTAACTGCTCCGAAATGGAGATTTAGCTTCAAATTATTATTAATTATTATTACCTTCGAGAATATTTTAGAAATATTCTGCTCGGGTCGATGTAGGATTTGCCCAAAATAACATTCTTTTTCCTTCAATGACAAAACATTTTACAATAAAGCAAAACAACATTTTACAGCGTAACAAAAACAGAGTGAAACTGATGCCTTTTTAAATTGACTTGAATGTTTTCAGACTTGAAGCACTTGGTAAACAGTATATGATCACAATGCCGTGGCACTAAAATGGCTGGACTCGCTACAAGTCTATATTTTGGTCCCAAAGAAGATGGGCCTAAAGAACGAGAGGAAGAGCATAAAGAATAATAAAGAAAGAAAGAAAGAAAGAAAAGAGAAGGAAAGATATTTCCTATCATTTCTCTTTTTCTCTCTATTCTTCTCCTCTCGTGTTTCTCCTCTCGTGTTTTCCGTCTCTTTTTCACGAACCAAAAGAGAGACTTGTAGCAAGTCCATAAAATGGGCTAAAATACTAAAAGGGAAAGTAATATTCATTTTACAGATACACAAGAGGAAAGGCTGCAACAGGCAAAGCACTCCAAGCAGCAATGAAACTATTAAAAGATCCTAAATCAGGCACACGCAAGAAAGCAAAACGATTAATATTCATCATCGCGGCTGGAGAAAGTAAGATTGGAATTAGGCCAGCTCCCATTGCTGATAAACTGAAAACCAAGCCATTAAATGCGAGGATATTTACTCTTGGGATTGGGGCGGAGGATAATGAAGATTTTGAAGAAGAGGTAGAGGACATGGTGTCTTC
>REGL01000154.1:6198-85008 GCA_004194395.1 Aurelia aurita complex sp. Pacific
CATTACATACAACGCATAGCAGAGCATGTCACAAATAATCAAGAAAGCCTAGGTGGATTAAGGCTAATAGAGCTTTTAGCAGAAGTCTTTGCTGGTGTGAAGCATGAAAAATCATGTATTAATTACCCTTCTGGAGACACTGAAACACCGTCATCAACAAGTAAGGAGCTACACAATGCAGCAGAAAAATCTAAGCAACACAAGACAGCAGAAAGATCTGCAATAGATAACAGCATTAATAACAATCATGATAAGATATTCAGCATGAGGTGGCAAGATATTGAGGAGAAACTGAAGCCAAATGAACTAAGTCTCATTGATATCCAACGATATTTGCCGAGGGTTTTATCAGAAATTTCCAAGCATGAAGCAGTGTGGAAAGATGCATTAGGCCTTACATTAGTAGCTGCAAATACAGAAATTCCATATGAAATTGAAAAGGAAGTTAAGTTGACAAACACAAGCAAAGGAAGCCCATTGGTAAGCTTTGTGGAGGAGAGCCATTTTCCAGTCCCACGAAAACAGCCAAAGAATGGCTTTGCTGTGGTTGAATCATTAGTCAGAGATAGAGCAGTTGATGTTACCAATATTTATTATTTGAATTTTGCTGATACACGTCATTACAGCCCATATGACCTGAAAGTGGTCTCAAGAAAAAAAATCAATCCAGAGCATTATGTAATCTCTGTTTTTGGTGCTCTGCATGTTAAACCAGGTGGAAATTCAGAATTGAAATCTCTTGGTAAAGTGTACAGACAGGCTACTGTTTACAAAACAATCAAGAAAAGGTCTTTTTTCAGAAATTATCTCATCTTCAAAACATTCATGTTATGGAAAAAGAACATGAAGTTTATCAAATTTATGAGGGCGCGGAAGCAGTTGAAAGAGAAACATCTCCTTGAAGTTCCAAGCATGACGGTGGCTATCCTCAAAGTAATGTCATTTTTATCTGAGATGGAAAGAGTTGACCTCTTCCCTCCTGATGTTGACAACTGTTTCACTCTGGAAAAATTCAACCATGTTGTGCATGTGATTCTCAAAAATGCAAAGAAATTGACTGACAAGTTATACAACCATTGCCAAATGAATGTATCAGTGGTAGAGAGCGACTGTCTTGAGTATCTCCAATATTGCCAATTTCAACTTGAGCAGAAGACAGATAATATCAAAGAGTCCATGACCCTTGCAAGGCAGCGAAGAAATCTACAACTAAAGAACTTTGGTACTGCAAAGTATGTTTTTGAGCAAAAGCTTCCATGTTTCGTTGTACTTGTTGAAGAAGTGCTTCATCAATTTATGCTTGCCCTCATCTCGGAAAAATTTGCAAGGTTAGTCCAATTTGAGACCTTTTTCATTTTTCTGTTGCAGTGCCTACCCTCAGTAGTTGCTTTTCTTTACAAAGTATATTGCTTGATTCCATTACAATGTTATTTCCCATGAAGTAGCATTTTACCTGTAAAATAACTAGAACTTTGATCTCTTCTCTGGTCTTCCAAGTTTTTTTATGAGATGAAACCAGTTAATCTAAAGTATGTCTCAAATTGGATGTCACATGAAACTGCCCAAAAACAGCTGAAAGGTGAAAGATTTATGCATTAGTAATTTTGCATTATCGAAAATCTCACGTGATATCTAATTTGAGTCCAATTTGAGACTTTGATACCAAGATTATTTTGTTACTTCTCCACATTAGATGTCACGTGAAAATCCACTGTGAAGAACTGAAGACTTACTTTTGGATGAGTCATTTGCGTTTCGCAAACCTGCGCATAAACCTCACATGACATTTAATTTGAAACAGATTCTAGTTTGGCTGGGTTGACTAAACTTTGCAGTGAGAATGGTTCTGGTGGTGGCCTGCGTGCAGACTTACCTTTTCCACTGCAAACGGGGTGTCCAAGTTAGACCCAAGGCATTTTTCGAGTTTGGTCTACCCATAATTTTTGGGTCTAGGGTAAATTTTTTCGGGTCTGTTACTATTTAGGCTCTTTGATTTTGGGTCTACAGATAGACCAATTTTGGGTTTGCTTGAAAAATAAGTATATTGAATTTTAACGGACCAATATTACCAACCGATAAAACAGCATGTTGTTCTTTATTAACTGAAAATACCTGAATTTAGGAACACGTTGAAACTGTCGGCAAAGAAAAGAGGAGTTCACCTGAAACTTGTCAAGCTGCTTTTTTCCCGTAGATTTGTCCATGAAGTTATGAACAAGCAACGTGAAGAGAGAAAAGGGCTATTCTCTGCCGAATTCCAGTTTGACGTAGAAACGAACTTACTGGTATTATCTCCAAGACCGGAATCATTTCTGAGATCCCTACGACTGAGTTTCGAGAATGTTCCTGCTGTCCTGTCTGAAGTATGTGTCCCTATGTTGTTACAAATGAAGTATGGGAGCGAAGACACACTGATGATCAAGGAGATTGATGGCAATAGAAGACTCACTGCTGATGAATTGAGAATTTTGTTGAATTGTGGTGCCAAGGAAGCAAATGAGACATTAAAGCAGAGTACTGACATTGGTGGCAGAAGGCAGTCGTNACGTGAAGAGAGAAAAGGGCTATTCTCTGCCGAATTCCAGTTTGACGTAGAAACGAACTTACTGGTATTATCTCCAAGACCGGAATCATTTCTGAGATCCCTACGACTGAGTTTCGAGAATGTTCCTGCTGTCCTGTCTGAAGTATGTGTCCCTATGTTGTTACAAATGAAGTATGGGAGCGAAGACACACTGATGATCAAGGAGATTGATGGCAATAGAAGACTCACTGCTGATGAATTGAGAATTTTGTTGAATTGTGGTGCCAAGGAAGCAAATGAGACATTAAAGCAGAGTACTGACATTGGTGGCAGAAGGCAGTCGTCAGGCAATGAGCAAATACAGCCATTGTTGCACATGGAGCCAGAGTTTCAAGACAACGATGCATCTGGGGTATCAAGGCAAGAAGCATTGCAAGAAAGACTAGCAGCAAAGTAAGTACCGCATTACATGAACAAATAATTCATCATTACACAAAATATCTTAAAATGAATACATAGCCTAGAGCTTAATTTACTAAACGTTTCGGGCTTAACCCTTCATCAGAAATAATTCATCACTTTGCCAAAATTCCTTGGTGTCGTTTTCCTTCGATGCCCTTTCAGTTTTCAGTTAAGTCTACATCGTCCTCGTAGTACAGTAAGAACCCACAAAATAGAAACCAGTTTTTTCAACACAGCCTGTCTAGTTTCTTATTAAAAGGTCCTTAATCTGGAAACAGGCTGAAAGGTTTCTTATCACTTGGTTAAGAAACCTTCAGTGATTTCAACTTAAATCTTTAAAGAAAACCGAGAGCGAACACTATCGAAAAGTATTTTCTTGTTAACTCGCATTTGCTCGAAATTTACTCAACCTTAGCATACATGCCGAGTATATAGATGGAGATGCTTTTGCATGAAATCTCTAAAAAATGTCTGGCACCTGATTTTAACAAAGATTATCAAAAATGTGAATTCATTTGGCCTTGGGATCCTCCTATAAGAAGCCTTCCTGAAATCAGGCTGAGAAGTTTCTTGTATGAGGGCACCATTTCTCAAAATAATCAGCCTGATGTTTCTAATATAGTGGTTTTTATTTGCGGGTTCTTACTGTATTGTATAGTAGCTCATATGTAGTGTCTCAGGTACCTTTTCTTTATGTAAACGTTTTAATTGAATATATATGTAAAAAAAGTCTACAAAAAGTCGATAAACTTCATTAAATTACTCCAAATGGAATTTTCAAGAATATTTACAGCTGCCATATTGAGAACTGAAACTTTCGTTATCACTGATTTGCAACAACAATCTGATGGTGCCCTGGAGTTTTGCTGTGTCAACATATTTCGATTGCTCCTTTCCTTTCTAGCAAAGATGGCACCCTAGGGAATCAATCTGATTATTTCTATTCGCCGATCATTTTAGCATCTGCGAGTCCCCTATAGGACAGACATCCGGGGTTGAATAAGATAAGACTTTGACTATAGCTCGTCTGAAATTAGATGTCACCTAGGATTTGCGATAACGCAAAATTTCTTTGCAAAACACGTCTGTTGTTGTTATTCGCGGGCAGTTGCAGTTGAAATCAAATCTAAGACTGTAGAATGACACGAGAAGGTGCTCCGGAGAAACGTTTTATTCCTAAGGCTCACAAATTACACCAAACAGATCCAGCAAGGGTGAATTTGTAAAACAAATGATTCAGGTTTGTGACAAGACAGAGCGATTTGCCTTCCTAAAGAATCGATTTCATACTTTGGTCTGCACTCAATCAAATCAAAATAAGCAGAGAAAGCAAGCTATCAGCGTCGGCTGCGCTGAAGGGAGGTTTGAAATCTTTCTTTCAAGAAAACAAGTCTCTTTATAATGTTGGATAGCTGAATCTTTTGTTTTACAAAATTCACCCGTTGTTGTTATGAGCCTGATCTCAGGCCACCTTTCACCTTGTTATACTTCGAACGTTCTTTCACAGCAAAATGGTGCAAGATTGTACAAACCTAATGAATTCATTGATGACGACAGCTTTTAAAGAAGTAGAAACATTTGCAGAAGAACACAAGTGGATTGCAGCTATACACAAATTTGTGATAACATGGAACAGCAAGACAATGCAGTCATGGAAAGGCCAAACTGCTTCTAAAATCGAGGTATGTAAGGAACGAATTGTTGTTATTCAAGGCCCCTGACCAGATCAGAAAAGTGGGGGGGGGGGCAAACTTGATACAAAAAATTACCACAGCACAACATGATGAGCTGCCTCAGAATGGCATGATTCGCAAAAAAGTGGTAGGGCCATCAGAGGCCCTTTTACTTAGCGAGACAATCCACCGGGTGTCCCAAAAAATGTGGGTACGTTTGCAAAATCACTAAAATTTGATGATAATGTCAATCTTCAGAATGCCTTTTTAAGTATAAAGTTGAAAGACCAAATTTTTTTCCTTTGGTAAGTTTCAATTCGCAAGTACTGCTGTCTTGAGCGCTGCAAGTTTTGAAACATGCTATAAAAATGCACAGATAGATGACTATCAAAGATTGACCTCTTTGTCTGTATTAAGAATCCTGGTTGGTTTTATACCGTATGTTAGAAAGGAATGCACTCTATCAAACAAACTATCGATGATGTGAAGTGAAGAAGTTGCAAGGCTGGGAATGTTAGTTAAAATCACCATGACCCTAACACTTGTTTTAAATGGACGATTTTTCGAAATGTTGTGTATGTTTTTAGGACACCTCCCGTGCATAATGCCCATGTTATGATACTCGTACACTGCTCAACTTACCAAAATTGTATCAGTTGAAATTAAACGCAAGGAGGAGAGCAATGTACGCCTACAAATATAACAGGTTCAACAGAAATTGGAAGAAGATCAGGCGGAAAGCGCAGTCTCACAATACATGGGAGGGCAAGGATGACGACCGATAAAAGTTCGACATATTAACTTAGTTAATCATTTTGCTTCAAGGATTTTTTGAGCAATAATTTTGTCATCTCTTTGGCATGTTACTAAAATTGAATTGCAACCTGGCAGAAACGCACAGAAAGAAATTATCAAGCTTGGCTACTTTATAGCATTTGAGGATATTTCAAGATGTTTTGTGTCCCTCAGTATAGTTTAGTGTTACTTTATCAATGTTAGCATGTATTTTAGAAAGAGGGTAGATAATTTAAATGCGAACTTCGTTTTTGCAGAAACAAGTACAACAAATCAAGACATGGATTGATCAAGTTCGTCGGGTTGATAAATCGATGAGAACATCAAACGGTATATTGTTTGTTGATGGGTCTGAAATTCAACAAGTGCTTGTACCAGGTTTGAAGAGAATCCTCAAAGGAATGATGGATATGATTGCTAATCATTGTTTGTTGTCATCTGAACAGCTAATCACAGAGCTCTATGATATTTCAAAGGTGAGTGTTCATTAGCCTGCGTGCAGACTTTACTTTCCACTGCGAAGGAGAGCCAAGGCGGATCTTGTCATAGGCTCTCCTTCGCAGTGGAAAGTAAAGTCTGTACGCAGGCTAAGTGATCATGTAATANACGATTTTTCGAAATGTTGTGTATGTTTTTAGGACACCTCCCGTGCATAATGCCCATGTTATGATACTCGTACACTGCTCAACTTACCAAAATTGTATCAGTTGAAATTAAACGCAAGGAGGAGAGCAATGTACGCCTACAAATATAACAGGTTCAACAGAAATTGGAAGAAGATCAGGCGGAAAGCGCAGTCTCACAATACATGGGAGGGCAAGGATGACGACCGATAAAAGTTCGACATATTAACTTAGTTAATCATTTTGCTTCAAGGATTTTTTGAGCAATAATTTTGTCATCTCTTTGGCATGTTACTAAAATTGAATTGCAACCTGGCAGAAACGCACAGAAAGAAATTATCAAGCTTGGCTACTTTATAGCATTTGAGGATATTTCAAGATGTTTTGTGTCCCTCAGTATAGTTTAGTGCTACTTTATCCATGTTAGTATTCATTTTAGAAAGAGTGTTTTGTGTCCCTCAGTATAGTTTAGTGCTACTTTATCCATGTTAGCATGTATTTTAGAAAGAGGGTAGATAATTTAAATGCGAACTTCGTTTTTGCAGAAACAAGTACAACAAATCAAGACATGGATTGATCAAGTTCGTCGGGTTGATAAATCGATGAGAACATCAAACGGTATATTGTTTGTTGATGGGTCTGAAATTCAACAAGTGCTTGTACCAGGTTTGAAGAGAATCCTCAAAGGAATGATGGATATGATTGCTAATCATTGTTTGTTGTCATCTGAACAGCTAATCACTGAGCTCTATGATATTTCAAAGGTGAGTGTTCATTAGCCTGCGTGCAGACTTTACTTTCCACTGCGAAGGAGAGCTAAGGCGGATCTTGTCATAGGCTCTCCTTCGCAGTGGAAAGTAAAGTCTGTACGCAGGCTAAGTGATCATGTAATATTGCACGTGCCGTCTGTTGATGTTCCTTTGTTGTCCGCCATTTTCATGGGCCATGAAAATGGTTGCAACAAAGGCCAACCAAGAGATGGCACGTGCAAGGCATGCTGGATGAAACAGACCCTTTAAACTACGCAACTACAACAACACATGACAAACGATGAAATACCTAAGTCTCTTTCAAATTAGATATCAGATCGAAAAAGTGGTAAGGAAAAGTAACGAGTAGAAAACCTTCTCTTAAAGTTTCTAAAGTTACTAGAAGAGTGTACACTTCTCCATTAAATCAGTTGAATCCAGGTTTTGAGTATTGAAACTCTTGAAATTCTAACATAACTTGGTTTATTTTGATCCAGATTTTTACCATAGATTTTAGCCCGGTTTTTTGTCATTACATTGATATGATTTTACCATTGCATGCTGCATTCCTATGATCTTACCACGGTTTTACATCGATTCATCGATTACGTTTCTTTAACCTTGCAGAGCCTCTCAACCAAGACATCAACAATTGAAGAATTCACAGCCCTTTTCCAACGGCTAAAAGAATGCAAGGAAAAAGCCGTTTCACTTCAAAACAGAGTAGAGTATGTCTCGTCAATCTACGAGGTACGATCTGAGTTTTCTTTTAAACTGATGTTTTACAGATGTCTGATTAAGTGATTAAGCGATGTGGTTCTATTCAGCCATAGTCATGGTGCAGCCGACCACAATGTTTTGCTTTTAATTTGATTGGGTGAAAGTGAAATCAGAGGTGTGAAATCTATTCTTCAGAATTCTTCAAAACCTGAACATTTGTTTTCACAATTCGCCCTCTCGCTCGCTGTTCAATGATTCAGAGTAGTGACTCATCATAGAAAATAAGAAACGGGACAAGATGGTGCGAATAATTTTTGAAACAGGATGAACTGCAAGCAACTTTTATTTTAATTGTCAGTTGTCGAGGTACGAATGCTTTGCTTTAGAATACATACCAGCTTTCGTTTCCATTGAAACATGTCCTCGGTAGTATAGTGGTGAGTATCCCCGCCTGTCACGCGGGAGACCGGGGTTCAATTCCCCGCCGGGGAGGACTTTTTGTTTCCCATTTACAAGTATTGGTTTGTTTATTTATGCAAGAATTATTCGTTTGCTTGGAAAAAATCTTTCTCGTATTTTTATTTTTTCGTTTAGATTCCTTTCATTTATTTACCTGCTATTTTATTTTGATTTAAAATTAGAAATTTTTTTATTTTTTTAAGAAAACGGGAAAAGGACGAAGTCAAAGAAAGGTTTTTTGTCAAACTGTCTGCAAATATTACGATTAAGTACATTGTGTTGTAATACTGTATGTCAAGAGACATTTTGCACTTTTTGATAGAAAGATCTCCTAAAAATTGCATGCAATATTTTTTTTTCACACAATCAAGTCTTTGAATTTTTAGAACATGCGATTCTACTCTCTTTTCTGTTTAATTTTTTTCTTTTTTTATCAGGTTGTTCGACACTGCTATCGCCAGCTAAATTCTGATGAAGAAAATACAGAGGAAAGGGTAAAGTGATTATTCATTTATCTCATTTATCGATATATCACATATATATCACAATATATGATACATATAGTGAACGATGAAGAAGAGGGACAACATCCTCAAAGGGCAGGCATCGAGTTGATCTTTGCGCTTTTTTTCATTTATTCAGCTATCTGCTAACTAGTTTCGCCCACTAGGGCATCTTCAGAGCAACTCATATATGATATATAATACAATACAATACAATATATGATACGATATATCATATAGCACAAGAAACAACTTTTTAAAACAATTTTTAAAACCCTTTTAAAACAACCTTCCCTTTAACTTTTTTCGTTTGTTCTCGGAACGCAGAACGCTATTGTGGTATTTTTATAATTCGAAATTTCAACAACATTATCAGGCTTTTTATTCGATGTAGCAATTATTGCATATATTTTATTAGAAGAACAGTGCACATTACCCTGGGTACCAGAACCTCAATAAATTTTTTCTATTTTGGTATTTTTCATTTTTGTTGGCTCTGGTAGTCTGTGTTAACTACTTGTGCAACCCAAATGTTTTTAAGTATTTTTCTAACGCTATAGACCTATTCAGCTGAGGTTTATTTACATCCTATTCAAGTCAAGTGATCAGTTTCTCGATTTAACATTTTTTAAACATATTTGGTGGCAAGTAAACTTGTGAGTTGAATGTAAAAAGTAGAATAACTTTGCAAGAGTTTCATTCTTGAGTTGTCGCATGACGTGAGTTAGGTGCAAACAAAATCAGCCGAAACAAAACTAATTATTGTTCTCTCTTTCTTTGCAGCTAAGCACCGAATATAATTCTTTCCTATATTTCATGCAAGATGCAAATAATTATGTGAATAGTTTGACTCCTCAGATGCTTGAAAATTTGGAGAAGAACATTTCTGTAAGTCTCACGGATTTGAATTTTATTTACTCGAACTGCTTTATAAGAAATTAGTCCTCTGAATCGACAATGACATGCTTTTTCTTTCTTTTAACCATGTTCCCCTGAAACCATATCAGATTTGAAAACAATAAGAATACTCAGGCTCAAAATTAAAATTTCTTGAGAATATTGAGGCTAACAAATTTATAATATTCTCACAAAAAAAGAGTGTAATTTTTACCTCCTTATAATTGATCAAAGTTTCCTTGGCAATGACAGTATTTTCGTTTTTCAAAATAATCTCCAGGCATCTTTGAATTGTTGTCAATGCTTCCTTCTTTAAAGCTGATATTCTTGTTTTCTTCAGTCCTTAGAGTATGAAGCGATGGAAATCACTGAGAAAGTCACCAGTGGTAAATTTCTTGATGCTGACGAAAATCCAAAGGATATCTTACCGGAACTCAAAGAGGTATGATACTCAAAAATTAAAAAATGTAAAAATTGGCCGAATGGCAAATCCCATTCTTGAAAAATTTTCCTTGTTTAAAGAAATGAAAGCATTGAAAATTTTTTAAAATTTTCATTGTGAAGTGAAAAGATATTTTATGTTGCTTAGAAGCTTGACAGTAGGTACTGTAGCTATCTTGAAGTTTGATATGTAACTCTTAATTATTTTCCTAAAATTCGCAGGGCATGCAAATGTTCCGATGTATCCCTCTTCTTTCGATATATACTCGTCTTTTCTTGCCCCTTTTTGCATCCATAATGAGCCAGTTAGTTACCTTGGTTTCAGGCCCTATTTGCAGCCTTTGTTTATATTGTGGCATGGTACCCTGGGTACCAGCCTCTAACGTTAGAGAGGCTGGTACCCAGGGTAGTGGCATGGCTACCTATGTGTAGTCGTAGATACCTGAAAAATAAGCCTTTACGTTTAAAGGGCATATGTCATGAAGCTAATTGGTCCATGCAATACAATTCTCTCTATTGTTTATTACAAAGCCCAGGCTCGAGGCTGAGTTTTCATTGCAATAAGAATTCATGAAACAGAAATAAAAAGTCATGAAAGAATGGAATTCCACTCCAAATTTGTTTGTTGTATTAACCAATTGCTAATGTGACATATGTCCTTTAAATATCCTTTTTTGCTAATTGTTTTATATTTCTCGTACAGTTACATATGAGATTTGCTGAGATAAAAGATCAACTTTTGAAACTTGTCATATGCGAGGATATTATCAAAGATGAACCTCACGATTTGACTGCTCTCTCATCAATGCAAGCTAGAATTGTTGCGAGACACGAGCTGTGGAAGTACTGTGAAGTGACTACATACACGATCAAAGACTGGATGCAGACTCCATTCACAAAGGTACTAAGAGTAATAACTAACCAGATTTCAACTGATGTCTCATTACTTTCCTTCGTATCACTGTATAGATTTGATAGAGGATTTCAACAAATCCAGTAAACATGCTTCACAGAAGTGGTCATTTATGCTATAGTTAAAATCATTTTGCTGAAATTTTCCCTGTTCTTTTCCTGGAAAAACTGGACTTCTTAGCGTCTCTGCATTTTTCTTAGCAGTATACCAGGTAGCAGCGTATATCTTTTTCAGATTTTCTGTTGATGTATTTGAATGGAAAATAACTTTTTCTTTTATCTCCAAGAGTAACTGAATTGTCATTTCCTCCAACCAAACATTTTTATTGATAAACTTCTAGACTTATTACAGTTCGTCCCTAATTTTCGCTCGCAATTACAAAACTTTTTTACTTATTTATTTATTGAGTAGAATTATTTTACCTATATAGTGAATTGAATTTCTCGCTCAAACAAAAGGTTAAAATCAATAAAATAAAAACCGAACGAAATTTACGACGAATTGTATTCAGTCTAATAAGCTTCAAACAAGTATATTGAACTTTGTTTAGTTACAGAGCTACTTTATAGAATGTATCCAAGAAATTTGTTGACAAAAAATTGTAACAATACGCCTTTTATTCTTTTAACCATTTTGAAAGGTTGAGCTACTTTCTAAAAGCAGAAATCATTGACCGGCCTAAATTTCAATAGCCTAGAATACCTATATGGTGAAGATTAAATGTTTCTTTGATTATTCATGAAAGTCTACTAATTTTACGCGATCGTCCTTCACTTAATTCCCAGCAGTCCTCCATTCCGTTAGTTTTATTTTAGGTATTGTCCTTTGGGCTTGCCCCCCTCTTTACTTTTCATGTAGGAATTGTAATCACGCACTTTAGTTTGTTGTTTGTCTCTATGCATGTAAGTATAGCCTCGTGCTTTTGAAAATCTGTATTCTGAAGATGAAGCACAGCGTTTGCTTCGAAACGTCAAACAAAAACAAGGCGTAGTCTTAATAATTAATTTTTTTATCATTGGATTCGTCTAATAATGTCAACTCAACATCTTATGAAAATGTCAACCTGAATTTGTCCCTGTCTCTGCTCTCTGGACTTTGTCAATTATGATTGGGAAGGACTGAAAATGAAATTTAAAATGATTATCGTCGCAATCTTGGTTCTTCGGTTCTTTGATTATCATGCATCAATATGCTGACATTGCACTTTCATTTAAGCTGCAAACGAAGAAAGTTGTCGAGAAGGTAACAAAATGGAGAGAAGCCGTAGTCAAGCTGAAACGAGATATTCCATCAGATGATGAAGTACTTTGCTCATGGATTGCTAAGATTGAAGATTTTGGAATTGATTTGCCTTTATTATTGGAATTGTCATCTGTGTCATTAAAGGTAATGATCAACAAATACATCTTTTTAATAAACAGCCCCTTTTTGAAAATGTTCAGATTTCTTTGTTTGACGTTTCTAACTCCAAATTTTGATTCGGCACCAATTTTTTTGCCCGGTTAATAATTTTCATCTTCGTAATGTTCGGAATATTTACGATTAGAAAGTTCAGCGTGACCTCGTGGATCCGCGATAAGGTGGCTTGCGATTCTACAAATACAAAGTAAGTTCCAACAAGGTACACAATCGTTTAAGGTGGTTGACTACTGATAACAATTTAATCGAATAAGACTAATTTCATTTGTAGCTAAAAATCAGTTCGATTTAAATTAAGACACACACACACACACACACACACACACACTTTGGTATCCTATCACTCATGATAGTATATGTTGCAGCAGCCTACTAGTATACCCAAAGGAAGGGTTTACTAAGCAATGAGCAAGAGCTTGATATGGGCGCACAATTAATCATTTTAATCTTCTTTTCACAAAATGTCTGAGACATATCTCAATAAAGTCAACATAAATTGAGTTTCCAGCAACCTGGAAACTGCAGTAGCAAGCCTTTTCGTACTTTGTTTCGTAAACCCTTTCTTTTTTTGGTTTATGGGTCCGCTCGTAGGCTAATTTTACAGCAACTGTGTTATTGTTTCATTTCAGGCCCGTCATTGGAGGTGGTTATTTGCAGGCTTAGGCCAAGTATATGACCAATCATATCATTATTTAGTCATTGATTTGGTCAGCTTTGGACTAAGAGATCATTCACAACAAGTCGTTTCAATCTGTGACAGCGTAGCGGCTGAATATGCATTGGAAGCTCATTTGAAAAAGTTGACTAAAAGATGGGAAGAAGAAGAATTTAGATTGATGAAATATTTTCAAGTTAGCCGACAGAGCAGCAAGGCGAAAGCTACTATAAAGAACAAGAGCACGTTGTCACATGATATGTTTATATTGACTGGAGTCAATGAATTGCAATCACATGTTGAGGTATGTCATGCTATATCAAGGCGTTTTTTACTCGCCCCCTACATCGTCTGATTGTAGTCGATCTACAGGGTGTCCCAAAAAAATTGTTCGACGTTTGATTAAATATGAAAAATAACGAAATAATGAATGGGTTCCCTGTTAACATAACCATATTGCTGAGATTTAAAATTAATTTTAGACACCAGAAGCTAGAAAATCGGCTAAATATTCACGGAATTACAAGCGTTCGAAGTTCAAGTTTGTGCAAAAGCTGAAACCAGACGCCCCTAAATTGCATATTTAGTGAAAGTAGAATCTCGGTTATTCAAAGCAAATCAAATGGAATTTGAAAATCACTTTCAATGAACTAGCTTTCTATAACATTGAATCAAGGTTATAGATGCTTGGTGGAATCCTGTACAGCACAATTTAGAATTGCCCCATTTCTCATTGATTAAGTTTTCATTCCGTGTTTTTAAATACTTGCAGTCTTAAGTAAATTTTGGCAACGGTTACAAGAATTAGATAACTTTGGAAGTCTTTTGTGTTTTGCTCTGATATCGACGAGAGGTGAAACATTGGACAGCCTTCTTTTACCTCGATTTTAGAACGTCTTTTTGGAAAACAAGTCAGTTAGGGGCGTCTGGTTTCAGCTTTCGCACATATTTGAACTTCAAAAGCTTGTAACTCCGTGAATTCTTAGCGGATTCGCAAGATTTTGGCGTCTAAAATTAATTTAAAATCTGAGGAACAGGGATATCTAATCAGGAGCCTGTACCTTTTATCGTTATTTTTCAACATTTAATCAAACGTCGAACAATTTTTCTGAGACACCCTGTACTTAAGACAAACAGTTTCTAGTTGTTTTATCGAAGCCTTTTTTATTAACAGGATAACTTGGTTACGCTGCAATCAATGTTAGTATCTCCTTTCCTTGCGGAAATGAGAAGCTTGGCTGAAACATGGAGTGGGTATTTACATCAGTTGAAACTGATCTTGGATTTATGGATTAGCTGTCAGCAAAAGGTATTACCGTGTTTAGTCAATGCCTAGAGTTTGTCTCAAATTAGATGTCATGTGAGATTTGCGATTATGCAGAATTAATCATACAAAACATGGGACATGTTTTTATTCGCGGACATTTTCACCTGACATCTAATTTCAGATAGACTTTAATTTCTAGATTTGTTTATTTGAAGAAAAGTCTTCTCATAGCACAAAAGATTGCTTTGATAAGTGAAACTATCATGACGTTTTGTGCCTCATTTGTGGCATTCTACTTCAGTATATGTTACTAGCGTTCTTTTTCCCTGTCCAACAAAGTAGAATCTTAAGAGAGAAGAGTTTACTGGTAGCATATCAAGTGACTTGTAGTTTTTTAAAATGTTGGTTCGTTCGAAATTTACTAGCTGGTGTTGCCTGCTTGCTCATGCCTACTATAATAAACAGGATTTCAAGTGAAAAATGATTCTAAGAATGCTAATTCAATGTTTAAATTTCTTAACAGTGGCTATATCTCGAAAAGATCTTTAATCAGTCGACACTGAATTTGAAACTATCTCAGCAACGAAAAGATTTCGGTGATGTTGATGCTAAATTCAGGGTAAGTAGTTGCGTCCATAATTTACCAAATATGGTTGGGTCACGTGATTAATTTCAACGTATTTGCCTGCTCTTTTTCCTTTACGTCGGTAATAGGCCTAGCCACTTAACAAGAGATGTGAGCAGTGCAGAAAACTGTGGAGGATTGCCTTACTTGTCTGAAAGACACTTGGTATGTCGCTCAGCAGAAAATTTAAAAAAGTTTCTACAATGACTGTTGGTTTTTGGCTCTGTTGCGTCTTGTTTACTGCCATCTTGATCATCGCTTCCATCTCAACTTTTCTTCCATTTCCTGTACGTAACTGAATTGAATTTCCATGCAATATGTAAACTCATGTTTCTCTTGTGAGGCTCAGTTGGATGGTAGATTCTGTAATGACTGTTGGTTTTTGGCTCTGTTGCGTTTTGTTTACTGCCATCTTGATCATCGCTTCCATCTCAACTTTTCTTCCATTTCTTGTACGTAACTGAATTGAATTTCCATGCAATATGTAAACTCATGTTTCTCTTGTGAGGCTCAGTTGGATGGTAGATTCTGTAATGACTGTTGGTTTTTGGCTCTGTTGCGTTTTGTTTACTGCCATCTTGTTCATCGCTTCCATCTCAACTTTTCTTCCATTTCTTGTACGTAACTGAATTGAATTTCCATGCAATATGTAAACTCATGTTTCTCTTGTGAGGCTCAGTTGGATGGTAGATTCTGTAATGACTGTTGGTTTTTGGCTCTGTTGCGTTTTGTTTACTGCCATCTTGATCATCGCTTCCATCTCAACTTTTCTTCCATTTCTTGTACGTAACTGAATTGAATTTCCATGCAATATGTAAACTCATGTTTCTCTTGTGAGGCTCAGTTGGATGGTAGATTCTGTAATGACTGTTGGTTTTTGGCTCTGTTGCGTTTTGTTTACTGCCATCTTGTCCACCTCTTCCATCACAGATTTGCTTCCGTTTCCTAAACTTAACTGAATTGAATTTCCAACACGTAAATTCAGATTTTGCAAATTACACATCAGTGTGCGTCTTTAACTTGGAAAATCGCTGTACCTATGAGATATAGATTTAGATTTCCTTACTTTTGTAAATTTTTTGTTAAATGCTGGAAATTTTTCCATTCTTCAGTAATTTGTAAATTGAATCTACGATGACCTTTAATTTTCTTGAAACAAAAATGTTGTCTGTCTTATTTTGACCTCCTTCTTCTCTTTCCAGGAACACATGGCAGCGGTGTTGAAAGACCCGAAAGTGCTTTCTGTTTTGGAAAAGAAAAGAGCCGACAAGGGTTACAGAGAGCTGCAAGGGGACACACTGAGAGAACTGTTTGTTGGCGTCATAGCAAAAGAGGTAACCATGATCTCATGCGTGCCGATTTGAATTTTCATGATGTGATGTATTTATAGTTGTACAGGATTTTAGTATCTTATTGCAAATCATGGTTGTATATGCTGCTTGGATGAAATATTTTAAAATCTTTTCGATTCAAAAATTGGAAATGTTTAAAAATTTTTTGAAAAAATTTGACCTATTTGAAAAATGACGTTGCCCTTATTTAAGTCATTTTGTTTTGAGGCATACAGTATGCGAACCAATCTTTACAGACTTGCTATGGAGTCAATGATTCCAAAGATTCCAAACTCCGGAATTTCACATCGAGCGCTCTGATAATGAATTTCGTCAAAATTTATTGGATCATTAATGTAAAGACACAAATTAAAAGAAAATTTTAGGCTGGTAGAATGCTTTATTTCCACACCTTTTGAGACACTGGAACTCTTCCTGACTGGCCCAGTGGCTTGAGTTGAACCATATTAATGTTAAAAGCTTCAACTATTGAGAAAACAACTTCTTTGCCTCCTAGGAAAAAATCATAAAATGCCTGGACAGATATCTTGACAACGTCAGAGCGTCTTTTCCACGACTGTACTTTCTAAGTGACAGTGAGATGCTGGAATTACTTGCAATTTCAAGGGACCCAAAAGCGCTGGTGCCGTTTGTAAGCAAATGCTTCCCTGGAATTGTGAATTTGAAGTTCATGTTGCCACAAGCTCTGTCAAGTACTGTCAGAACACAGCTAGATGCTTCATTGAACGGTAAGTCAAAACCAACCCACATTCATAAATATCACATGTGCTACAGTGATGATTTTGAAATACCAAAAACTTGCAATAGATTTAGTGATCGAGCTTAAAAGAGAAAGGTGCTTATTAGAGAGGGGGCTTATTCACAAAGTCGAAAATGACCAAGAATATGAATGATAACTGTTAAGTTCTGCCTTTATGATGTGCGGTTGACCTCATTCCTTGTCTACTTTTGCAGCCCACAGACTAGAAGTTACATGCTTTTATGGCCAATGTGGAGAGGAAATTAACCTTGCAAAGACGATCCAGCCTACCGATTCTGTGGAAGATTGGCTATGTTCGATTGAATATGCAATGAAAAGTGTTTTGTGGAATAAGATGGCTCGATGCTTTGAAGAAAGATTTCTTAACACGCCTTCAATAACAAAACTTCTGACAAGTATAGGTGAGTTGATTCATGCTAAATTGAAGCTTCTTTTTGATATCCTTCCCTGTTACCCTTTGTCTTTTAAGATAGCACTGTTAAAGGGTCTGTTTTAACCAACATGCTTTGCGCATTTCATCTCTTTGTTGTCCACATTTTCATTGGCCACAACGAAAATGGAGAAAACAAAGGCCAATAAAATGATGACACACGCCAACATAGGTTCCAAACTTTAAAAAGGCTGGTGTAAAATTTAATGACCTATTTCTTTGAACTGAATGGTTAGAACAAATAGGTCATAGAATTTTACATCCAACTTTTTATGAATACGACGCCAGAATCCTTTATTTCAACATTTTGATTTTTACACTGCTGGAGAACTATAAAAGTGCTGTTACAGAAGTAACCGCTTATTTTGACTTTCCTGCGCCATAAATCAACAACCACTTTTCAGATTAACGCAAACAACGTCTCAAACTCTAAGTTGAAGCATATCCTATGTAACCGTATAGATAATGAAACAATTAAAGTTACATTTTTTTCTCCACAGCAGCTCCACAAACAGGGCACAAGTGTTGGTATAACTATTTCTGTGTTGTAGGCTAAGATCTTGCCACAGATCTGCGGAGTGACTTCAACCTGGACAGACCATCGCTCCGGCAGACCACTCCTTTCAGAAATTTTGAAAGCCAATTTCTTATGCAACCATATAAATAATGGGACAATTAAAGTTACATTGCCTCCACGGCAGCCATAACTATTTCTGTGTTGTAGGCTAAGATCCTGCCACAGATCTGCGGAGTGACTTCACCCTGGACAGACCATCGCTCCGGCAGACCACTCTCATCAGAATTTTCCAAAGCCAATTTCTTATGCCTTGCAAGACCCCCAACTTTAATGTACATTATTCATTTTCTTTCTTCTGCCAGGCAAATCTGAGATTAAAGTTTTGGTATTTGTTTCTTTAAGGAATTCTTCAAAAAGGCAATGATGCTAACACAGAGATGCGAAGACAATCTTCGGCAAGAAAAAGGTTACTGCGAGATGACCGTGAAAATGCATACTGGTTTATTGTACATCCATTTCAATGTGTCTTAGCTGCGGAAGAAGTCCTATGGGCTACAAATATGGCTAAAGCATTGGATCCAAAAGGGTTCCAAAGTATCAGTGATGTGAGGTATGCTTAAGTTGTTGCTTTAGATTGGCCCCCAGTTAAGTTATATTGACCATTCCAAAAGGATTCCAAAGTATGAGGTATGCTTAGTTGTTGCTTTAGATTGACCCCCAATTAAATTATATTGACCATTCCAAAGGATTCCAAAGTATTAATGATGTAAGATATGCTTAAGTTGTTGCTTTAGATTGACCCCCAGTTAAATTATATTGATCATTCCTAAAGGATTCCAAAGTATTAGGTATGCTTAGTTGTTGCTTTAGATTGACCCCCAGTTAAATTATATTGATCATTCCAAAGGATTCCAAAGTATCAATGATGTGAGGTATGCTTAAGTTGTTGATTTTGGCTCCCAGTTAAATTTCATTGACCATTCCTGCTGCAATCACATTGGTTGATTTTGTTGATTTTGGCTCCCAGTTGAATTTTATTGACCATTCCTGCTGCAATGACATGAAACATGTACAGGCCATGCAAAATGTATGTGTGTGCTCGTACCAAATTATTCCTGTAGTGCCAAAAACTTCTTTGGTTTGAATGGGGCTTAAAACCCTAATTTTCAGGCTGTAGATCCTAGAGAACAGAAGGTCCTCCCCTAGTACATCCCTCCTTAGAGTGATTAATTAGAGTCGCTCCTTGCTAATTTGCAATTCATGTACTTTGCGATTGCAGTTCATCTTACTTCTTAGAAGTGAGGGTGAGCCACTGATCTGAGCTATGTCAAAATTCCTAAAATGAGTTCTAAAAGTACGAAATGAGAAAGATGCTTAAAAGCCTTGTTATCCCCACACTTATCTTTTGTTTGTTTGTTCGTTTGTTTGTTTTGCTTTAGATATTTTGATTATTGTTGATCAATATTATTCTTGTAACCTTGCTGCTATACCTCATATCGAGATCTAGTGTATTTGCATTAAATCTAGAATGAAGGAAGGTCCTTCCATGCAGGTTTCTACTATACTACTTTTTCTATAAATTTATAAATTTTTTCATCATTTAGAACATTGGTTGATGATGCTATAACACAATATTCTTCTGCACTACAATCAAATTTAATTCCTGAATCTGAAGATTCTTTGTCAAAGAAAGCGATTATGCTGATCCAAGCTCTTCTCGTTAGAGCATTGTACCACCAAGAGATGACGAAAGGTAGGGTCTATTTTTACTGTGTTTCATTTTCCTTTTTCTTGCTTTTCTGTAGTTTGTGTCCCTGTCTTCTCAAAATAGCGTAAACTGATCTTACACTGATAACAAGTTCGTAGTTATCGCTATGTTGTTGTCATTGTGTCGTTGTTGTTGTTGTTGTTGTTGCTGTTGTTGCTGTTGTTGCTGTTGCGAGAATTGGGACTATCTCGTGAGTGTAAGTCTGGACTGACCTGCAACGTTGTCCTGGAATTGCAGAAAAAACAACGACACAAGAGACGAATAAAACCACAAGGAAGCAAGATACAGAAGCGAAGACATAAGTAAATTGTGCATTAAAATCACCAAGTTTCGAAAGGACAAGATTTTCGGAAACCTATTTGCCCAAATTGTTTTTAAAGCATCCGACAATTTTTTGGCTATAGGTTTGCTCATGATACGTCGACTTGAAGTATTCAGTGGCCATCTTGAATTAAAATTAGGTTAATTCTATGCAAGTATAACTCATTTCAAGCCATCTGACCAATGAGTCGTAACATGACCGTCTCCCGGGGGACTGCTCGCCTTCTGGGCTTTCAAAAGCCTCTTCTGCTTTTATCTTGTAATACATACATTGTACATTCATTTTAGACATTGTAAGATTTGTCTTAATCAGTACGCCTTAATTAGCTCAAATTTAGTCATTTTGAATTTAGCCTACTAAAACAAATTGATGATGATGGTGATGATGATGATGATGATAATGAGTATGATGATGATGACATTGTCTCCGANAGAATGTTAGGCCGAACGCAATAAGTACGAAAGAGTAACTTTAATTGAATACTTTTCTTGGCGATTGCAGTGTTTAGGCTAACACAGCAGTCTCCTACCACTCATGATTGTACATTCATTTTAGACATTGTAAGATTTGTCTTAATCAGTAGGCCTTAATTAGCTCAAATTTAGTCATTTGAATTTAGCCCCTACTAAAACAAATTGATGATGATGGTGATGATGATGATGATGATAATGAGTATGATGATGATGACATTGTCTCCGATTTTTCATTAAGTATGCGAAACTCTTTTGTCCAAAGCTTTTTATCCAAAACTTTTCTATCCAAAACATTCATTTGGATTTTAATGTAACCTATCATCGCTCATGGTAAGGTTTCAAATTGATTATACTTCATTCACCAGTGTTTATATTTTGCAGATCTTGATAAACCCGGTGTCGATGAATCAAGTTTTGAATGGCTCCAGTGCTTGAAATACCAGATTGAGATATCTCACGACAAAAGGAGAAGGGTATATGATCGACATAGAAAAGCAAAACTCATTTACGGTAATCATATCATTTTAGAATTCCGTACTCCATTGGTGGTGCAATCTCAAAATTCCATTGATAGGGAGCTAGGAAAAGAATTGAATATGAAAAAATGAAAATATGAAATATACGAGTCTAGTGGTATTCTGGATAAAAAGTTTGCGAAATAACTACTAGGGTATATTTTGAAAAGGTCACAATATGCCGGGTGAGGAGAAAAAGTTGGAATGCTTGTAAGGCTGTATTTTGATTGCTATTCATCAGATTTCTTCAAAATGATCGTCATTGTATGGCTACAATCTTGGCCAAAATACTTGGGACAAATCATAAAATTGCACTACTTCAGTTTTTGATTACGTGCCCCCCGCTCCCCCCGTTTCAAAGTTGCTTGAATCAAACGCCTTTCGACTTTCTCAACATTGAAGAAGAGGGGGAGGGGGATTTAGAGACTCTAAACGTATGTTTTCTCCTCGATATTTTAGGAAACATCATGAAGACACTGAAATTTGCCTGTGTCCCAGCTTCTGTTGGCCAGGATTGTAACATATCAACTTAGACGATGAAATTAAGGTTGATTAGAATTGGTAATGTTATTCTCAAGCTACGAGCGATTTTATTAGAATTGTTTCATCTTGAATACTGCTGTCAAGGCCGAAATTTACGGAGGTAGAAGTCACATGCTGATGCGCAATCTGCCGAAGGCGGAGAAGGCGAATGATGATGTTTCATTTTGGAATCCTTAAAACAGGCCAAAATTTAATGATCAAATTTGCTGGCTTAACGAGCTTGTTCTAGCTCCTCAAAGCAAAGTCGCAAATTTAGTTTTGTGTATGTGTGATTGTGATCTGTAGTTAAGGCTAGTTTCCAGTCAATGGAATTTTTTTGAGCGGGCGGAAATTACATAATAAAAGGTCATTCAATCCTAAATTTCTGTTCAGTCCCAAAAAAAACTTTTCTGCAGTAAACAGTAGAATTTCCGCCCGCTCGGAAAACTGGAGTTTACAACTGGAGTTTTTTACACGATGTTTATTACATTGCAGGTGCCTCAAACACAGCAAAGTTTGGCATGCTGCGTACAAATCAAATGGAACTCTCATTACCTTATGGCTACGAATACCAAGGACCAACAACGAGACTAGCGATTACACCATTGACAGATCGAGCTTTACTCAATTTAATGGCTGCAATGAAATTACATTATACAGGAGGTGTTTTTGGGCCTACTCAAACTGGAAAGACTGGAACAATGCATGAACTATCGAAGGTACATACGAAAGTCGATTTCAAATTGGATGCCACATGCGATTTGCGATAGTGCAATATTTGATTTGATTGGATTTGTTTTGTTTTGTTTTTATTTGATTTGATTTGATTTCATATATTCAGGGGGGCGGGGGTAACCCTTCAGCAAGTGCTGATTTTCAAGAGGCCTCCATCTACGATGCAGTACAGCAATAGTAATATAATACAAAGAAAAGAAAAACCTAATTACAATACGTGGAAAGTCTACTGAATCTATTGGAATATATAGTGTTAAAATCAAGTTACAAGGCATCTAATATGTATTATCTACACACTCTAAATTCCTTATGCAAAATGCTGCAGTTGTTTTTATGGTTATTCGCGGGAGCATAGGTTCCAAATCTTTAAAAAGGCCGGTGTAAAATTGAGTGACCTATTTCTTTGAACTGAATGACTTCAAAGAAACTTTAGATATTTCTCTATAATTCTACCGTTGGACTTTACTGAAAATTTCAATATTTTCAGAATTAGAGTGTTTTTCTTCCTTTTCAAGAATTCAAGAAAAATTATCAAAAAAACTTAAAACCATCGTAATTTCTAAACCGTTTGATGCAACATGAGGTAATTTCGAAGAGAACTATAGTTTATGGATGCCTACAATATGGTATCAAGCAAAAGTCTGTCACTCATCTGGTTTATGATTTAGAAATTTGATGACGTCACATCCTAAAATGAGCTGAAATGTAAAATACGCTATAATTTTGAAAAATATTCAAAATTTCTGGAAAGTCCAATGGTAGAATTATAGATAAGTATCTAAAGTTTCTTTCAAGCTATTCAATCAGAAGAAGTAGATCATTGAATTTTACACCCACCTTTTTATGCTGAGTTAAAGATTTGGAACATATGCTATTCGCNGTTCAGTCCCAAAAAAAACTTTTCTGCAGTAAACAGTAGAATTTCCGCCCGCTCGGAAAACTGGAGTTTACAACTGGAGTTTTTTACACGATGTTTATTACATTGCAGGTGCCTCAAACACAGCAAAGTTTGGCATGCTGCGTACAAATCAAATGGAACTCTCATTACCTTATGGCTACGAATACCAAGGACCAACAACGAGACTAGCGATTACACCATTGACAGATCGAGCTTTACTCAATTTAATGGCTGCAATGAAATTACATTATACAGGAGGTGTTTTTGGGCCTACTCAAACTGCAAAGACTGCAACAATGCATGAAGTATCGAAGGTACATACGAAAGTCGGTCTTGAATTGGATGCCACTTGCGATTTGCGATAGTGCAATATTTGATTTGATTTTATTTCATATATTCAAGGGGGGGGGGTAACCCTTCAGCAAGTGCTGATTTTCAAGGGGCCCTCCATCTACAATACAATACAATACAGCAATAGTAATATAATACGAAGAAAAGTAAAAACCTAATTACAATACGTGGAAAGTCTACTGAATCTATTGGAATATATAGTGTTAAAATCAAGTTACAAGGCATCTAATATGTATTATCTACACACTCTAAATTCCTTATGCAAAATGCTGCAGTTGTTTTTATGCTTATTCGCGGGCATTTTAACGTGGCATCTAATTTGAGACAGACTATAATATTCTGAATAGCTCTTCCATTAAAAATTTACAAAACATACCGAATGAGAGTCAAAACGATTGCGCCTCATTTGTGCAGCTGCTATGGGGGAGCTGTAACTTCTTTCTCGTTTTTACACAGTTGCATAGGTTAGGCTTTAACTTCGAGTTTGAGACCTTGTTCGAGACAGCTTGACGAGATTGATCGCTAATTTATGGCATTAGAAAGTCAACAAACGTGGAGATTATTCATTATATCAGAAATCTGAATGGTAGAACTATAACAGTGCACCTGAACAAGAAGCTCCTTTCAAGGCAATCAGTCCAAAGAAAGAAATATTAACATTCACTCTACCTTTTCTAAAGATTGAGACCTATGCTGATCCAATGTAGGATCATAGAAATCACACTCTGATGAGAACATTGGTTTGAAAGGCCTCAGCGTTCCAGAAATGTATCTGTTTCTTTGCTTCCACCTCCTCCATAGTATGTAATTTTTAGGATTAACATATGCTCTCTCTTCCGTAGATGCTCGGATCGAATTTTGTCACCTTCAAATGTAACCCATCGTTATCCATCTCGAAGATTTTACATTTCATTGCTGGTGCAATCCAGTCTGGCAGTTTAATCTGCCTTGAAAGTATCACCCTTCTACCAAATACGATCTTGTCAGTCCTTGGTCAGCATCTCGATTGTACCAGACAAGCACTTGGATCTTTGGAGAGGCGCGCCTTCAGTCAGTTTGAGACACGGGATGCTAATGTAGCCAGAAGAATCTCTCAAGAGGTTTGTTTGTTATGCTTGGGTCCTTAAGCCCTATTCTACCCGGGCTCTTTGGGCCAGGGCTCTGCTCGTCGGGGGGGGGGCATAAAATGCACCGTAATTATCTCCAAAACTATAATTAGTATGCCATTGTAAGCTCGTCACGTCCAATTGCTGTCACCACCTACCTCCAAACCAGAGCTTTGGCGTTATGGCCTTAGCAAATTCTTGAAGTACAGCAAATATGTCAACGATATGATTGATGAAATGCGAGAAAAATTTTGGTCAAATTGTATTCTGTTTGCAAAATTCACCCATTGTGCGATCTTTAATTTTTCTTTAATTTTAGTTTTAAATTTCGATTTGCTTCAGGAATTTGCTATGGCCAAAAATTTCACGTTAAGTTCATCCAGCGTTAATGTCCTATACAGATAGACAGAGGTATTTTGTCCTTCTTTTCGTTAGACGTTAGAGAAAACTTTATTTGTGTTTTGTTCATCATGTTATAGTCATTTTTGAATAAATGCATTCGTTTTCTCTTTCTAGAATTTCGTCAAGAGAAGGAGAGGAATCACTGTGATTTCTTTGCATACAATGACCGTTCGTGATGCCCTGGTTGATATGGAAGTCAAGGAAAATGTAAATATTTTTGCATCCATGTTTACTTTCGTTCTAATTTTTTCTTGACTGTTGATAAGCAGATTTACTGTATGAAATTCAATTGGATTGCTCTCGAAGGGCGTTAAGTTCACTGCATGTAGTGCCATTTCTTCTTAGCCTCGATTCGAACAAACACTTTCCGATTGGTTGACATATCTTTCATCCCATTGGTATCAAACGATCATGCTTTTATTCACAAAAATGGAGATAATACAATCGCGAAATTTGTTTTTCAACAAGGTTTAAGTGGCATAAACTTTTTCAGAGTTTCAAATTCCTCTAAAGTATTATCATTTTTTCTTGCAACATCGTAAGAGATCATGTGCAGCTTTATTACAAAAGAGTCTGGATCAAGGTATATTTTCCTACATTTTTGCACGAAACGCTCGATTAAGTGGCGTTATAGCTTCTATCACTGTTGTGCACATTAGATTAGAAAACTCCTCAGGTTTCTGCAAAGTTTATAAAATATTGTTTGATACAGATTCTATGTAGAATAGATTAAATGTATATTTATTGTTTAAAGTAGGCGTCCTATTACTTTTCGATTCAACTCTAATTTTGTCTTGTTGTTTCGTGAATACTAGGAAGAAGTAAGACCTGTACGAGATCGACGTCACTCAATTGCAGAGATCATTCACATAACAGACCCAAGAAAACCAGCTGATACAAAAACGTCTCACTTAAAAGAGTCGAGATCAGAAATGAAGATTAGCAAACGACATAGCGAATCAAATGATGGAAGTGATTATCAGAAAATTAAGCCATTGGGAAATGTGATGCTTGGTGGACATTTGATGGAAGCGAGTCCCTTGTTTGGTTGTTTCATGACCATCAAAACAACCAAAAATCATTATGAAAATATTCCTGATAACCTACGAGTAAGTATAACCTTCAGAGTACCAACGAGAATGATCTGATGTCAAGTATTTGGTTAAGGTCAGGAATAGGTATAAAAGTGCTCACAGATATTAACGTGATTAACTGTCAACGTATCTTCCAGCTGCTTTTTTCTTACGTTTGTTATGGGCCTGGCCAGGTAGCCGTGGTGCAGACAATTGTCCATGATTGCCTTACCTGCCTTTAGGACTCTTGGTATATTGCTTTTCTATGATGGCTGGTAGATTTTATTTAGTCACGGTTGCGTCTTGTTCACTGCCATCTTGATCATATCGTCCACCACAACTTTAGCTTTCCCTTCGTACGTACTTCTAATACATTTCGAACTTGTTTTAATTTGATGGCAGCCAAGTTTAAGAGCGCTTCAAAAGAAAAGTCAGGTGCAAGACGTCTGTCAAAACTTTTTTGTTACTAAACCGTTTGTGATCAATGAAACTGAATATAATAATTTGATTTTATGAATGCCTTTCGTGGGCTTCCATATAATTATTGTCACATATTCTCCCTATCATTATACAGTTACGGCCCGCCTTCAAATTTCTTTGGCAATGTAATCCCGGGGGGGGGGCAGGCACTACATATTTTTTGGGTACTGGGGACGTGTCATCGGAAAGGGTGTCGATTTTCACGATTTTGGTATGAGAAACGCTATCGATTTTCATGATTTTGGTTTGAGAAACAAATCGATATGCCATTTTTGAAAATGGATAAAAGGTCGGGTATACTTATCCGAAAAATTGGTATAAAAGGAACGGGTATGTTTTTGAAGCTTAGATGGTACATCCCCGACCAAAATATTGTCCGCTCCCCCCTCCCCGAATATACCGTTTAAAAAAGGTTCAGCAGTGTACGTTCGCTTAGGTATGACTTATGTTTCATTTCATGAGATGTGCTAGTTTTAATGGAGTTTGTTTTATCGTTTTTCATTTAGAATGCAATGCGACTTGTTAGTACAGTACTGCCAGACTACGAGATCTTGATTGAGACATTTTTGTTATCAAATGGGTTCAAAAATCATCATAAACTCGCCAAGAAACTTGCTTGCTTTAGAGAGCTACTTCGAGACGAGGTAAATTTGGCAAAAAATATACTTTCAGCACCTTACATCAGGAGTATATGCTTTAAATTTGTTTGCATTCATGCTCAATTAACAAGGGGTTATGTTTCTTTGTCAGGATATTTTAAAGGTATTTTCCTCACAATCTGTCAAATAAACTGAGTTCTAATTAGAAATAAAATGTCTAAAATATGAAATCCAATGATGAAATGAAGTGCCTCCTAGAGTGCAAAGAACCATTAAATCACTGCCATTTGTCGAATCACTGGTCACGAAAGCTGAATTTTGCTCCACTGAAACACAATGTCATGTTGATTTCAGTTTCCATATTTCGATGAATAACTAGGGTTACCCCTTATGAACTTTAATGAATTTTGCTTAGAGAATTTCGAACATGAATCTACACTCCAGTGTTGAAAGCCAAACGCCTGTGCTAAATTGCAGTTCAATAGTAAATTTCAATCAAGTCATCTTCTCAGATTTCTACTTTTACAAAATACTACACCTTGTACCTGACCATGTGTGCTTCTTGGCGATGTGTAAGATACAGTATATGTACGAAACACCTTTTTATTATAGGCTTTATGCTTTGACATTTGCAAACGAACATAAAATATCCTGAAACATTGCAAAGTGAGGTCCGGATTGCCTCCAAAGAATCCAAAGATATCATTTTGACTATATTTTGTGCCCAAAAATATCATGGCCATAATTTCAGCTTATTTAGACTGAAAAATGCCACTTTTAGCGATATTCTGGCCCAAAAATAGCGGACTTACCTCCCCGTATGTGCATGTGCTAAGTTGTCTAAGTCCCACTTCCATTTTTTGTGGAATTAGGAGACAGCATCCCACTCTTATGTTCCCCAATGGGATCGAAACAATGAATAATCGGATAGCAAATCACTACATTGAAATACCTATTTTCGCCTGCTAGTTCCTTGGTGACGCCGTTTACACAATGTCCCTTGTTCAAGTAAAAGCCATCATAATCTTTGCTGGCAAGGGATGCAGACAGATGAAAGTAGAGAAACTGTATGCAAGTGCCCAGGATCAAGAAAAGCTGCCTTCGCCGTCTGTTCTTGAAGGTATGATATCTACATGCAATCAACAATTAATGTTGCGAGGAATTACAAACAATTGCATGTAGATCAGCAGGGTGGGGTGGGTGAAATGAGTCATTGAAAGATTTGTGGATTTTACTATTATTATAATTTGATAAATACAAACAGTTTGTACCAAGAACAAAGACAATTTGATTCATACTAGAAGCTTTAAAGTTACAGCCAAGGATGATGTGCCTCACTTTTCGTAGCAAATATCAAATGGCCTATTTTTGCCCATTTTGCCCCACTTCACCCTGAGTCTTCAACTTGTTTTTCATGTTTTGACAGGCTAAGCCATCGAATTTTTACAGTTAATTAGTTTCTAAGACTGTTTATTAGTGTTTATTAGTTTATATTTATTAGTGATGACGATCTGATTTGATTTGGGTTCTGGCATAAGGACCTTCATTATTTTGAACTCTGCCTGAATTGCATTAAGTTTGCAGTGAGTCCGATGCGCGACAGACTGTATTTAGGGAGGTTTTTTTTGCTTTTAATCGGTTAATTTTTTCATGCTTTTGCATTTCTCTACTAATTTGACTTTTTTTTCAGGAAAAATTGAAGAATCATGTCTTGGCCAGGCCATCCACACATTGATGTTTTCAGCAATTAATCCGTTAGATATCACAAACTTCATTCGTCTACTAAAAGTCTCGTTCCCAGCATGCAAGGATTGTATCAGCGAAAATAAACAAGCAGATGCATTGTTGCTATCTTCTGTAAGACAACAAATAGGATCAGATAGTCTGCTTGACAAAGACGAATTTGTCAACAAAGTAAGCACCTATTTTGTTTGTTTGATTCAGTATCATCAGTGTTTACATGAAATAAACATGAGATTATGATGATGATGATGATGATGATAAATAATAATAATAATAATCGAATGTTTTAACAGGATAACCTATCAGTACAATATATACTGCTATCATTAGGGTCCTGATACTTAATAAATTAATGATAAAAGATCCAAAAACTAATTACAAGAGTCCAATACAGTCCAATCCAAAGATAAAATAATTTTACATCAAATAAAATGATTTTCTAAAAATCGTCTAAAAAGAATTCTAGATTCAATCTTTCTGGCACTTAGTGGCAAATCATTAAATTCTTTTCCTGCCAGATAATAAAAACCTTTGCGTCCAAATTCTGTTTTCACTTGAGGCAACTTAACGAGATGTTGGTCGTTTCTAGTATTTTTCCCATGAGCATTTATAACGAAGTACTCTTTCATTGCATCACAGACATTGCCTTGTCAGGTATCAAACACCAAATTACAGGACCTCTTTTTCACTCCTGCTTCGATACTAGGCACACGCACGCTGACAGATGCAACCTTGGTCGATCTAATAACATCAAGGCTTCTACGCTCAAGACTTTCAATTCTTTTCTTGTATGATGAAGACCATCCGAGGGACAGCGAACCACAATATCCAAAAACAGGCATTATCATGGTGCGATAGATCTTTTCAGCGCTCGCAGAGTCAATGGAGCTCCTGATGCGTCGAAGTAGATTTAATCTTCCTGTAGCCTTTTTATAAATCTTGTCAAAGTGGTTTTCAAAGTTCAATGATTGATCTAGATGTACTCCAAGATATTTGTAACTTAGGGTCCCTGCAATCGATGTTCCATTTACTTCAACTTTCATCTCCTTTTTCTCTGTTTTACCTAGTCGTTTAGCTGTGCCAAAGATCATTGATTCTGTTTTTCCTTTTTTCAAGTTTACCAGTAGTTCATTTTCATCGAACCAGGCTTTTAGGTGTCCCAGGTCATTATTTAGCTTGCCTTCAATTTCATCTAAGGAACTGCCTGACACAAATATGACTGTATCATCAGCGTATGTTATGATTTTAGAATTGTGTAGAACAGTGTGAGCCGCATTAAAATGCATTATAAACAACAGAGGACCAATAATCGATCCTTGTGGTACTCCACAAAATACTGGCGTGAAATCAGAGGCACATCCATTACTTTGAACAAACTGGCTCCGGTTAAACAAGTAATCAGTGAACCAGTTTAACTCAGTACCATGAATCCCAAAGGAAGGCAGCTTGTTTNAAAAGGGAGATGTTGCTGAGGAGAATACCTCGTTTTCAAAAGTAAACCTTTCGACGATTTATCACAAAGCAATGACCAATGAAGAGGTAGGATAGCACATGTTTGTTAAATCTTCTGTTTTGAAATTGGCGTTCTAGAAAATATTGAATTATATTTGCATGACATTGCATTGATAAAATTTGGTACATGTACTACAAAAATTGTCTCATCACGGTTTTATAGCATAAGATCTATCCGAGCAGCCAGGCTAGGTCAAGCGAAGCCAGGCCAGGCCAAGCCAAGCCAGGCCAAGTCAGGCCAAGCCAGGCCAAGTCAGGCCAAGCCAAGCCAGGCCAGGCCAAGGCAAGCCAAGCCAGGCCAAGCATTTTGGTATTTGGTTGTACTGGGTGTAGAACATGACTCAACCAATCGATCTGTGTCTCGGCAATTGTCTTGAAAAAATAGCATATTCAAAAGCTCTCGCAAAATGTGCGGGCGATTTTTGATATAAAGCAGGACGGCCCTCTCTATCTATCGAATAATGTACATTATATACAATAGGTATTTCGTACAGAGTGTTAGTGGTTTGCTGAAATAAATTTTAATTTGTAAAGCTAGCAGAGTAGCCTCCTGGGCCCTCTGTTTGGACCTCTAATTAATTCCACCCTTTTACACAGCGTTATGTTTGTCTTTTAGATTCAGACGGTTGGACCTCGTGTTCCCCAAATATTCATGTAAAAATTATTTGTTGGTGCCTTTACTTCGAAACCTCTTTGCTTTTTTTATTTTGTTACACATAATAATCACAGGAATTTTTTTAAGATGACCTGCTTGTGTTGAAAGTTAACGTAGCATTGATTGGTCTTCTCCCAATTCCACTCGCATGAAATGATGACACAGCCCTTTTTATTATGATTAAAATAATAATTTCTTCCCTTAATTTCATTCAAATTGTTACCCATGTTTTGGGACATCAAGAATTGTCATTTCTTTTTTCACAGTTATTTGGTGAATTCAGCAAAACGTCACAAAGCTGGTCGGATGGCTTATTACCTAAATTTCTGCGTACTGCTTCGAAACTGCAGCACGATTCAAAAGAAGATGAGAAGACATGCGACACAATTCAGTATTGGTTTGTCTTTGATGGGCCTCTTGACCGTAAATTAACCGACCCATTAGAATCATTATTGGACAATAAAAATGAGCTTTGTTTGATAAATGGAGAGCGGATTAAACCTCCAGGTATGTGTTAAAGATTTATAGCTAACCATGGTCCTTTGCGCACCGAATAAGAAGCAAGACAAACAGAACTTAGGCCAGAAGTGACATAAGTCATATCATCCAAAAGTTGACTTTGAGGCGGCAAAGGATTATGGCTGTGGTCTTTAATAATTTAACACAGAAGATTAACTCCTTCACAGCCAGTAGCAAAACCGTTTCCTGTTTGTTCCTTTCTTTGATTATGCTATATTTCGCCTTACTCTCACTAAAGCCCCGTCTCTACTAGGCTCCTTCTCTCCAAGCCAAATTGTGAATTAACCCACTCTCTATTACGCCCTCCCCGCTTCAATCAAATGCACGTGATACTAAAACTTTACACTTGAAAATCGTTAGAACTGATAAAATTTTTGCCATGTTAGAAAAACGAGACTCCATCTACATTTATAGCAAAGAGCGTATAGCTTTGTCAAAGTATTTCTCTTCTATTTTGGGCTGAAAATTAAAAGCTGGTGAAATAACTTTTAGTCCAGCTCTCCGATCTACATTTGTTGTTAAGAGGCTTGTAATTAATGTAGCAGGTCCCAAAATGTTTGTCTTAATTCGAACAAAATAACCGAAATTCTATTCGCAGGATAACATAATTTTTGCCAAGAGCTTTTTCGCCGAAGTTCATTCTCTGATATTTTATTTGCTGAAGAATCTTTGTTCTTAGTGTATATGCTTCCTTTCGCAGATTCTGTGAGATTTTTATTCGAAACGACAAACTTAGCCGATTCATCTCCAGCAATCATATCTCGATCAGCGATCGTCAATTTCGAGAAAGGATTACTTGATTGGCGATGTCTTCTTTGCTCATGGAGAAAATCAGCACGTACCAAGTTTGATATTTCGAATACAGGGTATGTAGTCTTTGGTTGCTTGTTTTGTTTTGTGTAAGAAGCGTCATAGTTTTGCTTCTCCATCTGGGTGAAGGTGAAATCGCGGTTTTTAGCGCCAAGCCGTAGGATCGCAGAAGTAGAGAAGAGCCATTCGAGTTCACGACCCCTTGTCGTGACGCTTAGTTGGTGGGGCTCGAAGTGGGCACGATCCCTGTTCCCTTACTCCTCTGGCTGCAAAGTTAGAGGATTACACAACTGTTCCACAGCATGACTTGTCTGCGTCACAACAACTGTGACACATGATCTGCGTCGAAAGCCAAAACAACTTTCGATGGAATTGTCCGATAGAAAATATGAAATGTTTCTATCATTTATTGTTGTTCGTAGCAGTCTACATCAGCGAGAGCTGCCATTTTTAATTTCCTACATTGCTAAATAGATAATTAATGTATATTTTATGAAACGACTTCATAGAAGGCCTTGGTTATCGGGCCTAAAAATGTTTCTAATGTGAGTTTCCAAGATTCCACTACAAAACCAGCTAGCAGTAGATACTATTTCATTTTAATTTTCATTCATTTCATTTTAATTTCTTTAAGCACGGTAACCCCGTCAATCGATAGATTGCTTTTCAGGGGGCCGTGCATAAAACGTTACAAATTAAGTTAAAAATCCTATTCTGAAACGAAGTCTTTTTATATACGTTTCTTGTGGTCTTTAGTCCGTCGCATTGATTTTATTCCTTTAATTTTATTTCAGCTCAATCACTTTAGTATGAAAATCTTGTGTCCTTTTTACCAAACGACTAAAATTTGTTGTCAATTGAGATTTACGATCAAACAAAATTCCTAATACAAAGCTTGTTAATTGCTTTTATTCGCGGTGTTTCACGCCTGACATCTTTAATCCTTCTCTCCTTAGGATCAAAGTCGTTGAGAGCATGCTGGAACATATTGACGAGCCCCTAGCTGATTTTCTCTCCAATGATGCTGAACCTCTCTTGACAAAGAAATATGCATCAATAACTCACAACGCCATTGCATCATGTTTGCCTGAAATTTCATCCATTCTCCAGTTATTAGCAGCAATTTTGGAACGTTGTACCTCCAGACAGAGTCACGAAAGAAGCTTGATATCAGATAGCTCGTCTATTCTGTCAGATGCTGGATCCACACATAGCAGATCAAACGTTGTGAAGGAGACTGAGGAAATAAAGTTTATCAGTAATGCTTTTGCATATGCCTTTGTATGGGCTGTTGGAGGAAGATTACACGAGAGGTAGGACATAGTTTGTTTTACTGTATTTTCGTCCAACAAGCATCTCAGTAGCTCATGAAATTTTCCAATTTTTGTGAGGGACATATTTTGAAATTTGAGCATAATTTTACAGAGTGAGGCATCTAACGAAATCGAATGTAACTGTGTTTTCCTTCCTGTAAGACCCTTTTGTATTAGCTTGCCAACCCCGGGTGCCAACCCAACGAGAGTCAAGGAAATTTAAGGAAATGCGTAATCTTGAATAATTTCTTGATTCGTGAACAATGGGAAGTGATGCAGCAGTAACCCTGTCAACTATTTGTTGCTGAATATATAAGTATAAACTGCCACGTCTACCCTTTTCAAACTTTGCATGACGGTTGTTCAGAATTGGTGAGTCAAACTTTTCTTAGCTCAGTAATTCTATCTTTAATCTAAAAGCTGATGCTTTCTTTATCCAAAATCGACAGTGAATTATAACAGAGAAATGTGTAAAATATATGCACCACTGTGCAAACAAATGACGCTTACCTTAAAAATCCCGTTTCTTACGGTGATATTCAAAATCGTTCTGTCTCCCCCACTGTGGTAAAATCCTACGACCGTTGATAGTCTGTTACATTTACATTTGAATTTGAAGCCACCAATCTAAGTAGTCGAAGAACGACAAGACAGCAAATTCTCTATGTACTCTATCACGTAATAGAATAAGGGCTAAAACCACACACAGGCAAGGCAGACGCCCTTGTGCAAACTATCCTTCACTGGGAAGTTACTGCTAATGTCTCCTTGCTCTTTCTTTTAGATGCTACCCCAAATTCGACATGTTTTCACGACAATTATTTGCAACTTGCCCATATTCCATCATCTTCCCATGCACTGTTTTTGATGCAGTGTTCGATTACATGGAAGGTGAATTGACGAGGTGGCAAGGAAATACAGCAGATGTACCAAAGACGATGCCATCTCAGAATTATGTTGTTTGCCCTGAGGTAATTTTGAGAATCTGTCATTTCAACTTAAGAATCTGGAGTTTGATAGTTCTTGAAGAACTGGGTTATTGTTACTTGAATCTGTTCGTTTGGAAGAGGACGTTTGAATGAAATAGGTCATAGAGATGCTTCTCCAGTCCTCAGACTCAGGATCTTGGTTTTGGTCGTAATGTAGTGTCGGTCGCCGGGCAGAAGAAAGGATTTTCGACGCATAAAATCAGACTCATTATACTCACCGCATTTTTTTCTTATAGATTGTCAGAAACATCACATTTTTGCAGTATGGTTCATGCTCCACGACCAAGCAGCTCTCGAAATGGCCATATTGCAAAATTTAAGCCTATGAAAAGATAATCTATAGTTAGGATCATAATTTTGCCTTTCACCTTTCAACCCGCATAGAAAATTTGAAAAAAACTGATATTATAATGAAGTTATGATGATTTTCATATATGTCTACATTTTCTGGTACATCCACCCGGTACATTACTATTGGCTGTAAAAATGGCAAAACGACACATTTTGTTTCAACCGGTATTTGTTATGGGCTCATTGTCTAGATCCTATTAACCTTCATTGCGCCAATGCATGCAAACCTGACCATTTTGAGAAAAAAGTTGCAATGGATACCTCTTTTTAAAATAGTATTTTTGTCTATTTCAGATCGAAAGATATTTCACGATCGCAGACCTTCTTCTGATGTCTNAAAACTGATATTATAATGAAGTTATGATGATTTTCATATATGTCTACATTTTCTGGTACATCCACCCGGTACATTACTATTGGCTGTAAAAATGGCAAAACGACACATTTTGTTTCAACCGGTATTTGTTATGGGCTCATTGTCTAGATCCTATTAACCTTCATTGCGCCAATGCATGCAAACCTGACCATTTTGAGAAAAAAGTTGCAATGGATACCTCTTTTTAAAATAGTATTTTTGTCTATTTCAGATCGAAAGATATTTCACGATCGCAGACCTTCTTCTGATGTCTGGAAGTCATGTTTTGATTGCTGGTGAACAAGGCGTCGGAAAAACAGCTTTTGTCAAGGTGACGTATTCACTTGGTAGTTTGTTGACACGTGAACGGCAGTCCACCTTTTCAAGATATAAGTGTCATAAAAGGTGTTTTTATGAGATTTTGTATGTTTCAAAAATCTTTTTCTGCGTGCAAAATGTGGTATAGGAACGAATTTTCACTTTCTTGTCTACTTTTATTTTGAGTTATTGTGATTAGGAGTTTGAATTTATGGAGATTTGACTGTGGTTGTGGGGTCAAACCTCGTACAACAAAACAACAAGTTGCTTTTTATCATTCATCCCATGCCATGCCGTGCCAAAAACCGTCAGCAGATATTTTCTGCGTAACATGCTGGCGTGAATAAAGCGCTCTTTTTATATACAATCCAATAAAATGTTACAATACATATTACGACCTACACTACTACTTACAAGAATTACTCTACAATACTGCTAGGACGATAACCCATGGGGAGCAAAAGGCTGTGTCTACCCCGAGGGCATTAACATAGAGATAAAAAAGAAAAACCACTGAAACTACGCAACAAAAACAACACATGACAGAAATAAGAACAATGAAATACCTAAGTCTCTTTCAAATTGAATGTCAGATCGAAAAAGTAATAGAGAAAAGCAACCAGCGGAACAACTCTCTTAAAGGTTCTTTAAAGCGCTCTCTAGTTCAATGCTTTTGAATCTCCTTTCGAAACCAATTGCATGTTCAGGTTCATTTTAAATTGCACAGCATGCAACAACAAACTTGAATTTCAAAAGACCAAAATAAGGAACAAGAAGGAAAGTTNCCACCCGCATAGAAAATTTGAAAAACTGATATTATAATGAAGTTATGATGATTTTCATTTATGTCTACATTTTCTGGTACATCCACCCGCTACATTACTATTGGCTGTAAAAATGGCAAAAGGACACATTTTGTTTCAACCGGTATTTGTTATGGGCTCATTGTCTAGATCCTATTAACCTTCATTGCGCCAATGCATGCAAACCTGACCTTTTTGAGAAAAAAGTTGCAATAGATACCTCTTTTTAAAATGGTATTTTTGTCTGTTTCAGATCGAAAGATATTTCACGATCGCAGACCTTCTTCTGATGTCTGGAAGTCATGTTTTGATTGCTGGTGAACAAGGCGTCGGAAAAACAGCTTTTGTCAAGGTGACGTATTCACTTGGTAGTTTGTTGACACGTGAACGGCAGTCCACCTTTTCAAGATATAGGTGCCATAAAAAGGTGTTTTTATGAGATTTTGTATGTTTCAAAAATCTTTTTCTCCATGCAAAATGTGGTATAGGAACGAATTTTCACTTTCTTGTCTACTTTTATTTTGAGTTATTGTGATTAGGAGTTTGAATTTATGGAGATTTGATTGTGGTTGTGGAGTCAAACCTCGTACAACAAAACAACAAGTTGCTTTTTATCATTCATCCCATGCCATGCCGTGCCAAAAACCGTCAGCAGATATTTTCTGCGTAACATGCTGGCGTGAATAAAGCGCTCTTTTTATATATAGTCCCATGAAATGGTACAATACATATTACGACCTACACTACTACTTACAAGAATTACTCTACAATACTGCTAGGACGATAACCCATGGGGAGCAAAAGGCTGTGTCTACCCCGAGGGCATTAATATAGAGATAAAGCAAGAAAACCCACTGAAACTACGCAACTACAACAACCCATGACAGAAATAAGAACAATGAAATACCCAAGTCTCTTTCATATTAGATGTCAGATTGAAAAAGTAGTAGAGAAAAGCAACCAGTGGAACAACTCTCTTAAAGGTTCTTTAAAGCGCTCTCTAGTTCAATGCTTTTGAATCTCCTTTCGAAACCAATTGCATGTTCAGGTTCATTTTAAATTGCACAGCATGCAACAACAAACTTGAATTTCAAAAATAACGAAAGTCAGTCAAAATAAGGAACAAGAAGGAAAGTNTGGGGAGCAAAAGGCTGTGTCTACCCCGAGGGCATTAACATAGAGATAAAAAAGAAAAACCACTGAAACTACGCAACAAAAACAACACATGACAGAAATAAGAACAATGAAATACCTAAGTCTCTTTCAAATTGAATGTCAGATCGAAAAAGTAATAGAGAAAAGCAACCAGCGGAACAACTCTCTTAAAGGTTCTTTAAAGCGCTCTCTAGTTCAATGCTTTTGAATCTCCTTTCGAAACCAATTGCATGTTCAGGTTCATTTTAAATTGCACAGCATGCAACAACAAACTTGAATTTCAAAAGACCAAAATAAGGAACAAGAAGGAAAGTTTTATAGATATGGGGAATTATTTAAAGGAGGAAGTCACTCAGTAGCAACGCTAATCGATGAAGGAACTCCACCTATTAACAGAAATGTTTCAGCACTTCTGTGAGCTCAAATTATTGGACTTGAGAATGAGTCTCTGATTTCCTGTGAAGGGATGCGAAAAAGAATCCACGAAATGCCGGAAGAATTATTTGGCACTGCTTTTTGTTGAAAAATATGACTTTAATTTGTCCTTTCTACAGAATCTTTTACAACCGAGACAAAGGCTACAGCAGATCCTAATATCCCAAGGCCTGACATCTCAATACTTTCAACAAAAAATACAACGTCATGTGCAGGAAAACCAAAATCGCTTCCGCAGCAATCCTATGAAGGCACCTCCGCAGCAACAGAAGGGATTGGGGACGAACAAGAGCCTCTTTTTCATAGATGATGTTTCATTGGCAGCATTTGACAGTCATTGTAAAAACGCACAACCAACACTTGAGATCTTAAGACAGATGATATCTGAGGGTAGGCCTAGTATTCGGAGCTTTTGCATAATTTACAGTCTGTGTCTAGCTCCCGTCAACTTTCAATTTCTTTGCAATTCTTGTTCAGAAGATGAACCACGAAAGAGCTGTAAATTTTGCTCGTTTCAGCTGTTTTACATGTACAAAAAAGCGTCATGTTCTGTGTTCTGTGCGTTGTAAAATTTTCAACATCGTTCCGTTATAGTAGTATTTTTCATCTGTCCTTTGGACTTAATCATCCATCAATTTCAACATTTTATTGACCAATTTAATGCGGAATTGCCAACTTGGATGTTACAGTTTTACATTTTTGGTTTTACCGTTCAAGAGTTATGAACGATATTATTGGAAGCTATGTTTTGAAAATGCTTCAAGAGGAGCATATCAAATTTTATCCAAGCGTAAATAGCCATGCAGTTGGAAGGAAAATCAAATGACAAATTGGTCCCTTATTTTTTGTGGTTTATCTAGTCCTCTTAGAAGATTTACCATGCAGTTTCCATCATTTTACGTCTGAAAACATGCCAAAATTGGCCGTTACTTCTGGCTTATTTTCCTGTAATAATAAATCAACAAGTATATTTTATTTTGGTGGTGTGCATGTTCATCATCTTTACGATCAAAACATGTTCAAATCGGTAGTAATTCGTACTTAACATTGATAACCATTCCCTCAACTATTTTGCAGGTGGAATATATCATCAAGAAAGACAATATTTCCAACATCTCCCAAATCTTCAGTTTCTTGCTGCTTGCATCCCGCCTGATGGATATGGAAAAGGAGGGCCTAACCGAGAACTCAGTCCCAGATTAACAAGAAGAATGAATATGATAAATATGATGCCATTATCGGATGAGTCGTTGAGCACAATTTACACAAGTGTTTACAAAGCATGGCTTGAAGAATTCCCTGCTTATTCTCTCACACATATCGACCCACTGGCAAAGGTTAGTTTCGTTTTGATTCATTTTCAGGCTTAATTCACTTCACATCTTAGTTTATTGCTGCATCTCTCACGCATATCGAGCCATTGGCAAAGGTGACATCGTTATATTTGTACGCTGAGCCCAACTAAACTCCCTGCTGTGTCTCTTACACACATCACTCCCCAAGCAAATATCAACCTTATCATTGCTGAATGTTTTAGTTTTAGTTTACTTCCTGGCAAGGGCTTGCACTTTAAAAGTGGGTCTAGGCATTTTTAAATGCGTTCTCGTCGAATTATTTTAAGCCTAAATCGTACGTCCCAAATTTTGCTTTCTGACGTATCTACCAGTGACATGCAGAGCACTTTCTCAGTAAAATGAAAGCGCAAAAAGGCTCTTCCTTATATGAAATCGAAATTTGAAAATCTTGTTGTATCACCTTTGGTCGATGTATTGTTCTTCAAGGCTATTTTTCTTCAAGGCCCGTATACATGCATCTGTTGATATGCAATAATTCATCTCCAGGTCCCTTAATCGAGAATGATCATTTTTTTTAACGATAGAGAGCATTTAGAACCTAGAACCATGTCTTGCTATCATTATCACGTCGAGCTCTTCTTCTTTTCAACAAATACATCTTTCTCTTTTAGGCCCTTGCATATGCATCCGTTGACATGTATACCAAAATAAAGGAGAAGTTCAGTGCCACTCCAACCAACCCACAATATGTATTTTCACATCATGATCTAGCTCGTATTGCCAAAGGTGTTTTCATTTACTCCCCAAAGAGTAGACTCAGGGCGAGAAAGTCTGGACATGGATTTGCAAAAGGAGATTTAAGTGTAAATCAGAGCATGCCAGATCTGCAAATAAAGAACTCTATGGCAGCTGGATTGCCGGATCCAAGGTTGGTCTTTGAAGGTGTTGGAGTAGGATCCTGACAGTATTGCATCCATCAAATTGAAATGTGTTGATATTATCTTTTGATGATACATAGGCGCTGGTACTGTATATGTACTTCAAATACATGCACTTAGGACTTTTGCCCCTACTTTGAAATCAACTCCATAAAAAGCTGCATTTAACTGTATTTATTTTCAAGGATGGGGTGAATCCACTGGAAAGTGACTGTTCGAAATCTGCTTATTTCTCTGCAATCTTGCAACATATGAATGTTGTGTTTATTTCTCTCTGAAATATAAAAATTGATCTCCAAAATTAGGCCGTCATTTGTAGAAAATGATACAAAATCTGTGCGATATGGCCTACTTAAAAACTGCAAATTTAACATCATTCAGCAGATATGTCGTGACCCAGCCCCATTGAGAATAATGCTCTTTGTTTTCTTTTGGAGACTTTTTAATTCAGGTTTTATTTTTATGGAATTGTAAAGTGAAAATATCCAGGACAGACCAAAGAAGATTTGGTAATGATAGCATCCATTACTTTTGATTGACACACTAGTGCAGAGGAATTTGCTATTGAAAACAAAGGGATGTCTTTGGCCATTAGTGAAATCGCAAATGTAGGTAAACCTGAATTGCTCATCATTCGTTTTGCATGCTGTAATATCTAAAGGAGATAGATAGATCAAAGCATCTGCTCACGTCAAACAGACATTTTTTATGATGGCTGAAACTGTTGTGTAGAGAGTTTACAAAACCAGAACGGCAACATCAGCCAGGCAGTCACCTTGGGGTTATCATTTTTTTTTTAATTCCGTTAAAAATTTACAATACATGCTACGGATTACTCTACCTACAAACTACTTTACAATACAACAAGGACGATACCATGAAGAGCAAAAGACTATGACTACCCAATGGCATTGTTTAAAAAAAGTAAACTACATACAATTTACATAAATGCAACATACAATTAAAAAAGAACAACAATATATACTCTACTGTAGCCTGTCTAACATTAGATGTGAAGTTGGGGCTGTAATAATCCATAACCCAAAATCATCATCTATCCAGCAAACCAAATATTTCTTCCTACACGCTGCTTTGTACATGTCATTCAAAAGCCAATGCGAAAGCCCTTTCTTCAGTTGCGTGCCTGAGAATCATCTCTTTTGTTTGAAGCCGAACATTGAGTATAGAACGAGATAGAATTACCACGTTTGGCATTTTAAAAGGACAAAACTTCAAGGCCTTCAATCTTCAAAGAGAAATATCTTTGCATCAAAAACGAGAAATGTAGTAAAATGAAAGTTCTGAAATGCAAAAAAGCAGCATTGCGTTACAGTTGCCTTCATGGTATGGTATACTTCCTTATAACGTGATCAATACGACGAATTAAATGTTCCTTTATAAAAACTTTTTGACACGTTATTATCTCTTCGTTCTTTATTTCAGTTTATCAGTGGTTGACCTGCAAGCGTATCTCAACAAACATAACATCGATCAAACCCCAGCATCAGTTTCTCCTCTTATTCGGATCATCATTCGACTTTGGTGCCATGAAACTTGTCGTTCATTTTACGATCGAATAATAAACACCGAGGATAAAAAATGGGTTGCAACTACGTTGCAGAAGACTGTGGTTGTAAAATTTTGTGGCGAAAAACCTTCTTTAGTCAACAAACAAGGAATTTTGTCAAGAGGTACGTCAATGCTTTTGAAAGTTATGTTCTTGATTTACTTTCTTCAGATAGTTCATAGAAAGTACCGGGTGACTAAGAAAATTGAACCGAGAAATATCTTATACAAATTGAAAATGTTACAACGGGCGAAGAGTTAATAAGAAAAAGAATTACAAGAAGCTTCATGTTCCAATATCCATTGATAAAAGTTCACAATATTTCGCTGTATATCCATACGGCATCATCAGGTGAATGAGTAAAGCGTAAACATCTAAAATCTATATTACAAACACTTGAGAATGTGCATCCCTAAGGGTTTACATAGATCAGTTATACAAATTAAAGTGATCAACCGAAATTAGTGATTTAAGCGTTGCTTGGTAGTTAAATATCTAGGCTTTATGGTTACGATCTTTGCTATTTTCATCGACGTCGCAAAATTGGGAAATAAGGATTTAATGAAAACCATACAGGTCCAAAACCCGTCGAAAGCCATATTTATCCGTGCCAAACTTTCATCCGTGCCATATAAACGGTGCTTGCATATTGATGATCTTGCAAAATTTTGGTTTTTTTGGGGATACTTTGTACCCAAAGTTTGATCCTGTCCCAATTTTATTCGCTGGTGAAATTGGTTCATTGATTTATGTATTAATCAATTTATCTAATTTTTGAATAATTGATTGATTGATTGATTGATTGATTGATTGATTGAGTGAGTGAGTGATTGATTCATTTGTTAATCTTTCCCATTATTAATTTCAGAGGCCTCAACAGTGGATAAAAAGAATAGCAAAAACAGAGTGAAATTCAAGGATATTGAATCAACACGTCAGGCAGATTACCACGGTCCCCTAATTTCACTCAAGCATCTTATGGGAGACGATCAAGCACTTGCTACGATAACGTTCTCAAAGCATTTGTTTATCTACGGAACACGTGGGATAGAAGGAGCTGGAGAACACGAGAAAGGATATGTTGAATGTCTTGATCATCATTTAGAAGAAGCGCTTCGTAAATCGTTGAATCTGATCAAAACAGCAGAAGGAGAACGATTGGATTTGGTGTTGTATAAAGAGGCATTGTATCATGCTGCTAGAATCAGTCGTGTTTTGGTACGTTAATTCGAATTCAAATCTTTGAAAGTGTTTTTAAAATACCGGTCAAAAAAAAGAAAAGGCTTGACAGGCTAAGAAACTAATCATTTGAGACCATTTATCATAATTTTATCACACTCTTTTTTGTGTAGGAGTTGCTGAATTATTATGAATTAGTTTTGGATCTAATTCTCTTTCATTTTTTCATTTTTAGTCTATGCCTGGTGGTCATGCATTGTTGGTTTCTCTAAATGGTCATGGCCGTGCTAACATTGTCAAACTCGTGGCAAAACTCGCAAATATCAAAGTAAGACTGCATTTTGAAAATTACAACTGAATTTTTTTTTACAGATTCATTTGCTTTTTGCATGCAAGCAATTGATTTTATCGTGGAATACGTTGAAGAAGTCGAAGTGACATTATTATTGAATAAAGCCCTACCCAAACTATTGGTCAAAGTTTACCGAACAATTATCAGTCAATTGTTTAGTGCAATGTTCGCTCCTTTGGCCACCATGTTCAGTGATATTCAGCAACGAACGGCGTTGTTCACTGATAATGTTCATTGTCCAGTGAGATGTTCAGTGGCTATAGTACAATCTTGTTCACAGTGTGCTCAGCTACTGAGAACTAGCGAGGAATAATAAGTAGGTGAATTTAGGAGCCTATTTATCTCTTTATAATGAGAACATAAACTTTATGCTAACAAGATGACAGAATTCAACGCAGATGTTGTCACCTCAAATTTTCTCTAACAAAAGTCAACCGTTGCAATCTCTCATTGTCCCGTGTGATTGAAATCTATGGGTTGTTCATTTCTTCTAGATAATGACAGTGAGTGAATGTGCTCTTAAAAACCAGACGAAATTCCGTTCAATTCTCAAAGATGCATGCTATGTTGCGGGGCTGCTTGGGAAACCAATTATTGTGTACGTTCCAGAAGGTCTTAACAAAGAAGGAATGCAGGATGTGGCAGCTATGCTTGTTGAAGGTAAACAGAGCTTCTGTTCAATGACTTAGCTTTTCAATGGGTAACCTAAAACACGAAATCTTTGAAAAATTATTAAAATTTGATTTTATCACTAATCTGGAAAATACTGTATCTTGTTGTGCATTTACTTCAAGGAAGTAGCTTGTGAATAGGCTTTAGCTTGGAGCTGCAGAGGAGGAAAAGGGCCTCTAGAAATGGTGCATTTTCGAATTCCATATACCTCATTTGAGCTGATAGCTTTCTTCGTCATTTTCCTTGAAATTGAAATTCTAAAATCTTACGAGACTAACATTGAGTAGTCACACGTAAAATTTGTCAATGAAACCAATTTCATCGCTATGGCTATATGATTCGTAGTTTATCACAAACAAAAACGTTTTTTAATTCCATCAGTTTGCTTAGCGCTTCGCTTCTATTACAGGAACCTGTCCAGGGCTTTACACACCGGAAGAACTTATTGCCATTGGAAATCATTTACTTCCTGGAGGACAAGTTGGTCAAAGACGAACCGAGAACAAAATGGTTGCGCAGGAGCGTTTTTTAAGGAGAATCAGATCAAACATTCATATTGTCATCTGCGCAATGCATTTGTCATTGAACACCATCATCAAGGAATATCCAAGCATATTGTCACGTGCAGCTTGTGTTGACTTTTATAATGAATGGAGTGTTGACATTTTGAAAGAGGTTGGTCCTTTATTCCATCCTTTATCATTTTACACGGATTTATCAAAACTTTGTTTCAAAAAGGTCTTAATTTTCTTAATGAGCTTTACAGCGTTTTCCTTAATTGCTTATTAAAAAGCGTATATCTATTTTATTTGAATTTGAGCATATCTTCAATACCCTACAAGACTTGCAGCTGGAATATTTTTACAATCGTTGGAAGTCATGACGATATTCCATGAATGTCTTCGAAGACTGTTATGTAGTGAACTGATTTTAAATCACAATAAATAGTTCTCAGATTTCTTCATTGTGAGGTGCCATCTTCTGCAAAAAACATTTTCATGAGAGTCTGCAGCTCTACTGGTCGCCCTCATAGGAACACCCAAGTATATCTTAGGGTGCCCTTGTTAAAATCTCCCATGGCATGAAAGTACTTCTCGTACCGGTGTGCCAAGCGTTGGAATGGACAAATCACTGAAATTCGATCTTCTTTTTCAATATTCTCATAAAATTTGTAATGACAAACAATTTCAACATTACAAAACAACGGCAAATGGAACATGGAAATACACAACAACCCTAAAACCTACACTTAACATAGAGACAAATTCGATCGTCATCTTCCCTGAAAATGTTTACAAAGGAGTTACGACTATGAAATCTATTTTTTATTTAGTTTTTTCATATTTGATGAGANTTTATAATGAGAACATAAACTTTATGCTAACAAGATGACAGAATTCAACGCAGATGTTGTCACCTCAAATTTTCTCTAACAAAAGTCAACCGTTGCAATCTCTCATTGTCCCGTGTGATTGAAATCTATGGGTTGTTCATTTCTTCTAGATAATGACAGTGAGTGAATGTGCTCTTAAAAACCAGACGAAATTCCGTTCAATTCTCAAAGATGCATGCTATGTTGCGGGGCTGCTTGGGAAACCAATTATTGTGTACGTTCCAGAAGGTCTTAACAAAGAAGGAATGCAGGATGTGGCAGCTATGCTTGTTGAAGGTAAACAGAGCTTCTGTTCAATGACTTAGCTTTTCAATGGGTAACCTAAAACACGAAATCTTTGAAAAATTATTAAAATTTGATTTTATCACTAATCTGGAAAATACTGTATCTTGTTGTGCATTTACTTCAAGGAAGTAGCTTGTGAATAGGCTTTAGCTTGGAGCTGCAGAGGAGGAAAAGGGCCTCTAGAAATGGTGCATTTTCGAATTCCATATACCTCATTTGAGCTGATAGCTTTCTTCGTCATTTTCCTTGAAATTGAAATTCTAAAATCTTACGAGACTAACATTGAGTAGTCACACGTAAAATTTGTCAATGAAACCAATTTCATCGCTATGGCTATATGATTCGTAGTTTATCACAAACAAAAACGTTTTTTAATTCCATCAGTTTGCTTAGCGCTTCGCTTCTATTACAGGAACCTGTCCAGGGCTTTACACACCGGAAGAACTTATTGCCATTGGAAATCATTTACTTCCTGGAGGACAAGTTGGTCAAAGACGAACCGAGAACAAAATGGTTGCGCAGGAGCGTTTTTTAAGGAGAATCAGATCAAACATTCATATTGTCATCTGCGCAATGCATTTGTCATTGAACACCATCATCAAGGAATATCCAAGCATATTGTCACGTGCAGCTTGTGTTGACTTTTATAATGAATGGAGTGTTGACATTTTGAAAGAGGTTGGTCCTTTATTCCATCCTTTATCATTTTACACGGATTTATCAAAACTTTGTTTCAAAAAGGTCTTAATTTTCTTAATGAGCTTTACAGCGTTTTCCTTAATTGCTTATTAAAAAGCGTATATCTATTTTATTTGAATTTGAGCATATCTTCAATACCCTACAAGACTTGCAGCTGGAATATTTTTACAATCGTTGGAAGTCATGACGATATTCCATGAATGTCTTCGAAGACTGTTATGTAGTGAACTGATTTTAAATCACAATAAATAGTTCTCAGATTTCTTCATTGTGAGGTGCCATCTTCTGCAAAAAACATTTTCATGAGAGTCTGCAGCTCTACTGGTCGCCCTCATAGGAACACCCAAGTATATCTTAGGGTGCCCTTGTTAAAATCTCCCATGGCATGAAAGTACTTCTCGTACCGGTGTGCCAAGCGTTGGAATGGACAAATCACTGAAATTCGATCTTCTTTTTCAATATTCTCATAAAATTTGTAATGACAAACAATTTCAACATTACAAAACAACGGCAAATGGAACATGGAAATACACAACAACCCTAAAACCTACACTTAACATAGAGACAAATTCGATCGTCATCTTCCCTGAAAATGTTTACAAAGGAGTTACGACTATGAAATCTATTTTTTATTTAGTTTTTTCATATTTGATGAGAATATTTAATCTATTGTAGTTGATAAAAAGTTATACTATGATTCGCATGGTCAAGTATGGCCTCCTGTGAGTTGTTATTCAACGTGAAGGGCGAACATAGACAGCAAATATAACATGGAAAGGAAAAAACGATGGATTGGTCAAACAGGTTGGACTTCTACATTTAACAAAGTACATTATTATTTTTCTTCAAGGTTGCGGAAAGATGGCTAATTGCAAAAGGAAAGAACGAGTTTTTCTACAAAGTTCCTTGGAATCTTGACGAAAGAGATCGCCAGCTCACTTCTATTTATGACGTAATGGCCAATATACATTTAAGCTCAAGAGCAGCGTTAGACAAAGATTTCAGAAGGCTTGGATTGGAAGTTTTCTCCCCATTGAAATTCGTGGAATTGATTGACATGTTTAGGACCTTATGCAATGTGATCTGCAATGAGAGAGAGGCAAGTATTTATAACCTTATTGCGATTAAGATTTGTTCAAGAGGTTGAATTCCAATCACTTGAGTTTTCCGTGCAAGTAGAGTTTTCCAGAATCACATATTTCTAGGAATTTTGCTGAGAAATAGAAGTATGAACACAGTTCGCCATTCTCACCGTTATAAATTTCCATATACTGTCGTAAATAGGCGAAGGCTGACGCTGATTGCTTTGAAAAATTCAGCTCAAGAAAAGACGCCAAAATAGAAGTTGCTGCTAATTTTTATTGTATGATTGGCGAAAAAGTTTGATGAAGAATTTAGTTGAACTGATCTTCTGAAGTTTGCAGCCTTCTTCGCATTAGATCAGAAACATCACATCAGAAGAGGAAGTAAATAGAAGTTGGTTATGTACATCACGAAAATGTTCAAGGCAAGATCGGGTAGAGAGCTTGCAACGTTAGCAAAGTTTGTTTTTGAGAGAGCCTTACATTCGGAGGCTGCATTTAGTTAAGAATGCCGCACTGTGTAGTTACAAAAAGTGAATCACATCATAAAGAAGATGAGATCTCATAGATCTATAATAGCCTATTTTGTTCGATAATGTTAACGAGTGAACCAGCGAAATAAGGCCAGGTAAACAATGGCGTGTTTAGTCTTTTTCTTGTTTTATTTATAGACCATGCCATTTAACTCAGATCATTGACTTTAATACTCGTCAATACTTTTTCATTAATTCGAGTTTTCTAAATTTCAGGAAGAATTATCTCAGCTGACACGTGCAACTGACAAAGTTAAAGAAGGCAAGAAATATATCGAGGATACGGAAAAGAGTATATCTGAATTAACACCAGTATTGGAGAAAGCAAGACTAGCCCTGAAAACAGCCGACGCAGAAGTGAAATTGGCAACAAATAAGTATCATGATTCAAAAGAAGCTTGTGCTGATCAGCAAAATGAAATCGAGAAACTAAAAATACCGTTACAGCGTCTTAATGATGAGGCCAAAGAGCAATTTGGCAAGGTATTCATTCTCCTTTTGATCAATTTTGCTTTCGTTCATCATATACTTTAAGGATTCTGTGCTCTATGTGCTCCCCCATGATCCTTCGCCGTCTCAGAGTGACTTTCATAATTAGAATGGAATTACTCACTGAAGAGGCGGCCGGAGAGCGGTGAAAATTCTTAGGAAAAACAGGAAACGCGTAAGTGTATTTTGAAATAATGGTTTACAATGAAAGGCATGAAATTACCAAAATGTAACTTAGCATACAACACACGGGATCTATTAAGAACACTGGCGATAATCGTTGGTGAAAGGACGAATGATTTTTGCCCAGCAATCGAGAAGCTGCATCGTCTTTCGATCTTCGAATGAAGGCTGCCATGTCATTGCTTTGATTTGAGCTCAAACAACCTTCCTTTCAAATGCAACGAGTTTCCCATAAAATTTTAGCCCTTGCACTAAATAAGTGATGATAAAAGACACTCATTTTTGCATGTCAAGATTGCGTATTGTGCAAAGGATATTTTCTTCAGAGTGGACACTTCGCAAAAGCGGACACTATGATTGGGTCCCAAAAGTGTCTGCTTTCAAGAAAATTGATTGTACTGTATGCAGGGTTTTACTTTATTGTGGAGGACGTTGCAACTTCTCTGTGCTCAATATAACTATCATTCGTTTATAGGTAACTCCATTGTATGAAGCAGCTACGGCTACATTACAGTCTTTGAGCATTTACGTCGTGGAAGAAGTGAGAAGTTACAGAAGTCCACCTGAAGGTGTGAAATTTGTCACCGACACCTTATGTCTGATGTTTGGCAAGGAGGCTAGGTATGTCCAACCCGGGTCACGAAAATGAACTTCACCATTTTGAAAATTAATTATGCGGAAAATGCTTGAGTTATTGGTAGAATAAAAGTTTGGTTGATAGACGAAAGGCTGAAGTATTTTTTGTGATTTTTCTTGTTTTTTTGTGCATTTTAACACTGTAAAATTAGAATTTAATTTTCAAAAATTCCCTAACTTCGACATACGTGAAAAGCGGTCCAAAAATCCTCGATCAAAGTTAAAAACAGTCTTTACTGAAGCATATTTGATTCCCCTCAAGACTTTATAATAAAATCTTTATAAAGTCGTTTTATGTTCCTACTACTTTTTTATTCTTCAACTGTCTGTGCTTTGCTTAAAGTTTAATTTAACGCAACTTTCCTGATTTACACAGCAGATGCAATTGTAACTTATTGTGACTGAACTTTTTCTTTTCTGTTCTCAGCTGGGAAGTAGCCAAACGTTTGTTGATTCGTGAGAATTTCTTCTATGATTTGTTATTCTACAACAAAGATGAAGTTTCTGATTGGTTATTCAAGAAGCTGGAAATTTATTACAAATCAGAAAACTCCGATCCAAAAACTCTGAGCTCCATCAGTCAAGCAGCAAAATTATTTTCTGTATGGATCAGAACTGTTTACGAGTATTGCCGCATATCACGATTATTACGACCAAAACAGCTGGAGATCTTGGAGGCAGAAAACAAACTGAAGAAAGTAAGAATAGCTATGTCAGACTGATCAGAACTCTAATTGCTGAAATGTTTTCTTTATACCGGCTCAGCTGGGTGAAAAATAATCCCCATTTGAAAGGCTTCTGCTCCCTGGATATCAAGGCAATACAATGGTCTTGGGAAAATATACCATTTGCATATACCATGTTGGGCATGTTTAAATCTATTTTGAATTTACCTAACTGAAATTGGCCACTCCATTCTAAAATTATGAGGGATTTTCTCAAGGAAGCCTCTTCAAAAAATTTCAAAACAATCCTAAAATGACGACCAAATTTTCTGCCTTACAGCAATGACTTTTTCATGCTTTAGTAAATGTTTTCCCTTTCGGAGGATGAAAGTAACATCTTAGGGAGCATAGCAACGTTATTCCAGGCGATTACAGCCTCCTAACAGGATAACACATGCTAAAACGTTTAGAAGTTATTGCTGTAGGGCAGAAGTGTAAGGCTAGATACATCTGAAACTCATGCCTCAGAATCCAGCTATATCTCTAAAATCGTTAATGATATGGCTAATTCTGCAAAGTTGAAACATATAGAAAACATCTTCATTTGCAATTTATTCCCTGCTATTTGCCTGCATTAGTGGGGTGGGGGGGGGGGGGGGTACAGACATGGATGTTTTGAAGTTTAGCTTGTACAGCCGGTTCAAATCAAAACAAAGATGCAATGTCCATTGGTGCAATCCTTTCAAAGATTTAATGCCTATGCTGCGCTTTAGATGATGCCGAACTTTTCTCTTTCAGGCTAGAGCATTGCTTGGAAAGTTAAGAGTCGATTCACATCATTTGAAGATTGAATTAGAAAATGCAATCGAAATTTACAAAGACTGCCTGAAAGAAACTAAGAGTTTAGAGAAACAATTCCAGGTACGAATCCCACCTTAGTTATTATGATCTAACTTGTTTTTATTTCTAATTTCGCATTTCTATTTTGTCCTCAACAGTATCGAACACGTTTTACTGTACTGATGGTCACCTCAGCATTGCTGATTGTATCACCCATATTGCTACATGGGATCCCAAAATTTGTACCCCATTTGTATGGCTTCTGTGGAGGAGCTGTATGCTCTATTATTGTTCCATTCTTGACATTGATAGTGACACTGATAGAAAGTGACATCGATAGACTTAAAGTTTGAGACCTCGTTTTAGACAATCTGGCTAGTGGTTGCTGACTCATGGGGCACTAAAGTAAAAAAAACGTGATTGCTTAAAAAAACCACTATCTTTGTTCTCCAATACCGTAAGTCCTCGAATAAGCTCTACCTTAAAACGTTTTTTGCGAAATGAGCCCCCGGGGGCTTATTCAATGACTTACGGTAATGCCAAAATCAAGTTTATTTATCGTGAGTGGGCTACCACAATTGGAGAATTAAAATGTGCCCCTGCCTGGGATCTAACCCGAGGTCTTCGTGTCAAAAGTCATTCAGATCCCTGGTCTTACACCACGACAGAAGCCATTTTTTGTTTTTTCGTGTTTCGCCATTAAGCCTTCATCAGGGCCATGCAGACGTACATAGAATCATTCAAATCAAGTAGATACTGCATGAAGGGTTCTATTGCTGTATTGGAATGTTTTCTGCAATTTAAAAGGGTTAATTGTATTGTTTACAGATAGCAATAATTTTGAGCAATTTTCAAATGTAGGAAGAAAGAATGCCAATACAATGCTAACGCCCTTTCTTTCAAAATTTATGTGATTTTGACACTTTTGGAGAACAAACAAAGTGTTGCTTTTTAAAAACCACTTTTTAAACTTTCTCGTGCTAGAAAGCAGGAGTCGTATGTCCGATTGGCTGAAACAAGGTCTCAGACTTTAAGGTGAAGCCTATTCTATGTCCGAGGGGGGGGGGGGGTAACTTAAGTTTCCATGATACGGGGTTGTGTGATTCGAAGTGTACAACTACTACCCATAAATCCGGAAGAATTTCTGAAAAGCATACCCATAAATGTGGAACATTTCTGAAAGTATCTATAGAACCAGTTGAGGGCAGGGACGTAGGACACGACACTTCAAGGGCACTTTTTTCATTAAGCTAAAGGGTCACTTCCTGAAAATTAAAAGGACACTTCTTTGTTTATTGCAAAATCTTGGGGGCACGTGCCCCCAGGCCCCCCAGTGCCCCCGGTTCCTGGTGCCCCGTTTCCTACGTCTCTGTTTAAGGGATACTGTGAACTCTCCTCAGGAGAACTTTTTCATTGTCTTTGCTTTCACATTTCTAGACTTTAAATCGCGCAAAGAAGAAAGCAGCTGGACTGATTGAAAGCATGAGCATGTACAATTCCCACTGGCAGGAGAGGATCGACATCTTGAAGAAAAAGCTACAGACTGCACCAGGAGATGCTTTGCTCACTTCTGCCATAATCTGTTATCTTAGCACTTTCGAGGATGACAAACGGGATGAATTGATGCGTGGATGGATGGAATATTGTAAAAATGGAGTAGGCTCAGAGATTCCTATTGACGAAGAATTCTCCATTTTAAATCTGCTGAGTTCAGATGAGGAATTGGTTGGGTGGACGAGGAAAGACATGCCTACTGATTTGTTTTCTCTTACAAATGCACTGGTGTTGCGAACAACTTGTATTGCTTCAAAGAAATGTTGGCCTCTGCTCATTGATAGGAATGATCAAGGAATCGCTATTGTTAAATGTCTTGAAGAGGGAATGTCAAAAACTGATTTCCGTTCTGGTAAGATTTACGATTATTACGATTATTAGCTGAGCAGCAACTCTGACTTGGCTATACCCTTTGCTTGGCTATACCCTTTCCATCCAAGACAAATCTCCAGCCACTGAGAAATAACGCACGAGCTTTCCACTACGCTAAATATTCTTACTGGTTCATACAGTGCCCCTAAATGTGAAGCTGTTGGTCAAATACTTCACCATAGAGTCCAAATTAGAATATATCTAACGGTTTCCTGCCAATCAATTTTCCTGTCAATACTCTTACTTTTACATTGCTGAAGTTGTTCTCCGATACCTAGATTAGATACTTTCAACAGTGACAGCTCAATGTAGCTGCGTCGTTTTCCTTACTTTCAAATAGAATTAATTTTGTTCAAATTTATCTAGTATGGCGACCAAATGTTAACAGTTGCCCTCATTAAGGGTCACTAAGAAACTACTCGCAACATAGCTCAAATTATTCATGCTTTAGAGCGTTACATTAGGAATCTCTACTTGTATAAGTATTTTCATGTAGCACAATTCCCTCGGGGTGGATAGATGCTACCATGCTCCCTGTCATATCATGTTTGTAATAGACCTTTTAGGGACTTGCTCCAAGTCTTTTTCTTTTCTTTGTCTGTAACAGGAAATGTGAAGGAGCGCTCTATAGATGCTGCCCAGGAATCTAAATCAAACGATAATGTATATATTTTGTAGAAATTTCAAATGTGCACAACGTTGGTATAAGCTCAAACGCAACTCAATTGAATCCTTTCGTATCTAAATTCATAAAAATATCGCTCGATATAGACTCATTTGTAGAACAAAATATAACAGTTATGCTGTTAATATTTCAACAAATGATTTGTGGTACAAAATTTAAAAATAGCCTTGAATAGCGAACTCCTCGTACTAAACCCATAAACGCAACAAAAACACCGTAATCTGTAGAAAGAAGACTGTTAACTCCTGTTAATATTTTTCATTAATTTGACAAGCTTCGAATGTCTTCATATTTTAGAGTCGTCATCATCAGACAGAAAAGACGAAATTGCGAAAAGGACAATCACTAGTGCAATCATAAATCAGAAGTCCAGCGCTGACCAAGGAAGAATAACAGCGAGAAGCATGAGAGGAAATTTCCACCAAGCTAGTATTCAATCTGAAGGGTTTCGGCGGGTTTCGGCAAATGACGGGCGATTTTCTGCCTATTCTTGTAAGTTTCATGTCACTAAGGGCCTGTTTATATGGGAAAAAACACCTCACCTGCCAGACCCAAGGCTGGCAGGCGAGATTCCACCTTCCCATAGAATCCCATTGCTTTTTCATTTTGCGTTTATATGACAAACGCAACATCACCGGTAGAGTGAGATATCGCCTCACAAGAGGTGGAATCTCACCTGGGCGAGGTGAAACTTTTCCATATAAACGAAACACCACCGGTATGGTGAGGTGATATTTGTATACATTTTATACGAAAGGTTCGATTGAGGCTCTTTAGGGCTTCTATTTCTTTTGTGCACATTCGAAACTTCTACAAAATGTATCAACATATCATTCGATTCAGATTCTTTTTTAGAATAGCTAAGCTCGTCTCTCAGCCCCGGGGCTGACAGGTGAGGTAAAATATCTCATATAAACAGTGGCTGAAATCTACCTCGCCTTTAGTTTCATAAGAGAACTTTCAGCATCTCTCTAGATTTTTCGACCATTCACACCGGTAATTATATCATATCATATCATCATATCATAAATATTTAAGCACGATGCCTTATCAGCTAAATAACAAAATAAATAAACTAACTATACAATTGCAGAAAAGTGATTAGAAACTTAATGGGCTGCTCTTCCTAGGGGTCGTGCTTGAGTTGCCATTAAAGTAGATGAATACGTCCAGTCCCCCACAACCCCAAAGCGCCCCAAAAGATGGCACCACACAGGCCCCAACTCGGTCCAGAAACAGACCAAATCAAGACCCATAAAGTATATCGATTTGCCGTTTGATGCAATGTACTGTCGTCAATAGACAATTGTGCTGAACATAGACGTAGGGAAATTTTACCATGATTCTAAGATAAATTGACCAATCAAATCAATGAATTTTATTCCAACACAAATCATCATGGTAAACAATGCTGAAACGCCACCTTTAGCGCATTCGTCTATTATGTACCATTTTTATTCAGTTATAGTTTATTGTGTTCGGAAGAGGTAAACTTAAAGATGTCAAACTATTTTCACTATAATTGGGCAAATCTTTCTGCAAGTATTAATTAATTCCTTTAGAGATTGTCCGAATCGATTGATTCTACCAAAAAGTAGATTTTATCTGCTAGTTAAGTATCAGAATTTGCAGTTTTGGCAACCAGTTATCTAGCAAGCGAATTCGACTGTTTAGCAAACCAAAACGTTTTGTCATACAAGTGCCAGTATTTAAGTGGTTTTACCGTCTGTTTTTGCACAAATTACTGCTTAGAACTTTTATCTTTATAATGATTTTGTCAGAACAAGAAATTTATTCATTCCTTTAAAATGTTTTCAAATGATTAACCTCGTTTCAGTGACTGACGAACGTGATTCTGTGACAACACGAACATCCGATCACTCCGACTCAAGAATAAGTATGCAAAGACCTTACAGCTCCTTCTCAGCTATCACCAATGAATCTGCCTTTCTCAAGAAATTCTATGTAAAGGTAGGCATAATGATTCAATCCATCCATTTTTACACTGCGTTCGCACGATGCCGGCACATTTTGAAAACGGTGAAAAATGTGATGGATTGGCCTCCCATTCACACGAAAACGGCACATCTTTTGCCGGCAGATTTTGAAAATGGTAGATTTTGAAAACGGAACTCTTTGATAACGGTATCGTGTGAATGCCAGCTCATGTTTTGCTACCGTCACATTTTTCACCGTTCTCAAAATGTGCCGGCATCGTGTGAACGCAGTCTAAGACTAACATAAGATTACTGGTGCTGGTGTTGTCCATCAAGTTCTTCCTGCAAGAACTTTTATCATACAACATTGCTTCTCGTTTGCACCAATGAAAGTTTTTCTTTCAATCACCTTTAATGTTCACGTTCTTTTCCTTTTAGACTGGCTTGAAAGAGGAACCAGAATCACTACCAGATTCCCCAATTATGGAATTACAAGAGGAAGTCCTGATGGTTGTTGAAGTAGATGATGCAGACTTGAGTAAGCAACTTCAAGTAATTCCTTTCAGAAGCACTTGAGACAGACAATGTTTTCCTAGGCCCATAGTTGCTATTGTTTCTAAAAAGCTGGTGCTTTCCTGCTAGCTATTTTTAGGGCGCTACATTCTACAGCTAAAACATGAGCCTGTGTAGGCTTTTGAACAAAATGGCTAATCTGATATTTTACCGTTATTCATCTATTCCAGATCGTAAATTGAGAGCTGCCATTGCTAATGGTCTCCCAACATTGGTAACTCACATTGAAAGAGGCATACAGAGTTTACTGCTTGCCTTGATAATAGGAAGAAGCATTTCAGTCTCTGATGATGGAACATGCTATTTGATTTGTGGAAAGAAAAGGCTCTACTACAACCCAAATTTCAGACTTTATCTTAGTGCTGCTGTGTCAATGAATTTCAACAAGACAAATCGATTTGTGCTTCCTTTGCATAAAGTATTTATTGTGAACATGGCGGTGAGTCAAGAGGGCTTGTCAAACAAGCTTATAGAAATGACGATACTATCAGAAAGGCCTTCTTTGGAAAGCCCAAGACGCTCCTTGGAATTAGATTTGTTCTATCTCAGAAAAGAGTGCAAGCAGATTCATGTAAGTAGAGATGTTCCTCCGATGAAACTTATGTGTCCCCCCGTGCGGTGGGTTAATGCTCATGCGCCCGGCAGAGTTCCAACCCAAAACACTACTGCGCATGAGCTTTAACCTACTGCACGGGGGGGGGGACATATACGTTTTCTCGGACAAACCTTATCTCGTCTCCCCAACAACTCCTTCGTCAAATTGTAAATGAATCTGTGAATAAGTACAAATACCATCGTAAATACCATCGATTTAGGAAAATTTCCATTGTCTTATGCGGTTTGTTTGATGGCTTCACTTCACCCAAGCTAGCAAGAAAGTAACCGTCAAAATCCACTTATATCCGAGCAGTCGTAAGAGATGTGAATGTTTGATTCGTTCCCCCGTGAAGTGCACGGTTTATCTTTGAAATAATGCTGTAATATTGCGCTTCAGAAAAGCTGGAAAATCTCTGTTTCGATAAAAGTTTGGAGACTGAGCCCCTTTAAGGGTTTCAGTTTCAGTTATCATATTTTGAATTCTACAACACACAATTTAGTAAAAATAACTATGCAAAGAAACAACTAGACTAAAAGAAGACAAGACAATGTTACAAAAAATACATTAATACAAGAAATTGATACATTGTGCAAATACAACATGAAGAAACAAGACAAATTATATGCAGGGAATTACTTAAAGGCGGAGCTCTCTCAATAGGTGAACTATTTGAGGAGAGACCCCCCCCCCCCGTATCCTAAGATATTATCTATTAACTTTCGATGAATTTAAATCCTGAAAAGTAGACGGAATTGCATTTCATCATGCTATGGACCCTATGTACCAAAATGCGCGGACAACCCCACACCAGGGGAGCCACCATCCCAAACAGGCAAGCCACCCTCTCGAATGGNTTGAGGAGAGACCCCCCCCCCCGTATCCTAAGATATTATCTATTAACTTTCGATGAATTTAAATCCTGAAAAGTAGACGGAATTGCATTTCATCATGCTATGGACCCTATGTACCAAAATGCGCGGACAACCCCACACCAGGTGAGCCACCATCCCAAACAGGCAAGCCACCATCTCGAATGGGCAGGCCACCATCCCTTTCCAAAGACAGCAACAATGGGTCACGAGATCAAACATGTGAATTTTTCCCACTCTTTCTTGCTTGCACTCGTTTTGGGCCCAGTCACGTAGCAAAGCTAGGAGCAGTGCAGAAAACCATCTTACCTGCGTCAAAGACATTTGGCATGTCACTTAGCTGGTTGGTAGGCTTGAAGAAAATTGCTGAAATGGTTGTTGGGTTTTTTGTCTCTGTTGCATATTGTTTACTGCCATCTTAATCACCGCTTCCAGACATCTCTTGCATTTGAAACACAGAGAAAAACAGTTGAAATTTTAAAGCATCGAGTTATGAAAAACCTGTGTGTTTCGTACTCAAATTATTTAGGCCCTCTGTTTAGCATATCTCCAAATTCTCGGCATTATTCTGAGTGCATAACACAAACATTCTTTAATTGGTGGTTAATAGTAAAGTGTCAATCTGGAAGTCAAATTTCAGGCAGTGAGAATGCAGAGATAAACATTTCAATCATAATTCACTTCTTGTAAATTTTTATTACCTCTTTCTTGTGAAATATTCCGTTTGTTCATTCATTCATTCATTTATTCATTCTTTGATTCATTCATTCATTCATTCATTCATTCATTCATTCATTCATTCATTCATTCATTCATTCATTCATTCATTCATTCATTTGCAGGACCGAGTTTTGAGCAAGATAATTGAGATGCCGGGAAAAGTTCTAGAAGAAAGATCACTGCCTGAACTAATGTCTGAAACCAAAGAACAACTGAGGGTAACACATGAAAGAATGAAAGAAGTACAGGTGATTTTGCTATTTAAGCCACATGTATCTTTTATGGAATCTTAGCCATGAAAACAATAGAAATTAATTGACGAAAAGATGTAAGAATCAATGGTGCAAAGTTTGGGAAGTACTGATCCTAGTGTCTTATGAAAAATACACGAGGAATATTGTTTATTGCTTAACTTCCCTTCAAGAACAGAAAGTTTATTTTGATGCTTGGTGAATTTGATATCGAACCTTTTCCTCAATGTTTTTGCTGTTGCAAGCTTGCATCTTTCTCGCTTGCCCCGTTGAACTATCAAGGGTTTGCTATGACCAGCATCTGAAGAAGCTATTCAGAAATAATTTTGTTAACAAATGATTCGTGGTACAAAATTTAAAAATAGCCTTAAATAACCGACTCATCATATTAAACCCATAAACGCAACAAAAACACCGAAATCAGTAGAAAGAAGACTATTAGCTCCTGTAAAAGAAACATTAACCAAAATAAGCCTGTAACAAGAGAAAAACTGTTAGATCCTGTAAGACAAAACCGAATTAACCTCAAAACCTGAAAGAAAATAAACAAGTTAATAACTCACCAGTAACTGCTGAAAAGATAAGCGTGAAATCACCAAATACTAGTTTCGCCGCACTCTCATCAATTTGGTTCGTGCGAAGAACAAATTACCAATAAAAACAGACGAACAAAAGGAACAAAACAAAACCGACACCATTAGCACCTAAGCCACTAGTTGGCTAAAATAATTTTGTTGTTGTTTCTTTTATCTTACTTTTGAGGATTGATGTACTAATCATCGATCTATGTGATCTCCATTTCATGGTGAAACTATGGTCAATTCAAATATCAATTTGACTTCTACAATTAAATCTTTGCAGCAATTCAAAGATGATTTAGAAAACAAGCGCCAAGGGTATTACGAAGTGGCATATCATGGCTCAATGCTGTACAGAGTGGTGTCACAAATTACTGAACTCGAACCATATTATGAAATGCCGCTGTATTTCTTTGCTGAAATATTCAAGAAGACTTTGAAAGAAGCGCGAAGACTGAAAACCGAATCAGGATCAGTTTCTGCAAGGGCTGCTGAAATCAATGCTCAATTCACTTTGGATGTTTACAAACGCATCTGCTTGAATGTCTTTAAAGGTAAATACTGTTTTCAAATTTTTGATAAGTTATAGAGTATTGAAAATCAGAACCATGATTCGAAGTACCGTTTTTCCTTTAGTAATTTTTCTGTATTAGAAATCTCGCCTATCTGTCCCAATCCCACATCTCAATTGTTTTTCTATCTTTTCCGTAGATTGAAATGATTTAAATAACCAAGTTTTTGCTAGCTTGATTTCCTGTAATAAGAATAATACTCTTCCTTCTGGATTAGATAAATTCTAAGTGATGTTTAGAACAATTAATTAATCACTTTCCCCCGGGGGGGCACTCGCACATTTTTCCGCACGCAGACGTGCCGCTGAACAGGGTGTCATTTTCAGGATTCCTATTCCGGGACAAGGTACCACTTTTGTATATTCGGCTCCACGACAGGGTCCATTTTTTCTATAATTGACTCCGTAAGGTCGTTGTAAGCCATTTGCACTCTGCGAGTGTGATGTAAATCGTTTTGATGGCAACATTTCCGCATTTTCTGATAGATTTCTATCAAATTTTTGGGGCAGCCTACAATCTTGTATGAATAAACTCAAGAACAGGGTATTGTTTTTTAAGTTTTACTTGGGGAGAGGGTATCATTTTCGGGAATTTTACTCCAGGACAGGGTGCTTTTTCAGATTTTCCAGCGGCACCTCCCCGTATTTCCATAGACCAAGTACCCCCCCCCCCCGGCACTTACCCAACTAACTATTCTTTTATTATTTTCAGAGCATGCCCCACTCTACCCAATCCTCGTCACAGCATTTACTNCTTGTTTTTCTATTATTTCCGTAGATTGAAATGATTTAAATAACCTAAGTTTTTGCTAGTTTTGATTTCCTGTAACAAGAATAGTACTCTCCCTTCTGCATTAGATAAATTCTAAGTGATGATGAGAACAATTAATTAATCACTTCCCCCCCGGGGGCACTCGCACATTTTTCTGCACGCGGACGTGCCGCTGAACAGGATGTCATTTTCAGGATTCCTACTCCCGGACAGGATACCACACTTTTGTATAATCGGCTCCATGACAGGGTCCATATTTTCTATAATTGACTCCGTAAGGTCGTTTTAAGCCATTTGCACTCCGCGAGTGTGATGTAAATCGTTTGGATGGCAACATTTCCGCATTTTCTGATAGATTTCTGTCAATTTCTGGGGCAGCTTACAATCTTGTGTGAAGAAACTGAAGAACGGGGTATTGTTTTTTGAATTTTACTCCAGGACAGGGTATCATTTTCGGGAATTTTACTCCAGGACAGGGTGCTTTTTCAGATTTTCCAGCGGCACCTCCCCGTATTTCCATAGACCAAGTACCCCCCCCCCCGGCACTTACCCAACTAACTATTCTTTTATTATTTTCAGAGCATGCCCCACTCTACCCAATCCTCGTCACAGCATTTACTCTCATGCGTCAAAAAGAGCTAGGCTTTGAGCATTACAAGATGTTTTTGGAGCTGTGCTCGATATCTGGTAGCGAAAATATGACTCAGTTTGATTCAAATGTATCTGATGAATCGTGCATTCTTACTGAAGAGGTAAAACTTAGGCCTTTCTCTGTTGATATGCTCAGACTGATTACTTGAGTTCCTCGTATCCTTTTGGTAAACCTTGCTCGACAGCATTACTGTTGACCGAAAGGATATTATCAAGTTAAAAAACAGAGGGAAATAAGCGACTCTTGTCAGATGTCTACATTTGTTGACATCCGCTTGACCAAAAAGGGCAGATATTTTGGTAGCATCCGCTGCTTTGGTTGACACACAAGTACAGAGTGATTAGCTATAAAAGCGGTTCATATAATGAGAAATACCAATGACCAATTAGTAAAATTGCAAAAGTAAATAAAGACACAGTAAAGGCAACCTTAAATCTGTATGGCCAACTCCCCTGTTGTGCAAGTGAAAAGTCGTCGTAGTAAATAGAAAACTTTGGCTGATATCGAAAGAAAATAGTGTCTCTAAACAACTTCTACATTAATCTTATTCATGTTATTTAGAAGCCGAGCTTTATGTTTGGCATGCTTTGCAACAGATGCGCGAAAGTTTTCAGCTTTACAGGTGACAGTTGCTGAGTCATGTTGATCAAGAAAAAGGCAGAGGTGTCTTAGGACCTGTGTTACGATGCAGATCTTTCTTTTCCATCATACTGCGTTGATTCTGAAAAGTGAAGTAAAGTTGCTACGCAGAAAAGTTGCGTTGATCCAAAAGAGCACATCTTATGTTTCCGCCATCGATGTTAAATCTGTGGGTAATTTTGTGTTAGTCTGCATTCTCTGTCCAAACCATCTTTGCAAAACTTTATAGAAATGCATTAAGGATGGTAGCCAGTGATAAAGTTTAATAAAAACTGCTATCTTTTTCGTGAATGCAGGTTCAGGTACGCGTATCAGCACTTGAATCTCTCCCTGGTTTCACTGGCTTGGCTGATTCGATGAGAAAGCATCCAAGTGAATGGAAGGAATATCTTGAAGTATGTCTTCTCGTTTTCATTTTCTTATTTTCTTATTGGACCTTCTATTCTTGATTGAAAGATTTCCATTCCATTTTATTGAAAGTCGCTCAATTCTTTGTGTTTCTATTTTAAGTGATCTTTCTACCGGATGAGTCAAAAAGAGGCCTGACATTTGAGAGGCTACTACTCCCTGAATAGTAGAGGCTACTACTATCCTAAGCAATGATATTTTGCGATATCTGATTGAATAGCTATTATGTTCAATTATTTTTATAATTTTTCCTGGCTGAAATTGGTCACTCTGTTCAGATTTTGCAAAGGATTTTCTGAAAAAGAAAATTTTCTTGTCGTTTTCATTCATTTTGCAAGTTTTCGAAAGGGGCTTTCTGTAGAAATTCTTCCATATCGACGGGAAGGAATGGCCGATTAAAGCAGGGTAAATTACTGAACCTAATTGGACATATCGGGGTTTAATTAAGACATTTTTCAATATTATTGCTTTGATATTTACGGAGCAGTATTTTTTGAAACTCCGGGTCTTTTTATTGACCCACCCGGTATGATTAATGATAAGTAATGTTTGATTTATTGCATATTCTCTAAGAAGGTGTTGTGGAAGAAGGTGAAGAAGGTAGAAGGTGTTGTGGCGCAGTGGTGTAATCCTCTGACTTTGCAGCCAGAACAGTCAGGCGGAGTGGGCTCGATACCCAGTAGGACCCCACCACTTGAGCGTCATGAAAAGGGGTCGCGGACTCGATTAGGTCTGCTCTATTTCTGCGATCCCAGCGCTTGGCGCTGAAAACGCAACTTCACCTTCACCTTCTACAACGAATTACGCTATGAGTTCTACCATGTGCTTTCAAAATTTAGCTGAAGATGAAACATTTTTTGTGGTTCACCAATGGATTGTCTTCATATGTCTGCCTTTTAGATGTCGCTATTGGAGCACACAGCATTTTTTAACAGGAAAAAAATGTTAATTGTTTGACAGGATCATTAAAACCGAGAGAAATTTTCAATCAAACTGTTTGAATGCGTTGATAAAAAGAAAAACAACAAGCAATCTCGTTAGTTAATTATGAATTTATATTCATTCAACCAGTAAGAAACTTTCAGAAATGTCCCAAATTCAACGGTCAAAATATCATACATATTCAGCAGATTTGATAATATTCATTTGCCTTTAGATATCTCCAAATCTTGTCACTTCGTGTCCTCTTGAGTTTAAGAACCTTGGTACCTTCCACAAAGCCTTGATATGGTTAGCATTGATGCCAAGAAAGGTTCGTTTTCCTCCGTTTTTCTTGAACTATGTCACCGCGAGCTCTGCCAGCAAAACCCTAGCCTGCAAGTAGACCCCCATAATCCTAAAGAATGGAGGGTCTACGAAATAAAGAGATAGAGCTTGCCAATTAATTATGCTAATCCTTTATTCAAATAATGTGTGAAACGCATCTCAACAAAGGCTGCATAAACTAAGTTCCAGAACTCTGGAACTGTTGTGGCAAGCGTTTGCTCATTGTTTCGTAGATCCTTCTTCTTCTGGAATAATGGGTTTACGCGAAGGCTAGCAAAACCCTAGCCCTAACCATGATCCCATTAGGCGCTATATTCGACGTTCGTATGATGTGAAAGTCGTTTCTGACCTAGGTTTAGACTGATTATATGGCCGTAGTTATCGCTATCGACAGTCTTGGTCTCGGTTTTTTTGTAATAGTCTCGTTTTAAATAGTGATTACTGAGACTCATCTATTGTAATATGTCTAGCCGAGGTTCTCTTTGCCTTGTTTTTCATTCTGCACACAAAGGATTATGGTTAACAATGGGCTTTTAACAACAAGGATTGTTTTTTAAAAGAAAGCAAAAAATTCGAGCAGAGCAGAGCAGAGCAACGGAAATTTTAACAATTTTTTTATAAATACATTTGCATAATTATTTACAAAGAAAAGTTTAAGAATTTTTAGTTTCTGTGTGTGTATTTAGTTAACCTTTCTCCTTAGTACTCTCTGATCTATCTTCAACCGTTGTTTCATAGTATGATCAAATATTTAGTGTATTTATTTAGTTGGCGTATTGAAGAATTGTATAGATTCAGTTACCCCTACATTCCCACGTTTGAATGGGAATTACGAAATTTTCTGAATTTTTGACTCTGTGAAAGCCATAATATCAAGTAACTTCTTAATATCTTTTCAGCGAGAAATGATTTGCCAAAGTCTCATTTTATGTTCACTTGGTCCAACATTTACTGAAGTTGGACGACATAATCTTGATACAATCTACCATGAATCAACTTCTGTTACACCCATTTTGGTTCTTTTGCCAGAAACCCCTCAAAATATTCGTGGAGAAGGTACGTTCTGTCCTTGCCATTTGTTCAATATTTTGTATTTTCCCATCCTAAAGCTGAATAGACTTTTTAGCTATTCTACAACAGAGTGTTGATAAAGCGATCTTTTTTTACATTTTCATGCGAAGGATTGGATTGAGCGAGCGGTGTTAGAGCTTCTTTCACTTTTGTGTACATTGTAGTGGGCTATTAGAGCTATAAAACATGCTATCAAAGATGATAAAAAATGGGTTTTCCTGTCAATTTGTCCTTTACTCACCTTTGTAATTCCTTATTTGCCCCACAGATCCAGCTATTTCCATCGAAGCATTTGGAAAAGCATGGAAAGTTCAAGTTGTAACGATCAGCCTTGGTTTGCCCCAGCAATTAAGCGAGGCTATTAGAGCTATAAAAGATGCCATCAAAGATGATAACAAATGGGTTTTACTCCAGAATTGCGATCTTGAGTCTGAATGGTCACAAGATTTTCTAAGGCTTATTGAGGTAACATTGATCTTACATTCAGTTCTTTATTTTCCTACTTGAATATCGAATAGCGTTTTATTAGCTGACAGATAATTGGAAATTTTTCAGGGACGGTACAATTTTAGGAGAAACTCAAAATTATACATAAAGTATTCTGAAAGTAAAGGGATACGAGAGGTCACAAGGAGTTTCGTTTACAATAAAAAACATGCGACAATGGAACGATAAATTGTGCCTTCTTTTGGTTCAATCTTATCCCGAATTTGGGGGGAGGGGGTTCAAATGAAGTTCTATGACTTTGTTATTTGTGCAGCCAAATGAACGGTGGACAATTATAGTCCAGGAAATAAGTGGAGAGATCATGCAATTTTGGATATCAGCAAGAGACTTAGCACAAACGTGTTACATTGTAAGCTGATCAAATTTTGACATAGAAGGAACTTCAAAAATAATTATCAGAAAATCCCCTGTTAGATCTGAACGGAGTGACCAATTTCAGCCAGGAAAGACTCTGAAAATATTTGAGCATGTTAGCTATTCAATCGGATATTGCAAAATATATTTGCTTACATATTCAGGGAGCAGAAGCCTTTCGAACGCTTGAATAAGGAATGAATTAATGAAGTTGATAGGCAGTATGGCTAAGGAAACCTTTGGTTGGGCAGATCAAATTTTTTTGTGGAAAGCTATCATTCCTTAAGTGTCATAAATCCCTGGAATTGCCATCAAATATATTTATCATGGAGCTGTCTCTTTTCTAACAATTATTATCGTATCAATATTAATTATAAAGTTTCTATTCTTTCTTTCAGGAAATTACGGCCACGACCGATGATGAAAATTCATGTTTTAGTGTTGAAGAGAAACCAAATAACAGTAAAAGACTAGAGCAATTTCGACTGTGGATGATATTCAAATGTAACGAAGGATTAACAATTCCAATTGCTTTGATCAAAAAAGGTTTGCAAGTAGCGTGGGATGAAAAGATTGTTGCTCATGGATCTGAGGTATTGATTTTTTAAATAACACTACTGAAGGCTAAAAATCATCTCCTATGCTATGCAGCCTTTAAAGAGCCATTTTCACCCAGGGTCCTTTGCAGGAACTCTGTAATCTCCAACTCTCTAAAAATGACATTTGGCCTAAGCAAATTGTATGGATCCACCCTGCAGTGGTTGAACAGATAGAAAGGTTTGTCTTTAGTTGACTTTCTGTCAGATCAATTGCTGCAGGGTCGATCCGTATTTTCTGCTTAGGCCAAATTTGATTTTCAGACAGTCTGAACTTGCAGCGTACTTTCAAGGAACCCTGGATGACATTGGCCCTTCGATAGTTGATTTTTTGTTCACAGTTTGTCTGACTTTTCCCATCAAAATATTAGCTTTTCTAGCCACACTCAGAACAACTTTGAGTATGGCTAGAGATTTTGAATTCATACCTCTTTGCCTTGAAGATGCAGTTTTTAAGCACGAATAAGGTTGACTCTTCAGTTAGTTCTTCCATTTCATTTGTCCAACAGGTGCCAAAAGTAACCACTGCTCAAAAGGCCTTGTCGGATCTGTACCAGAAAACATTAGGAAAATGTGAAACATATGGGTCCACTTTGCCGTATTTTGGGTAAGTTTTCTTTGTGAATTGTTTCGCTCCTCTCGTAAGATTTAACATTCTTTTCTGCTCAGAATAAGGCTTCATGATTTTATTGTTCGTGACATCAAACCATTATTATTTGCAGAATGTAATTCAGTCAATGATACAACTGAATGAAGCTACGGGGTGAGTCAATAAAAACGATCCCCCCCCCGTTTAAATGGCCACTTCTCCCTGGACATCAAGGCACTAATTTTGGTAACTATATTATTTCATAGTGGATATGTTCAAATGATTTTATAATGTACCGGACTCAAATTGTGCATTCCGTTCTCAGATTAGGAGGGATTTTTTTAGAAATCTCCCTGGAAGAACTTTCCAAATCAGCATAGAATCATGATCAAAGTTTTCAAATATTTCTTCCGTAAAGAAATGACTTGTACATGCTTCAGCACGTGTTATCCCTTTGGGAGGACAAAATGAATCATTCCTAGGAGCATAAAACTATTTCAGGTGACTCCAAACTCTTAGCACGTGGTAAAACGTGTTCAAGTCATTGCTGTGAGGCAGAGTTATTGCTAAATCTTATCACGAGTTCATGCCGTTTTTGAAGATTTCTTAGAGGGGCTTACTCGAGAAAAATTCCCTTATAATTTCAGAATGGAGTGGCCAATTTCAGCCAGGTAAATTTTAAAATTCATTTCAGCATATATGCTATTAAATGGTATAGTTACCATTGTTTTTGCCTTGGTATTTAGGGAGTAATGGGTCTTTTAACGGGGATTGACTCATCTGGTAGGTTTTGGAGATAGGTAGCAACATGGGCTGATTTCCTAAAGGTTGAAAAATCTTTTAACTCATAACGTATGCTTAACAACTATTTAGAACATTCAAATCAGCTTCGACGGTTTTCACAGGTGTTCCACCGTTTGACTTACCGTTGTATGGTTGCCAACATTGCCAAAATAGCATCGGGAATTCTGTTCATACTGTTTTATCCAATCTAATTTCATATTATAGGACAACGTCACAATTGAAGTATGGAAGGGAAATTTTCAGTCATCTCTGTAGTAAGGTTGGTCGACACAAAATCAGAAAGGAGAGAAATCAGTCCTATATTCCATGCATCCTTGACGAGTTCGTCTTTGGTCCGGCTTATACTACCTCGAATGCATTGACCAATATGTCCTCCAAAGAAGACTCAAAGGGGGAACAAAATATGGTGTCTGAAGGGAAAGATGTTGAAAGACTCCATTTAGAAAGGTGGGTTATCAAAATTTTATGTCGTACGTTTTTTATCACAATTTGTGAAACGCAAGGCTGAACTTTGTTTTGAAAAATTGACGCATTTTTGACTGAGAATACTAGAGTCTAGAACAGTTACGGCTCCATGGCTGTTAGCCGGAGGGGGGCCGGAAGAAGGTTTCGCTTGTTGATGTCATATTTGAAAAAAGTTTAGTAAGTTTTGTTAGAAACCTTAAAAAATTTGGGTTATTTTGACAGCAGGAACTGGTTTATAAATTTAGGGTTATAAACCCAGTAAGCAGTGCAAGAAATGCGAAAAATCTATTTTTATTTATTCATTTAAAAAAACAACTATTTACAAAAACAACAAGGCTAATTAACCAAGTGCCATCCATAGTGGGAAAGGACTTATAGTCAGCAAGTTCCCATTATGTATGGCACTTACAATTAAATTTAAATCGTTCCAATAATAGTCGTAAGAAAGGGACAGCCCGAGAGCACACAATTCGCGATTGTGATTGCCGCTTTAAAAATTAAAAAATCTTTGAAAGATTTAAAAATGAATCGTAAAAAAATCTATTTACTGTGACTTTACGAATGGGGAAGGTTTAAAGGGGCTCCGTCGCCAAACTGTAAACAAGTCTGTAAGCACCGCACGTGTCCATTGTTCTCCATTGTATTCTGGCTTCACCCAAGCCACCGAAAAGTGCTCGTTCAAAATCCATTTATATCCAAGCAATCGTAAAAGATATGAATGTTTGGTTTTTTCCTTTGTAAATTACAAAGATTTATCTTCAATATGATGCTTTCATTTTCGAAAAAACAGGTAAAAGTCTGTGTGATATTCCCCATCAAACACTTTCCAAATCACCATTTCGACCGGAATTTGGAGACGGAGCCCCTATAGCCAACGAAATTTTCATCCGGAGGAAGGTTTGACCCTTTTCTGGGCTCTAGAGAAAACTTCCATCGAAGCTTCTCAACCGAACTGGTTTCTCTGCCAAAAGCTTGCTCCTTAGTGAATGTAATTTTTATTGTTTTGCAGAGACTTCTTGGAGTCATCCAAGGCTATGGTAACATTGATAGATGATTCTAGGAAGGCTTCACTTGAGAAAAAGACCAATGCAATATTAGAAGATATTAGCAGCAAGATTCAATTAATCCATGAATCACTAGCAAAGAAAACAACGTCTCGATCATTGAAATCAATTAATCACTTCTTTTACCGTGAAATCACATTCTTGAGAACTTTTTGTGATATGATACTTCGAGATCTCAATGGCATTCAAGATTCTACAGATGGAGGTAAGGAAATTTAAATCTATGTTATGTGTTGACGTGAGGATTGAATTTTTGGTTGTATGGTGGTCCCCACAATTTCTTAAAAATCTTCAAAATTGTGGGGACCAACATAAGTGAACATTTATTAGAGGTGTTAATGTTCGAAGAAATTGTGCTTTCGCGTAATCAAGGAATTATTTTAGTTCATCTGCTTAAAGCTGAAACAATTGTCCTGCTGCTTACGGCTAGGCTACAATGACACAGTGCTAGACAGAATATTTTGAAGCAGGGGTATGCTACCTTCTTTTTTGGTATAATTCTCAAAATGGCAGACTTACGTTAATTTGTTTAATCGTTACAGGTTCTTCTGTCTTACCTGCAATCAAGGAAGGAATTGTACCAGATCATTGGCAAAAGCAGTTGAGACTACGAAGTAGCAGGATAGAGGATTGGTTACAAGAGATTTCGACTCTCTGCAATTCACTTCAGTCTCACATTCGGCCAAAATCAAGACAGCCAATAGGATATGACGTCAGTTTGATTCCACATGCAAAGGGTTTCTTTGCCAGCCTAATTGAAGATTTTTGCAATGAAAATCTTGCTGATGTTGGAAACGTAGAATTGACAGCCCAGGTATGTGGCCAGAGTAAGAACCCACAAGTAAGAACATAAGATTTTGAACTCAGCCTATTTAGGTTTTTATTCAATGAGGTACATCCAGTAATCAGGGTGTATGTTCTTAACATGGGGAAATCTTTGAATTGACATCTCAGCCAAATTTGTTTACATTCTTGGCCGTACCAATTTCACTCTAAGCTTACCCAGTTTATCCCTGCAGGCCCAGCCTATCACAGTTCTATAAGCAATGTTTTTGTACTCCATGAAAAGGGTTGATTGGCAAACAGGCTGCTTTTATTTCCCAATGAATGAATGAAACTCTTTATTAACTCTTTATAAAGACTTCAGGCTGAAATGGTTCTGATTTATCGGGTACGAAATATATAATTTCAGGGTTGTAGGTTTTTACTAAATGAAGGTTCTCATTCGCGGGTTTTATTGTATTCTGTGTCAGGGCTTCTTAGTGAAAGTCATTGCAGCACAAGATATATTTGCATATTTTCGTGCGATATGGTGACTTTTGACCAATTTAAAAATTTTTGGGAATCATATCAATATTTTTGAAGAACAAGGCGATTTTATGAGTAGATTTTGCCGGATGCACCAAAATAGATTTCACTAATTGAAAAATTTTTTCGAGAAATTTTCAAATTCAGTTTGGTTTTACCCTGTTAAAAGACGCAAACTTAGAAACAGAGCTCAGGTGGTTATCATTTTCTTTAGACTGCAGTTTGCTGCTCATTTCTACTTGATTCCAGACCTCAGTTTCCATGATGTAGACTAGGTTTTTTATTGGTTTTGACTGGGATCTCTCTTTCAAGAACTTGAATTGTTTTTGGCGCACCGACCAGCATGTATTTCATTGTATTATGCTTCTAAAAGTCATATACTTTTAAAAACGCCATTTTCCTTTCAGGTTCTGCAAGAAAAGGACAATACATTACCGCCAATGAATGGAGTTTATTTGAAAAATATTAGTGTCCAAAATGCTGCTTGGGACTTTGACCAAGGTCAACTTCGTTTGGAAATGATGTCTGTATCCCAGTTACCTATCTTACACGTGATTCCGCAACTAAGGCCAAAAGAATTCTCCAAGGATAGAGCTACAGTTATTGCATGTCCACTTGTTTCGTTTGAAGGAAGCGAGATTGCTTGTTTGAAGATGAAATCAAATTTTGATCAAGAAACTGTTAGAATAGAAAACATACAGTTTGTTAGTAATTTTATGTAGTATTGACTATAGGACCATGGTTCTATGATAGGACTTTGCCGTATATATGTTGAAGTTGACAAGTCAAGCAACCATATTTTTTTAAAGATGGACTGTTCAGGCCTTCAGATAACGTGAAAGTACGGTTAAGAAGGATGTGGATGCTTTTGTGTTTACGTGATAAAGTTTCCTTCTTTCACCCAATTTTGAAATTAAAATTTCACATTTTCCACACAGGATTATAATGAATGCAACTTCGTTTTACAAGATCATTTTCACGAGAAATTTTGCCTTGCGAAACCTAATTGTTTTTGCCACTAATTATTGATAAGATCTGTTGTACAACGTTGTAAGAAGATTTGAAAACTTTGCATTTCAATCAATTTAAAGAAATTTGTTCAACTCAGGGGTTGATGTCAACAGGTTTATGGCAATTTTTTAGTTTCACTGTGCAGTTGTAGATATATTTACGAGATAATCATGCACAAAATATGTTTCTAATTGATAATTGTAAATAGTTTAATTAACGTCTTTACGGCAGTTCGTAAGAAGTGTACATAAAAAGGTCTCTTATTCTCATTGTAAGATATTTTTGCGGGTTGTATTAAGTAAGTACTGATGAGATATTATTTGTCATTCTATCATTTCTACATGCATTGTATTGAAGGCAAAGAGTTTGTGCTTGTGGTATTAACTTACTGTACACTCTGAACATTGAGAAATTCTCTAGGGAAGCCATTAGAAATTCTCAGTTCATGATCTGATTGACGCATTTACCGTGAAAATGATGCTGGCTCTGTGATAAACAATGCTCTTGTGACCAAAAAGATACCATATGGGTACCAGACAGTCTCTTACATAAAATGGAATCTCTTACATAAAATTACCAAAAAGAGTGATCCATGGATGTTTTCTGAAAAGAAAAGGGTAATAAGTTCTTCAATTTTCCTTCATTTCAAGCTGGCTCTCGGAGTACCAGTAAGTTCTTAAAGGGGGGTGTTTGCAATGTTAAATAGGCCTCTCTATAAAGAAGACAAACAAAACAGTCAGGCACGGCATTGTTTCTTTGGCTATCCATTGTGCACAGCGCGTGTGCTATATCGATTTGAATGGGGTATTTTTAGATTGTTTTGCTCTTTGCAAATGCAGATTTTTAACGTTTCCATTTACAGGCCATTCAGATTCAGTCCCTCTGTCCACCCGATTTATCAGGTATATTTTGGTACGGATCTCGTAACTCAACATGTGTTGAGTTCAACAACTGCAACAACATAATTGAAAATACAGCAGCTACAACTTTGATGGTGTTGTTCAAGATATGGTGGATTGGTCGATGATCAGAAATTATCTTAAAATGGCATTAAAATTGAAATTGAAAAAAGGAAATTATTTTATTGCGTCAAACTAAAACCGACAGAGGTTATCACACCAATATATATATATATCTTGGCCAAGACAGTGCAAGCTGATGCTGTGTATAAAATAAAACCGTTTTATTTTATACTAAAACGGATACATCATGGACAGTCAGTGCATGNTTATATTTTGGTACGGATCTCGTAACTCAACATGTGTTGAGTTCAACAACTGCAACAACATAATTGAAAATACAGCAGCTACAACTTTGATGGTGTTGTTCAAGATATGGTGGATTGGTCGATGATCAGAAATTAACTTAAAATGGCATTAAAATTGAAATTGAAAAAAGGAAATTATTTTATTGCGTCAAACTAAAACCGACAGAGGTTATCACACCAATATATATATATATCTTGGCCAAGACAGTGCAAGCTGATGCTGTGTATGAAATAAAACCGTTTTATTTTATACTAAAACGGATACATCATGGACAGTCAGTGCATGAGCAGGCCAAAAGCAGGATGTGGAGTCAATCCTGAACAAAGACAGACAGAGTGATTATGTTGCAGCCCCTAACACTTTATTAGCTGCAAGAAACATTTACAACTTCTGCTGCTCCAATGTAATGATAGAATGCAGGGAATACCAAGTTTTGTACACTTAGTTTTGTATGAAACATGTCTTTTTAGGTCTTTTTCTTGCAGTGTGTTGAATGAACGATAATGGTAAAACTCAGCATGGCACTTATAGAGCGTAGTGTAACAGTCTAAAATAAGTTTCTCTTGCTCCATTTAGTACGAAACATGTCTTTTTAGGTCTTTTTCTTGCAGTGTGTTGAATGAACGATAATGGTAAAACTCAACATGGCATTTTTTCATGTTCCTTGTTGATCGTTACGGCGTCCCCTCCAAATGTCTCACTGAGGGGCACACCACTGAGCAGAACATAATAATCCTACTTTGATATGAAATCAGAATCTGATCGGAATCAGATCTTTTCAAATCTGAAAATCTCTCACGTCTGTAGGTGGGGGGGGGGACACCGCCTGAAAGTTTTTTAGGCCCAGGGATAAAACTTGGAAATGAAGCTTCCTGTATCCGAAGCGGGAATGTAGATAAAAATTGTGATCTTTCCTTATTTGGCCCTCTAGACCCTGATTTCCTTAGAGGATACCCTCCCTGCCCCTCTATCAGCGGCCCTGGTAGGTGGGGGGGCTTGTCTCAAATTGATTGGCAAACAAGGGCGCCCTTCGACATCGGGCATGTCATCCGTCATTTTCTTGAGTTTTGCCCTCATTCCAGCCATTGCAACCCTGTTAGTCAACCCTCTAAATCGCGGTTGTGGTTGTTGAAATTCAACACATGTTGAGTACCGAAATGGTACACAAATATAAGTGGATTTATTTATTCGCCCGCAATATCACTTCCCCGCCATCAACGGACTGCACAACCACAACAACATTACGTCTTCAAGCAACAACAACGACAGTTCAAATTGGCCTAACTTTCATTTCGGGTTCGAGCTTCTTCACGTGTGTGGAAAGGCAAAAAGAGAAGAGGAAGGACAGCCTCCAGAATCATTGCAATGAGCTTCGTAGAAAATCATGGCGTTGTGCAGAATGGCGATACAGTCATCTTGTTTTTGGTAATGTCTTCATTTATAAACGACTCACTTCTTGTGTTACCAGTAGTAGTCTGCTGAAGTATGATGGCTGGCACTTTTGTCGACGATATCTCCAGTGTGTGTTTGTGTTGAAGAAGGAACTAGGGGGTCTATTTGAATGTTTCTGAATATTCTATTGAAAATCTTCGGTGTGCAAGTTCTCTGTACACCTGCTTCGTGACGTTGCAGCAATTAGACAGACAGGTGTCAAGTCAAGAGAGAGTCAAGATACGGAGAGAGACAGCACCTTATTATCATTCACCCTGAAAAGATGATGAATAGGCAGTGAATATTCTAGAATGCTGTCTGTCTAGATAGATCGTTAATGACAACAAATTTAGGAGGGTGCCGAGACTCCGGCCAATGGCCGGAGCTTGGCTGGAGCCTAGCCGGAGCAGTTCAAAACAAATGTAAAAAGGGTAATTGGCCCAAATCAATGTAAATGGTGGGAGACAAAGGTCTATGTGGGACTAAAGACTGTTAATGATAAACCACACCTGATATCAACACCAAATTTTGTTTTCGCAGTTATTAAAAAGATATCTTACAGCTTAAAGTTTCGTATTTCTCTATTGAATGGCCGGAGCTGGCCGGAGCAGACCGGAGCTGGCGAAAAAGATACACAAAGGGCCAAGGCTCCGGCCTGTGGCTCCGGCCCAGCTCCAGCCAAGCTCCGGCCATTGACCGGAGCCTCGGCACCCTCCTACAAATTTGCACAAAGTTTCTTTTTCGCTTTTTCTGTGAATTTTTGGGCTGGTAGATGTTGCCATGATGCAACACACTCAGCAAACTTGCCAGTGGTGGCATGATAGGCTGCACTGTAGTTAATCCCCAACATTTCACAAATAAGACCCCTCTGAATTTGTTTCATAGGGACATAATTCTATGCAGACGATAAAGATGGTGAGTGGCAAAGTGCATCAAACAAAGTTTGGAGCTTTTCCTCATGATGATTTCATTGGTAAAGAATTTGGATCCAAGGTAAACTTAAGGTTTAAGTATGTTATAATAAATAACCTGCAGTGAATGCACTCGTTTCTAGAACCTGTTGTTTCCTTGCCCTTTAGCAATGACCCACCTTGATTTTTTTCCTCAAAAATCCTCCAGTCTCATCCAAGTTTTTCCTTATTAACAAAGTTAAATTGGAAGTCAGGAAGCACAAATTGTATTTTACTTAAACTATGGCTGATGTTTTCAGGAATGGTTCTTAAAAAGAAGATCACGCAGCAATGTACTTGGAAGATCTCCTATGATTCCTACCACTGAATATCACAATTAGTTATGATGCATAAAGGCATGAAAAAGGTCTACTTGAGTAAAATGAGTCAGCTTTAGGTAAAATAGGTAGGGTAAAAATATCTTTATTGACAAGTTTCCTCTCACTTCAAATGTTTGAGCTACAGTAAAGCCCCACCTTTAAGAAACTATTTTGTAGGAACCCCAGACCCTGATTTTTTTCAAAAACAAATCAATACAAAAACAACTGAGTAATCAAGAGAGAACAATAGGCTGAGATCAAAAAGTGGGTTTCTTAAAGGCGGTTCTTTACTGTTCCGTCGTTGATATTGTGAATGTTGATTTATCAGTTTGCAATCTACCATTTTCCAGCAATCAGCAATGTCAATTTTACCTCCAGCTTACTCATTTTAACCCTGCAGACCCTATACTATTTCACCAGAAGATGTAACTGAAAATATTTTGTTGTTACAGGTTTATTCTAAAAAGAAGAAAGGCTGGGTACACATACTACATCCTTCACCTGAACTATGGACAGTAACTCTCCCACACAGAACACAAATCTTGTACACAACAGATATTTCTTTGATAACCTTAGAACTTGAGTTGAAGCCAGGATCTATTGTGATAGAGTCAGGTATATGTCATTTTCCTATGTTCATTCATAACAATGTTAATTGTTTTGGTTTAGAGAATGCTACATGTTCTTCATTTGAGAAACCAGTTTCTAGGAAATTGATTTGTGATGGGTAGATTTGATACAGCACTACAGTGCAGGCCTTGTGGACATTAACACTATTTTCCTACCGAAGAATTGATGTGTGCAATAAAGATTGTTTTCCTTAGAACTGTTTTTGTTTATCATTTTAGAAAGTTTTAGTAGTGGTAGCGTTTATTGAATTTGTCTTAAAAACTTAAACCATTTTACACTAAGAGTAAAATTACGTTAGAGCAGGGGCAACACATTTTTGAAATGCAGTTTTACTGAGATGTCATTTTCAAATGGAATCAAAAGTTTTTAATTGAATCAAAATATGCAAGGACACCCCCAAATTGCCAAAGAAAACTCAAATTGAGGCAAAAATAAATCATACTTTTTCATTTCATTTCATTTCAATGCATTTTTACTCTTGGTATGATGCAAGTTTTAGATATAATTGGCAAAGGAAATTCCATCAATTTTGAAAATATATATACCATCCTTTTTTTCGGAAAAAATAGGCTGCTTTAAAAGCAGTATTTGATGAATAGAAGCTAATTCCAACCTTGTTTCCTTACAGGGACAGGAAGTGGATCAATTTCACATGCATTTATCAGAACAATCATGCCAAATGGTCATCTTTACACCTTTGATTTTCATCAGCAAAGAACTGATCAAGCAAGGTAATCAAATGATCAAACATGCTTATATCATTAATCACAGTGATCAAATGATTTCTTAATATCATATTAAAGATGTTTCTTTGGAAAGGACCTTAAACCTTGAAAGAACATACTGTACCTACAGTATCAACAATGGACACATTCTTCGATAGCTTTTTTCCTTAGACTAATTGAATTTTCCTTAGATTGAAAGAATGATATGCATGTACAGTATGGTCTCTTCTAAAGATCTAATTTAAGGAATTTTCTTTATACAGTACAAGCCTCGTGCATTAATTTTACAAGAATTCTTCACATTATGATAAGAATTGTTGAGTCATTGACTAAATTTTTCTGAACAAAAATCCTTACACAGGAAACCATGTTAATGTGTGCAAGACCTGTACTGTCTACCACTAAGGCAAGGGAAAATATCAGTTTTTTGGGATTTGTAATAGTGGAATTATGCAGGCCAATGGTAACTTGCACTGAAATTTGATGCTGAGTTTGTTTTTAAAGTTTAATCCCCTCTGAAAAGAGTTTTTATGTATTTAGCATGTTTCTGGTTTCCTTCTGTCAATCAAGTAAATTTCCACTGATTTGAAAAAACAGGCACTTCCTTCAATATTTTATTAATTTATCAGCTAGCCAATTGTAACAGCAATACTTCTACTTAATGTACAGGAAAGACTTTGAAGATCATGAAATTAGTCAGTATGTAACTGGGGAATGCAGAGATGTTTGTGAGATTGGATTTGGGTTGAACAATGTTGCTGATGCAGGTATGAAGATAACCCAAAGTATTCCCAAGAAATGATTTTTTCTCTCTAAGGTTTCTTACTGTTTAAGAGTTAGTTTCACACAAGCAATAATTTGTTGTGCTTTGACCAGAGTTCCTCAAAGGCTTTCAAGAAAATTTGCTGGGTTCCTCACAAGATTGTTTGTTTTCACAAAGAATTCTTGAGTAGTTTCTCATATCGAGGTGTAACTGTATGGAATAAACTTAGCACACTAAGAAATGCCCCTTCACTGGCCACTTTCAAAAATTTGCTGAAACAAGCTTTGAAGAGTGTGAAAGTTCTCGTACAGCATCAAACTTTTTCATTTCTAACCAGAACATATTGTATATAAATTTTTATTTTTCTTTGTAATACAGGTTGCTTTGTAATTTATTCATGTAATTAGGTTAGTTAGGTTTTTAAGCAGGGCACATTGAAAATCAGTGTATTTAAGTCTACTGAATGTATAACCCTGTTGAAATAAATAAAATTAAATGAAGTGAAAAAATTGAGAATTCAAACTTTTCTTGAAAATTCTCAAGACTCCATAGTCAGGAGTCAGGATAAACCGTTGATATACCAATGGCCTCTACTGTACCAAGATTTTTCTTCAGAACTCTTTCTTGTGTGGCATTTGATTTGAGCATCTCTTGTATTAATTGATAGTAGGGTTGCAAGACTCTTACTGATGAAGCAAACTATTCAAAGCAGTTTTGGTCATTTCTTTGAAATTCCCAACTAAATTAAGACTGGCCTTTATCTTGCAGTATTCCTGGATCTTCCAAAACCCTGGTTTGTGATAAAATTTGCAAAGGAAGCTTTGAAGGTTGGTAAAGATGGTTTTTTGCAAGGTCATTAATGTCATAGAACGTAAAAAATGTCATACACAGTATAAAGTCCCAGTGACATTCTGGGTGCACTTGACCAGACTTTGGTTATGGGCATCCCATTCAAGCTTCAAAATATACGCATTATTTATTGACATCAAATTTTTGAATATGTATTCCCAAATCTGATACCAATTTCCAACAATAGCCTGCATACATAGATGTTCTTTTTGCCAAAATCACAAAAATTGATAACTGTTCCTTGTGCTAAAATCGTGAAAATCAACACTGTTCTTTGCATCATCAAAATCTTTTTTTTTATTCATATGAAATATTACAATACATACTTTCATACTATCTAATCACTATACAACAATACGGGGATGATACCATGAGGAGCAAAAGACAATGACTACCCCATGGCCAATACATAAAGATGCACAATGTTAAATAAAAATACAAGAGAAATTAACTAAAGTGAAATAACTAATTAGGAATACACAATCAAAATCTTGAGAATATATACCCTTCCTGATTGCACATCATCCCCAGAACACAAAATATGCAGCCCGGCCCCCCAATCAGTGACATGCACAATCAAACCTTTTTTTGGAGATCAAATTTTTTCTTCCTTAAATGCAATTAGACTCAATCTTAATTTTCTCTCCATAAGCTTTCTCTTGATATTTTTCACTGCATGTTTGTCGCAACAAATGTCTCATCAGCCTGATTCCATCTTCAATCTATGAATGATTTTCAAAAGGAGTTCTTTAATTTTTTACAAATGAAGCTTGATTATATTACAAGAGAGGCTCCATGACTTGGCATTAACATTGTCACAATTTTGCTATAACATGATTTGCCCCAAGTCCATGTCCAAAGACGTA
>REGL01000154.1:91762-115794 GCA_004194395.1 Aurelia aurita complex sp. Pacific
TCAAATGTTTAAACTCTGGCAAAATGAACCATCGCTGTTTGCCAAAAGTTGTGGGATTTGCTTGCCAAATGAATCGTTTGCCCGCTTGGCCTCGCTGCAAACATTGCTCGCCGAACATTTCTGCATACTGCAAGGGGGAAAGTCTTTTAAAAACACTGTTCAACGATGCCTGCTTGACTCTGGTTGTCAAGTAATGTTTTATGACTTAACATAAATTTCTGTTTTAATTAAACTAAAAGGACATGATTGTAATGCACTAAAAGTATCAGGCATAACCCTTCATCTGTATTCAAGCTTCATAACTCTTTCAGGTTTTGCGGCGTCGCAATATTGCAAAACATTGCTTGGAAGGTGAATCTCAAATTTATTGCAATCAATGACCCTATTTACACAATACAATTTTTAGCATGGCAGATATTAAACAAGTACGCCAACCAGAATTCTTCCGTGCTGGGGAAAACGGCGAGATATTCCCAATTCAATAGCAGCAGTACTCTTACCATAAATGGCGGTTTGTGGTCGATAAAATTCATAGTGCCGCGAAATCAATTTCTGCGGTACGCGTACCCGTTTTATTCTTGCGGTGCCAAGAAGTATTATGCAAATGGAGCTAACTTTATTTGTCTGGCCAGGCGTTATTCTACAAGTTTTGTCGTAAGTTATGACCTAAATGCTATTTGCCAGCCAGTTGAATTTTCTGAGGGGGCGGAATGTCATCACCATTTTGTCACCATTCAAAAATAGCCGTTATTTTAAAAGCGATATTTTCTCACGCAAATAATAGCACTCCCGATCGCGCGGAAGATTTTACTGGCTTTAAAGTATTTCTGGAAAAGGGTATCAAATTGAGCCACTCATCTATATTTTTCTAGGCCTTCGTGAATATTGTTCTGTTTTCATGGGATTCATTGTTTAGGTATTCCACTATAAGATTGCAACAAAGTTATCAAAATAAATGAAAACTGCGTGCGTTAAACGAATTGGAATTGTTCAAAGTTTGCATAGTTTTTGCGGAATGGATTCTCTAAGTTTTGTATGGCTTACCTGGTGTGTTGCATCCTTGACTTTTTACTTCTGATTATAATCATGATTCCTCGTTTCAAAACTTGTTTAGCGTTCAAATAACATTAGGCCATTACAAAAGACAACCATTAACGACCAAAGTCTTCATAAAACGTCGAAATACAAATGTTCCTTGTTCTCCAAACCTTCCCCAGCATTAATAACACGGCGAATTTGCTGCAAAAGTTGTTGTCCAAATCGAAACCAGTCCTTTGGTTATTTTCCGCATATTGTCATGCTTTCATTATTTCATTTTGTGTTTGATAAACAAGCAATTCCAATAATTCCATAATTCCAATAATTCCAATAATTTCCAGTGCCCTTCATTAATTCCAATGTTGCTGCTACATACAGTTTTCCTAATCTACGCAGTGATGCCAAAAGGCTGTTCCTGATATGTACAACTGGACTTGTGCGATTTATAAGTTATGTCATGTATCAAGATGGCCGTCTTGTCTTACTTGCCATTTTGCACGTCAAATATTACAATCCACTTACGCTCCAAAACTCCGTATTTGCTTTGTTTGCTTCAACTGCCAACAAGGCATTGCTGCAAAGTACTAGGTGTCAGCTCAGAGTTTCCGAATATTTTTTCCGCGTTTGCTATCTTGTTTTCTTGTTCCAAAACATGGACATGTCTCTTTGTATACGGGTGCCAATTTGTAGCCACCGACAAGACTTGTGCCAAGCATCCAGCTAATCTCAGTTTGATCTCAAATGATGATCTCTGCCTAAGCTTGAAAATGCCCCCGCGGCCTTTTTATTTTTAGCAAGTCTTCCAGTAGTGCTCTACATCTTCCCCTGTGCCAAAACTGCGCATGAGTGCCAACTTAAATCCATGCACGATAATAGTAAATTGAATGTATTGTGTGTTGGCGCACGGTTTTGGGTTTTGTTGAATGTAATGTGTGTTGGTGCACGGTTTTTGGGTTTGCTGCACCTCAGATATGTTTTTATCCGGTAATCTTTACCATTGGTTTGGTTTTAGTTGTTGCGCAAGCATCGAGTGTGCCCCATGATTGGAAACACGAAGAAATACGCACAGGGCATAGCTGCGCTGCGAAGCCTTATCGTGCTCCATAATGGTAGTGGTTGGATTGTCTTTATGCGTCATCTTTGTCACGATAGCAGCTTCATGCATGCATACTTAAACCAATAGAAATTTCTAGTCTAACACAGAAGCTGAGCAGTAAGTGTTAGTAGTAAGCGCAGTAAGTACACCTAAAATATACCAGAATTGAATCGCCTCCCAATTGGCTTCTGCACTAGATAGATAAAATAGCCCAGGCAGATGTTTAGATGTATCCTTCTTTTTTCGATATGTGCTCATGTTTGCTCTTAAAACAATTTCTGGGATGCACAACAAGCGAGCTAGCTACCTGGGTTTTCAGGGCAATTTTTCCGGTTTGCTTTGTTTTGTTTATGACTTGACCAACCGAGTATGGAATTCCCTTTGTCTGCAATAATCACAAATCGCTTTGTCTCTAGGTGTCAATAAAAAGTAGTGAATCCTTTTGTAATATTATCTTTCCTTGTTCGTTTCTACAGTTTAAAACTTNCAACCGAGTATGGAATTCCCTTTGTCTGCAATAATCACAAATCGCTTTGTATCTAGGTGTCCATAAAAAATAGCGAATCCTATTGTAACATTATCTTTCCTTGTTCGTTTCTACAGGTTAAAACGTCAAAGTTAATGAGCTCCAAATTCAAATTCCTCTTAAATCAGCTCTCCAAAATCTTTTGATTGATGTCTAAGTTTTGATAGGTTTGTTTCATAACAGAGAGCAAGGAGGAATTGATAGGGAATTTAAGAACAAATCCTAATTACGAACAGCTAAAATGCTAGCTGTGGCAATATCTTTTTTCTAGATAATTTGCTGCTGAAAATGATGGAAACATGCAAGTTGGTCTCAAGAGATAAACCCATGAGTTACAAAAGAAATATGTCATAAATGTGCAGCAAAGACATCAAAGAGAAGTGAATTCTATTGTGAGTTTGCCTTTTTATTTTCACCATCATTAAGTTAATGAGCCAAACGGTTTATGAAGAATAACCTTCTGCAAAATCTGCGAAGAAGGGTTTCCTTTTCAATGAAAAAAGTTTCTAATCTTTATTCGAAGTAGAGGGTTTGTTTTCTGATGACCAATTCTGGTTCACAGTTCACAGAACATTCCATTATCTCTTGTATGACAAAAAACTTGTCAGGCCGCACAAAAATTATGCGGTTTCTGGAAAATTAAGGTGCTAAAAGTGAGATGTTAGTGATGCCTCAATCCAAACGGTGTCCTAAACCCATGGTCAATTTTTATTCGTGTCTTTGGTTATCGTTAAGTCAGCCAATCATGACGGTGAAGGACAACATAACACTGACTCGATATAAGAGTAACAGTTTCGATTCTCCGCTTGACTAATATCTGTTAAGGCGAAAATATCGGGTCTTGATTTAGTTCCACATGCTTTTACTGGGCTTGAATACTGAATATTTTTTTGTTCCTAGTCGAACAAATGCACGTCCTACAGGAGGCTACAAATCTTTGCAAAACTTCAAAAAGAATCGTGTAAGATATCATTACCTAATCTTTCAAATGAATCGGTCGAAAGGACCTTCAGCAAATTTGCCATATTTCCACAGGGAATATTTTTATTATCATCATTTCTGTCAGAATTACAGCATCTATTTTATGCAAGGAAGTATGAAAGTAACACGAGAAGCATTAAGAGCACCATAATTTCTAAACTGAATTAGGAAAATCGGTAGAATGTTCAAGAAGAGCTGGGTTAATGAAGGTCTGCAATGTTGTAGTAAGCAAACATCTTTAGCTTCCATGGTTTATAATTTAGCTGCTTGATGACGTCACGACCTTTTAACTGCTACGTAATGTACAAGGCTCTTCAAGAAGTTTCCGAAACTCATCTAGAGGCTGTCTTTGCTCTCAGATTTTCAAGCACCATCACAATGAGATATTAAGAGAAGTTTAAGATTCTAATACTGACCAGACATTCAGCTCTGTAATGTAAAAATTTATGAATGAAGAAACAATGAGATTTGCAAAACATGTCACTGATTACAATATATACAAACTACGCTACAATACTACAGAAACGATACGACGGGGAGCAGAATACTATTGACAGGTTGCTGTCAACGGAGAAAACCTTTCTAAAGTCAAAAGAGATACATCATGTCCAAAATAAAGTTCGTGACATGAAAAGCCTTAAATTTAACTGGTACATTAAATTTCATGGAAGTCAAAGACGTTTCAGCTCTCTGTTTTCTTTACCTTTTACTGTATCATTCAAAATTTGGTTGCAGAGAGGGGGGAGGCATTTTTAACCCCCCTGATATAACAGGTTGAGTTATTCCCGAATTTAGAATGAGCTCCTAATGTGATGGAAGGGTATGACATTTACTGAAGGCCGAGTATTTGAGGATGGTTCTAAATCGAGGAAATATATTTCGCAAAATTCCTTCTCGATACCTTGTCCTGATTTCATATGTTTTAAATATTTATCGTTTCATCTTAATTCAGTTCTTAAGACGATGCCACTCTGTGCATCTTCCATATTTCATCCATCCATTAATATGTTCGTTCATTTATTCATTTATTCATTTATTCATTTATTCATTTATTCATTTATTCATTTATTCATTTATTCATTTATTCATTTATTCATTTATTCTGTATTTTGATACACATACTTTTATATGAAACTCTTATCGCTAAAAATCTAGAAACTTCCAATCTGTGACAAAATGATTCAATAAATGTTTCCGTTACTCGAGGAAATTCGTTGCATAATTTCACCTACTTGCGTTATATCTAGTCTAGATAGTGGACATAAAGCTTTGTTGTGTAATGCTCACGAAGGAACTGGATGTGAACACATTAAGAATTGTATGAAACCCTCAAGACTTTTTGAGTACCAATAAGAATGAGTTGTTAAGAAACTTGCAGCATTAGGGTTGTATACTAATTTACTTATAAGACCACCAGTAGCTCAAAACCCTACCAAAGAGTTTTTAAAAAATTCATCATATTTTCTTGCTTCCAGACAGTACGTCGGTACCTTCCCTCCTTCTGTCGTTCTTTCCTTCCTGATACCGAATTAAAAGTATTTTCTTGATAGATCTTCCAGAAGAACCACAAACTCATGCATAGATTTCCTTCCTTTGCTGTACTAAGCTATTAGAAATTAACTACTTCTGTCTTGCTCAACCGTTCGTCTTCTTATTCTTGGTGAAGGGCATATCCGTATTAGACTTGGTGTAGGCCTCAGACATGTTTCATGGCTGTATCAGACTTGAATAATCATTGGCGAGGTTTTTATCAAACCGAACTGATCTCTAGCTCATCAGCTTTAAGCATGATATTTCTAGTTGCTTTTTAGTCATATGAATATTGTAAGGACCTAAATGTTGTTATCTCAAATGCTGTAAGGGAGAAAAGACCAGGGGCTAGAAAAATTGCCCTGCAGTGCAACTTCTAAGAACTTCAACGCTATATCTTTTCAAGACTGTTAAACTTTAAGAATTAAGTTTCAAAACTTCATTGTTTGTGCTAAAACTGCCCGTTCTCATATTTCTAGAAAGTTAGACGTATTCATTTTTATTAAGGCCTAAGAATTAGATTCAGTACTCAATGTGTCTGAAGGTTTTCATTATTTGAGAACTGAAAGTTTCTTGGAAGCCTCTACGAATTCTCGTCGTTTACATGGTGGGGGATTTCTGTTACTTTGTAAATATTTCACAGTGAATTTTATGAAACCATGACTCATATATATTACCCAGGTAGAACAAGGTTTCTTACGAAGAACTTCTTTCAAGAGTATGTGAATAGACGACCTTTTAGCCAATCAGAATCGAACGATATTTTGCTGCATTTTGTAGAATTTTCGAATGTGCACAATAGTGATAAAAGCTCTGATGCTACTTGATCGAACCTCGCATACAAAAATGTAAAAAAATAACGCTCGATCCAGGTTCTTTTGTTGAATAGCTAAGAGGTACAGTGTACTTTTTTATAAGAAACTCTTTACAAGAACCCCAGCTATCAGATCACCAAAGAGTTAAGAAGCTCGAATACTGGCAAAATATTGCCTAAACATTTTTATGTCTGAAGCATACCTCCCTTTGTCTTTTGTACTTATTATTTGTTACTGCTTGAGTAATGTATAAAAAGAGGCGTGGTTTGATAAAACTGGCTATGTTTACCATAGGCGTAGGAGACAGGGGGACAGGGGGACGTCAGAAAAACGTCAGAAAAATTTGCAAAAATCAGCCATAATCGGGCAGAAATCTGCTTCAAGTCGGGCAAAATTTTCTCAAACAATGGACTTTTTATCGGGCAGCCCCCCCAAATTTTATTTCCCCCTACGCCGATTGTTTACGAAGGCACAGGACATCTTGCACCAATGAACGCAACTTCAATCTGATGAACCTTCTAAGTAGTCGTTAAGAAACTTTCAGTACTCAAAATCTGACAACTTTAAGAAACTGTCAGCACCAGGGAAATTTCTTAGTTTCTTTAACAAAAACATGTACAGTATTACCTTATCAAACTTGTATTAAGCATCAAACTGGAACAGGGTCTCAATATTTTCTCAAGAGGGCTCTCCATATATTAGCCAACCGTAAAGAGTCTACTCCTTCCGAGTGCATACATGAAATTTAATGGAAACCTTTAAACTTCAACGAATCGAAGAAGAGCTTTGTCAGGTTTTTAAGCAGTACACGTTTTTTTATAATCATAGATCAAGCCATACCACTAAAAATTTCTTAATTCAACATGAAATTTTTACATTTTAGTACTGAAAGTTTCTTAATTTGTTTCTTGTCTTTTGAATGCTCGAATGATCATGTAATCTCTAACACTGCTGCTGATATGTTTCTTCACATATAAAATATCAAACGGGAAGAAATAGTGCTCTACTACTTTTCAAAACATAAAATGGTTAGTTATATTACTCAAGAATAAGGGTTCAATTAGATTTTGCCATAATATCCTGATAGATTCGTGGTCCAATTGAAGACAGTTTTTTCATGCTCTGTAACAAACGAGATTTTGCAATGGGTTTCATGATAATTGAATATCAAATCCAATCTCGCTGTCACACGTTTTGAAGCATGACGACTTTATTGCGTGCTATTACAGAGCGTTCCTTTGCGAAATTTGACCTGTGAGTTTGTTCCTTTCCTTCGACCTTTTCTTCCTCTTTTCAATCTCTTTCTCACAGAGTCTGCACGCAGGCTAGGTAATCCTTTATTCCAACGGCATGCGTTAGTAGTTCTGTTGATCGTTCGTGCCGCGTCAATTGCATCTTTCCAAGAGGGGTAGGTTCTTAGCTACAGGATGTCTCTGCTGAGGTTGTTTGTTTACCCCACGAAATTCCTCTCACGACATGAAAAAGGGGCCTGTCTGTTATTATTTTAGGACCTGGGTTGGGTTGAATTTCTAGCCACTTGTCCCTCTTGGCAGCACAAAGTCATCCAAACTCTGTACCAAGCATAATGGCTCTCACAATATATAAAGGGGCCTGTCAGTTATTATTTTAGGACCTGGGTTGGGTTGGATTTCTAGCCACTTGTCACTTTTGGCAGCACAAAGTCATCCTAACTCTGTACCAAGCATAATGGCTCTCGCAATATATAAAGGGGCCTGTCAGTTATTATTTTAGGACCTGGGTTGGGTTGAATTTCTAGCCACTTGTCCCTCTTGGCAGCACAAAGTCATCCTAACTCTGTACCAAGCATAATGGCTCTCACAATACATAAAGGGGCCTGTCGGTTATTATATTAGGACCTGGGTAGGGTTGAATTTCTAGCCACTTGTCCCTCTTGGCAGCACAAAGTCATCCAAACTCTGTACCAAGCATAATGGCTCTCACAATATATAAAGGGGCCTGTCAGTTATTATTTTAGGACCTGGGTTGGGTTGAATTTCTAGCCACTTGTCCCTCTTGGCAGCACAAATCATCCAAATTCTGTACCAAGCAAAATTGCTCTCACAATATATAAAGGGGCCTGTCAGTTATTATTTTAGGACCTGGGTTGGGTTGGATTTCTGGGCTTAGAATGGCCTTTTGTCCCTCTTAACAATATAGAATCAATGTACCCCACGGAAAACATTGCTCCCACGATATGAAAAGGTTAAAGGGGCCTGTCATTTATGATGTTAATGACCTGAGTTGGGTATGATTTCTAACACAAGCTTACAGTGGTAACTGGCCCCGCGTGAAAACATAAAATCATCCACCTCTGTGCCAAGGGCTGCACCAGGGAGTGGAATGTCTACCCCACTCGTGTCAGTATTTATTCCTGAGCAAAAGCGATATGAAGAATGTTTGGTATACTTTCTGGCAATCAGTTATATGGCGCTCCCTGGTTCTATCCCTTGTCCACCCCCAAGTTTATTAGGACTGCTCTGTACCCAAAAAAAATGGCTGTCAAAATATGATGTGGGACCTGTCATATATAGAGCATTTATGAACTGAATGGGTGGAGTTTCCAAATTGACACTGATTACTCGTTACTCTTGACAGTCAAGAAAAGTCAATTTTTTGCACCCACTGTAATTTCTCTCGTGATGTAGGACTCAGTTTGGGTAACTTTAAGAGGTGAGGTGGGTTGTAGTTACGTCACGTCACAATATTTCAAAATTTGTTCTCTATTATGAACCGAAAATTTGATAGAAATCACGACAATCTCCAATATTTCACAATGTATCAATGTATCTGACAGGTAAAAAGTGCAAGTGATGCAAAGACACGAACAAGATCTTGGTTGTTGAAAACTTGATGAAGTCTTCGAAGAAGAACTTATAATTAACATGCTGAAAGGAGTTTTTGGCACGGTTACAGACAGCGTTTACGCATTTTTCCATTCGCTTCCATTTATGAGAAATTATTTTGTTAAAACCAACTCCCAGATCATTAGAGAATTAATGAACTTCAGTACTTCAGTAATACATTCATTTTTGTTCACAAGAAAGCATACACAAGAAGCTGTAGTAGCCCCTTCCAGAACAATTCCATAATTTTTGTGAATGATTTGGCTGTTAAGCATATTTCTCTGGTATCAAGAGCTATATTGGCCGTCCTCAGTAAGTCTAGCCTGCCTGCATACTTAACGAAATAAGTCTGCACGCAGGCTACAGTGAGTCGTGATGAATTGTAAAATTTGTTCAATGAATATTAAGAATCTCTGCAAGAACCTATTTATGAGAGGGGCCCAAATTGAAGAAACCCTATCAGAAATCTCTTTGATTTCATCGTGAAACTTGTTCCCCAATTTTGTGCCATGGTATGAGAATGTTTTGGCCATTTACTGAGGATCATACTTTGTGTTTCTAAGCTCATCTGTTAGAAGACGTAATAATCTAACAAATAGGTCACTGAGGTATTGTGGTGCAAGATTGTTAAAGAATGTATGCATCATTTATTTACATTCTGCCATGAAACTGCAGTGGAGCATGTTTTGCTTTTCGTCTCACACAGCTGATGCAATCACGCCTCTTTCGTTCGTATATAATCAGGCGCTTCATGCTCTGATGAGTGTCAGACGAAAAGCTTTATATATCAAATTTCTTGCCTTTAATTTCAAGTTTTTATTTCAATTATCGTTGTTTTTTACAGGAATCTTGAGGAGTACAAGTCGGATAAGAGGAATCGCATCTTTGTCGTCATGCATAAGGTTTGTTGTTACAACGGACCTTCAGCTATTATAGAAAAGAATCTGAATCTCTATATCAAAATCTATGAATATCAAAATCTATGAATATGAATATCAAGATATCGATATTTTGATACGTTTGTAAAATTCTCGGATGTGCACAAAGGTGACTCGACCGAACCCTTGCACATGAAAATGTATAAAAATATCGCTCTCTTTTGAAGAAGAGCTAAAAAGTCCTTTAACTTTGTTAGTCTCTTCGTAAGTTTTTACCGAACCCCTGCATATCAAAATGTATAAAGAATATTGCTCGATCCAGACTTTTTTGTAGAAAAGCTAGAAGGTCTGTTGACTTTGTTAATCTCTTCGTAAGTTTTTCAACATTACCATACATATGTTTTATTGATAAAATCTGCGTTGGAAAGTGATATTTCAGTCTCAGAAATTAAGTTGAAGCTTTAGTGAGAAACAAATGGTTTGCTTTCTTCTGGAGTAAGTTTATGTCGTCACAATGGATACCGTATAAGCTCTATTAAGCCCCCCCCCCGAGGGTGGGCTTATTTAATTTCGGAGACTGCAGAGGGGGGCCTAGAAGAGATGGGAGCTTATTAGAGAGAGGAGGTTATCATTCACAAAGTCACAGGATAGCTTATATAGGTGATAGCTTCTTTTTTACCCCATATTTTCCGGAATCAACGTATAACTCTACGAGTCAAATTCACAAATTCGACATAGTTTTTATCCCAAACTATATTAAATTTAGCACGCAAACTTATTTGGCTAAATGAATGGAAAATCTTAGTAACCTGTGACATTTGATATAAATAGGGGGGGGGGGCTTGATAGAGAGGGGGCTTATTTAACGTTTTGGCTTAGAAGAGAGGGGCTTATTAGACAGGGAGCCTGATAGTCAGGGGAGCTAAATAGAGCTTTTACAGCATATTTTGGACGTATCTATTATGATGGACGATAGAGCAAAGTGCATTACGTGATTTCGTGGCATAATTTGCATCTAATAACGTGACCCAAGCAAGAAATAATGCAGAGCCCATCAAATCTTCCGTGATGCTGCGTAAAGCAGAAGATGAATAGCATTTTTGCGGCTACATTTAACTTTAAAAGCTAGATGTAAACCGCATCGGCTTTGATAAGATTTTAGAGTCGTTATCAAGGATGAGATTGCTTCCGAGGTAGCTTACTTTTAATTGGATTCTCGGGCAACGAATTTCATGGTTGATTCTGCGGAGAGAGAATAATTGCTTGAAGGGTGTTTCTGTCAATTTGCGCACTCTGCCGATGTTGGAGATTACCCAGGCTATGCATTAAATACCACCAATATGCACGCATATTTACTTTGGATTTAGCTTGATACAGATTTGCAGGTGTAAGGTCAAATCTAAAAGGGAGGCAGGATTCGTAAGGTGAACTTTCAAAGAATATACATTGTGTCCCAAAACAATTTGCCCCGATTGTGTGCGGCGTCTGCGGAGGAGCTGTCGCTTTAATTGTCCCATTTATATTTTGTTGCCCAGGATGTCAGGATAGGCGAGCTTAGAGTTTGAGACTTTGCTTTAGACAATGTGAAAAGTGGCTGCTGACTAATGGGAGAGGAAAGGTAAATGTGTGGTTCCTTCAAAGGTGAAGATGAAGGTGAAGTTGCGGTTTTTAGAGCCAGGCGCTGGGATCGCAGAAGTAGAATAGGCCTAATCGAGTCCGCAACCCCTTGTCATGACGCTCAAGTGGTGGGGCTCTACCGGGTATCGAACCATGTCCGCCTGACTGTTCTGGCTGCAAAGTCAGTGGATTACACCACTGCGCCACAACACCTTCAAAGAAACACTTCCAAGAAACACTGCAAAGCACTTCATCTTTTCTCCAACAATGTAAAAAAATCAAGCAAAAATTCCATGAAGGTTGCTTGACGTTGTTTGAAAGTACAGGAACTGTTGTTTTTAAAACCAATTATTGGGAATTTCTTGTGCCGTAGATCAGCTAATAATTCAAGGTGCCTTCTATCTATTGAAGCAAAGTGTCTTATAATTGTTGAAATTGATTTTGTTTGTTGATCAAACTGAACAAAAAGAAATTTTGTTGATAGGTAAAAAAATGAAAATGTTGGTGATTTATTCATCAGGGTTTTTACCGTCGACTCTTTTGACCGGGTTAAATCTTTTAAACAATATGAACATTCACATCTTCATAAGATATGAAAATTGTTTGCCCCCCGTTAGTGTATTGCCTCTTTCAATCTTAAAAGTTCCCAGATCACTGTAACAAAATCTNCCCTCCATCTATTGAAGCAAAGTGTCTTATTATTGTTAAAATTGATTTTGTTTGTTGATCAAACTGAACAGAAAGAAATTTTGTTGATAGGTAAAAAAAATGAAAATGTTGGTGATTTATTCATCAGGGTTTTTACCGTCGACTCTTTTGACCGGGTTAAATGTTTTAAACAATATGAACATTCACATCTTCATAAGATCTGAAAATTGTTTGCCCCCCCCTCCCCCGTTAATGTACTGCCTCTTTCAATCTTAAAAGTTCCCAGATCACTGTAACTAAATCTTTCCTGTTCCATTGTAGGGACCAAGAAGGAATTATCTAGAAGCTTTTTACAACATTTGAAAGGATTCAAAAATAACGCAGAAACGCACTGGGTGAGTAGTATAGACATCAAATTTGTAAAAACGTTCGTGTAAATGGCTTGAAAGGAACTTATTAGAATGGAGTTATTGTAAAGCTCTATTAAGCCCCTTGGGGCTTTTTTATTTTCGAAGACTCTTGAAAGGGAAGGGGAGTTGATCAGAGAAGGTGGCTTATTTACAAAATCAAATCACAGAGATGTAAATAAAAGCTTTTCAGTTCTTTTACCCTATGTTTTGTGGGGTCAGCATACAATTTTAAGAGTCAAAGACATAAATTCTGCACGATTTTAATCCAAAACCTTATCAAAATTAACATGCGAACTTGTTTAGCTAAGTAAATGGAAAGCTTTGGTAACCTCTGGCATTTGATATCAGTGGGGAGGCTTGATTGACAGGGGCTTATTACCCCCTCAATAAGCTTTTGCTTAGAAGGGAGCGGGTTAATAGAGAAGGGGGCTTGGTAGGGGGCTAGGTAGAATTTTACGGTGGTTTCTTTATTCTGCAATTTACGTTTCATGATCTAAAAACTCGCGTGCAAGATGTTATCATTAATATGAATTATAGCTCACCATGGTAATTTCTCAAAGGTAATTCTACTGTCTCTGTATCAGTTCCCACTCACGAACGCCTGTTGGATTCTTGTTCTTTTGAAGGGGCAAAGTCTGAAAATGCACTTGATAACATACTGGGAACAGAAAATATAGATATCAAGAAGATGAAATTAAATATCAATGGATAAACAAGAAACAGATTAACAATACCAATAAGTGAAAAACTGATAAATAAACAATAACTATGAGTAAAACGAATTAATGAATAAATAAGACTAGGTGAATAAAAAAATGTTAAAGTTTTTAAAGCCTGTAGCTTTCAAATTATCTTTTATATTCTTATAAACTGTAAAATGTTTCTAGCTAATTGTCTGAAATTAAAATGCTCACTCCTCTTTTGCAAGTGTACCGGGTGGGAAAAATGTTTCCACACTTGAAACATCTGAAAATTTGGTTTTGATCATTCTATTTCTATGGTTTTGATGCTTGACTTTAAATTTGTTCTTTTTAGTTTTATTGACTGCTAAATTTTTTTAACAGTGATAACTACTATGCTAAATCAGGATGTAAAGTTGCGATGGTAAAATTGCAGCAAAATGCTACAGTACATTTCCATTATCATCCAGTTAATTACAGTTCCTTTCAAGTAATTCAATAGACCTATTGGTCATTCTGAAAGAGAATCTGAACCGAATGATCTTTTTATACATTTTGTAGAATTTTAGAATGTGCACAATAGTGGTGGCTCTTTTGTAAAATAGTTTAAAAGGTTTACCCATAGAAAGAGGTCATATCATTTACACAGGAATGTTTATATATTTGCAGCATATGCGCGATCGTCTCTTTAAAATATCTTTATTATATTTCTGAAGACTTCTGAACAAGCTAAAAGCTAGAAATAGTTTGATCTGCCTTAATCGGCTAGCCAGTCTACATATTATGTTTCGGAACAGCTGAATTTGTCTGGGCATCTTTGATTTAAAATCTTAATCCTAAAAGATCAAACTTCTTTGGAGAAATCCGCAAATATCCTCAAGGTCATTTGCCTTTAGTCTTCTTTTACCTGGAAATTGTGATCTCGATATATTCGATACAGATTATTTTTTGCTCCAACCACTGGGTGTACTAAAGAAAACTATCCTTTTTGAAAAACCACGATGAATCTAGCCTCACTACATAAGGACCCTCAACTTACGCTCATCTAATTGAAGTGAATTAATGTTTTTGTTGTCGCTCCAGTTAAGGGCCTTATGGACTAACTCTTCTCAAAACAGCAAAAAAATTCTCGCCAGGAACAAATTTGTTCCTGGACCAATCAGGATGCAAGACTTGAAATAACTTGATGGGATTGGCTGATTCTTCTTCAATTTAAACTTCCCGCCAAAGGCAAACAAACGAATTCGAACAACGCGTTCGACTGAACTGCCCCAACGATCAAAATCTCAAAGTAGCGAACGAATTTACGAGATCTTTTGCGTCCCCAAACAACCAAAATATCACTTATAGGTAGGATTTTTTTGCTTTAATAGCTTGAAGAAACATTCATCTAAGTACTGATAGCTTGTTTTGCAGTGTAGCACTTCAGGAAAACCATTTTTTGCGGTGATTTAGGGTCGGTGGTTTCAAAAAAAATAGCAGGTGATTTAGGCCATGTCCGTTTCTGGAAGCGTAAGTCCATGAGTCGTAGTTATAGCGTCCATCAGCCTATCAATAGCGATAACCTACGAACATATAATCAGTCTACGATGAATCGTCCACTACGCAGACTTTGTTGATTAATGATGTTATTTTTAGTCAAAATCCCAAAAACTGCTTGGCGATTTGTGTTGATTTTTCGGTAGCCCAGTTCCCGTGCTCTAAACGATTCCTTGGCATTCAATGGGTTGGAAACAGCATAACTCGATCGAAAAACATTGATCCAATTTCACATACTGAACTTGAAAGGACGAAGGGAAAACTGTTTATCAACGCAAAGATCTTACAGTAGAAACCCACATATAAGAATATACATTTTTCAAGCCAAGCTGGTGTGGTTCTTCTGTAATGGATAATATTCATAAATCAGGCTTTAGGTTTTCAAGTTAGATTCTTAAATTTTGTCAAGAATGATTTTTCCAAAGATTTTCCTTCGTTTTCTGTTTTTGAACAATCCTTGTCGAAAATCAGAATAGATTCACGAGATAATCCCAGTTATCCAGTTATCGCAACAACAACAACGACAACGACAACAAAAACAATATCTTTTTGTTCAGACTGCTCAAAGTTTGAGCGTCTATCAGCCTATCAATAGCGATAACTACGGACTTGTAATGAGTCTAAAATCAGAATATAAATTGTGATGGAGAAGATGGAACGTTGACATTGTGGTGGAATCAGACTTGCTTAGGCCTATTAGATGACTGAGGCGCGATATTTATGTTTTTATTTTGCACAATAATCAAATCAAATGCTTTGGGTTGCCACAGCTGAAAACTAGATCAATGCATTCGGTCTTCAAAATAAGAACCTATGAAAAGCTAAAGCGAAAAGGTTCTTACACGAAGGAGTAAATATTGAAGATTTCAGGCTGTAAGTTCTTATTCGAAGAAGGTTCTTATATGCAGGTTTTTTACTGTATTGACTAGTGAAAAGGGATAGTTTTTGGGATAACAGCAACACTAACAGATTGTGCAAGAATGGAGCCAACGCTCGTGCAACTGATAACAATCAATCCATTTCTTAGTTCCCAACCGGTTTTCGAGAGTTTCCCTATTCTCTTGTCAAGCCCAGTCTTTAGAAATTTGATTGATATGTTCGATCGGTTTAGACAGTTTTCCAGTCCAAGAATTTCAAGAAATCGCTTATAACACTAGAAATAAGCGGACGAAAATCAAGAACAAATTGGCGAGTATAATTTCAGATTTTGGTCAAGGATTAAACAATGAATCTTCCAAATCGGCCTAGTGTACGATTTACCGTGGCCTTTTAACCATGGATAGTTTTGTAGGCGCACCCAGTGTAGATCAAAAAGGTGCGATTCGACTCTGAAATTTTAATGTCTATTTAAGTGAGATTTAAAGGGTGCAGCTTTATTAAACGATCAAGGATGATAATGTCACGAGCTCTAGCTTTCCGCATTAACTCCAGTCTCAAGACATTTCAAGGCTCCTTCAACTGTCCCAAATGTCCCTTAAAATATGAAGCTTTATAATATGCGCATACTAACCGGAGCTCGGTCTGTACTTTTAAGACCTCGGGCTTTATATTTTCCTGTACAATTACAAAACCGGTTAGTATGAGTTTTATTACCTGATAGCTTCTAATTTTTACTCATATCATTTAGTCAAACGCATTTTGTAACTGTTATATCGCTTGAGTTTACTGTAAATCTCACACAGGCCTAAATCAGTTGCTGTGGTGACAGAAACGCGTCTTTGTATCGTATTATACGAGGCTACGGAAAAACCGCGTGAAATGTGCGATTAGCCAATGGGTTCACTGTGTTACTGGCAATGATCCCTTCTTTTCGCTGAGTCCAAGGACAAAGCAACTTTGACATGGGAAATTTATGGTAGAAGTAAGAAAGGTATAGATTAGAAAGTTTTCGCTCTGTTCAGAAACTTTTTGGGAAACGACTTTTTGAAGTACATTACAGCCATGATAATTTGGGAAAACCTCAAGTCTTTTCTTTCTCAGCCGGCACAGTCGTGAAGCATATCAATTTTTATGAGCCTTATTTCAGGTAAAATGTATATGGAAATGTTACATCTGATAAAGAATTTTGTTTTGCTTAGATCGGTCATTCCATTTGACGTTGTGGGCAATTTTGATTTAAGCACCTTGTGGAACTACTTGGGAAAAGATTGAAAAATGAAATTTCAGTGAAAGCAATTTCAATGTGGAATTTTTACAGAAGATAAATAATTTGATTCTTATTGAGTTAACGATTTGTTTCACTAAGTAGCTTTCTAAGGACAGTCTTTTTCTGTGCAGACTGTTTGGCGAGAAAGAAATTATGTTTGCAATGACATTGGTTCCTGTTATTTTGCTGTGCTGCAGACAGTTTACAGCAATAAATTGGAACAATAATCAATTGAGCGATAAATAATTTCGTAACTAATTAGTTTTGGACTTTGAAATACCCGAAAGTATTAACGTCCAGAAAACTAATTGCGTTTGATGTCCCACCCATAGATTCTTGGTTTTACGAGTAAAATGATATCATATCATATTTCCGATATGAACTTTTGAAATGGATAATTTCAGGTCGACATATCCCAAGCCACGATCTGTCCGAACAATCATGAAAGAGACCTCGCACAATTATGGGTATCCTAACTACACGTAAATCTGACGAGAAGGGAGAACATCATTGGCCATCTTTGCAAACATGACATTCTGATGGATGTCCGAATTGGACGTGAAACTGCCTTTTGCCTTAGGGCTAGCCTTGCCTCTGATGAAAAGAAAGAGAATTGTCTGTGTCATGCAGCTGGGAAAGGTGCGTTCGTTGCTTTATTTGATCACGATTTTATTCATAATCTACTTTTAGATCAATGCCAGTCACAGGTAGCATCTTGATATCATTTTGTGATTTATGATTTAGCAATTTGATGACATCACAAACGAAAAGCTGGTTGAAGAATAGAAAACGCTGTGATCCTGAAAATAATAATAATGATCATGATAATGAAGATATCAAAAATTGCCAAATACAATTGTAACACAGTGCCTAATGTTCCTTTTCATCCGTCGAATCAAACTAAAGATGCTTTAACGATTTGTGCAATCATTTCAAATATGTCTCAGCTCCCAAACTCTAAATGGTATTTATATCTATGGTGTATAAGTTTAAGCTAGGATTTTATCGATTAATTACGGCAAGAGCCTTTGAGATGGATCTATTAGATTAATTTATACAGACATCCAAAAAGTTGTTATGCGACTGTCTTCTGCAAGAACTAGTTTGATCCACAGAATCATTTGTGAGAATATGATTGTGGTCACAAAGAAAAATCTATTTTTGGGGAAAACAGACAGGATAACACTAGATTTGGAATGCCAATAAAAAGCGAATTCCTTAAAACATCGACAGGCATGCTTATCCTTTTTAAAAGGAGACCGTTGAAAGTTTCCATGTCTCAAAATCAGGCTTATGGAGGTGTGAGGTCCACAGTACCGAAATGATGAAATCCAGACAGAATGAACATATTCTTTTAACTAGATTATAATTCTATTAAGCAAGTGCTGCCGAGTAGTGAAATGATGACATCTTATGAAGGTATGGGCATAATGAGGAAACTCAAATCATTTTTTACATCTGTTGGAACCGTTTCTCAAAATTGCCATGTTCCGCCTTTGTACTCCCCGCATTCATATGTTTTGGCCCTTTGATAGAAGTCAAAGAGGAATTCCCTTACATGCTGGCTGAAGCATAACTAAAGGTTTAAGACAATGAGTCATGTTAGACCCCTTTCACTCTTCTCCGTGTTTGTCAGTATCCGTTTTTGTGGCATCCAAGCTACCCGTTCACATTACTCCGTTTTTGTACAAAAACAGAAGGAGAAACATCCGTTTTTGTCCGTTCACATTGATCTGCCTGATAACAAATACGGAGAGAAAAACCTCCGTTTTTGTGCGTTCACATTGCTCCGTTTTTGTGAAACTCATTGTTGAATATTGGAGCGTTTTCAAAAGCCTCCGTTTTTGTGCGTTCTTACTGATCAAGTACGTTTTCGAAAACCTCCGTTTTTGTGGATATCCACTTTTGATAGCGTTTTCGAACACCTCTATTTTTGTGGCGTTTTTTGTGCAGATCAGTCTGAACACTTTCACAAAAACGGAGGTTTTTCTCTCCGTTTTTGTACAAAAACGGAGCAGTGTGAACGGGGCCTTAGATTGACTGCGTATACCCAAACTTCAAGAATCTCCTGACTCATGGTTCTAGATGGCGCATCTGATTGGCTAACGTTCGTGTGAAATGAAACTGCTCACATGAAACGCATCGTGCAACAGCAGGTCCTTTAGTTCGTTAGAAGTAATAATTGCTCTTTATCACATGGGTCACATGATACACGGCAAAGCAGGTCTATTTATCATGACTCAAGTCCTGGAACCCGATGAGCGTCAGAATGAAAGCAATGACTGTCGTTTCGATCCCCACGTTTTAAAGCATAGAGGCATCGGCATCTTATAAAATGATTGCAAGGTGGTTGTTGCGTCTGCCTTCTTACTTAATGGCTTAAAAGAAAATTTAGGTACTTTGCTATCAATGTTCATTGGAGATCGTTAATATCTTGATTTTTTTTCTCGGAACAACAGCATTTTTCTTTCTATTCAAAAAATTCATGGAGAATTTTGACAAAATTAGAATTTCTTTGGTCATCGCTATTTTATATTTCTTCCAGTGCTGAGTAGTCGCGTATATTTTAGATACTTGAAAAATACCTGGGAGGCAAAACCTCAGCTGTGAATATATCGGCTACATGGTGAAGTGCTTCATATGTGAAGATCAGTATACATTATATAATATTCCCCTCCTTAACTCAAAGCCTTACATGATAGAAAGAAAGAGCTATGAGAGATAGGGGCCGCGTTTTGTGGGATTGGCGTTGGAAAATGAACACGAGGCTTTTACCAAGAGCGGAGGTAGCAAGTCCAAACAGCAAGTAATGTCCTTCAAACACAGACGTCGTTGATTGATCTGTTTTTGTGTCATCGATTGACATGTGAGAGAATGCCTATAAATTTGTTGGTGCATGAGAAGGCCTCTTTAGAAGACTTAAAACTCTTTGAGGTTATAGGTTAAGAACAAAGAGGATATATTCCATATAAATTCATTGTATGTGCCATAAGAAGCAGGCTGTCTGAGACGACTGTAACGCAAAATGGATTTGAGGGCACTGCGAGTTACTTTTCAATTGATTTTTGTGTGGTGTTTCATCACACACGAAGTATTGCGTGGCCACTGCTCTGGGAGTAAGATTGGAAAACTATTTGCTGGAATGCAGAGGGAGCGAGGAAAAGTGAGTGAAAAACAGAAATCCTGTTTTGGCTGTCAAGGTAAAGATTCAGATTATATCAGAAGCCAATATCGCCTTCAGAAAATCAAAGAACGAATCCAAGATGCTCTTGGTATCGAAGACGACCCTCCTCCCAGTTCTAACGACACAACCAAGAATTTGCTGCCTGCTCCTATAGAAGACAAGGATGAGGGTATATTAGGAGAAGATGAATATTCTGAATTGAAGAAAGAAAGACAGATCTTGTTGGCCGAAACTAGTGAGTCTTTTTTCATTAATGTAAATTCTGTTTAGAAAACTTTCTTCGTTGATAATACAATTTCTAAACGCTTTAGGGAACTTTCAACCTTACATCTTGTTTTATCTTAGACGAATGCATTTATCTTTTCGTTTCAATCCTTGTAACAGGATAAATTTCGAACATAAGCAGGCGTGTCCTTGGTTTCTCTGAGAGGAAGCGAATTTTCAATGATTATCCGGTACCTAAATTGAGAAAAAGGGGGTCTTTTACAAACCTATCAGAGAAGCTTACAATATGGCATGTGTTCCATTCTGTCCAAGCATTTTCAATCGAAAAATGAGATTTTTTACAAAAAGCATAGCTGCTTCAAAAACATTTTGTGTTGTGAATGTAGAGCATATTATGTTGTCTGTACCATGGGTAACAAAGATACACAATACTTTAGATTTTGAAGAATCGGAGTTTCGGGTCCTCAATGCTCAGCGATAGGGGGCATTTTTGGTGTTTCAAAAATTGGAGAAAATGGTCAACTTATTATTATTCGGTAGCACGTTTGGTACCCAACTGTCCCACTGAGACCTTTTTTAAGTTTAAAATTGCCCGTTTGGTTGTATAAATAGCCCTTCTACTAATTCTGCCTCTCCAAGCAAGAGCTACTTCCTACGTCACCGATAAATTGGATCAGCAGATTAGCAGAGAAGCGATGATATATTTCTATTTCATCGTGACCATGTGTATATTGCATATATTCACGATTTCAAACTCGAATCTGTTATACCTTACGGTTTTCCCTACGGTACTCAACAATTACTACCACAGTATTGGGACAAGCGTTCAGTTATAACCAGCGTTGCTTCCTAATTTGTCGCTTGTACTTCTCATGACAAATGTGAGAACGCTCAAGTTTCATTGCTTGGATTGGCTTGGCTTATTTTCATTCAAATTCATGGAAAACGTTGATTTTGCTATTAAAAATATGCCAAATGCAAACAGTAGATGATTTTCATTAATTACTTTGGACAGATTTAACACTGATGCACCTCAAATGCGTAATTTTTGACTTGGAAGATGAAAAAATTGGGTGGGATTTGTACAAGAAAGGGACAGACGAAATGACATTGTAAGGTAAATTGAACAAATCCTTCCTGTGCAATGTATACTGGGTGGGTAAAAAACAACCATCTCCGTTTGTAACGCCAATACTTCCCAGTTATTAAGACGATGATACTGGCAAAAATATCATTTAATGGTAGACATGTTCAGCTACATTTTAAAATTTACCTGACTGATATGAGATCGGCAACAGGCTTAGAATAACGGCCAAATTTGTGTCTTACAGCAATGTCTTTGACGCGTTTGAGCACATGATATCCTCTAGGGAGGATGAAATCTCATCCTGAATAATGTTGTTATGCTCCAGGAATGACAAATTGATCCTCCCAGAGGGATGCCACGTGCTAAAGCATGTAAAAGTCATTGCTGTAAGGCAGGAAATATGGTCGTGATTTTTTTTGACTGAGTGTTATTGAGAAAATCCCTTATGATACTCATAAAACTCATAATACTCATAATACCAAAATAGAGTGGCCAATTTCAGTCAAGTAAATTTTGATGTATATTTGAACGTATAGCACTGTTGAATGATATACTTACCAGAATCAAAGGGGCTCCGTCGCCAAACCGTAAACAAATCTGATAACACCGCACGTGGCCGTTGTTCTCCATTGTTTTCTGCAGTTTGTTTGGTGGCTTCACCCAAGCCACCAAAAAAATGCTCGTTAAAAATCCATTTATATCCAAGCAATCGTAAGAGATATGAATTTTTGGATTTTTCTTCTGTGAAGTACAAAGATCTATCTTCAAAATGATGCTTGAAAAAAGAATGATGCAAAATGAATGTTATTAATAAGTTTATTGTTTTTCCTGCTGCAATACATCCATACAATGGGACAATAATTGACGAATGTCAAAACAATTGTTTTCATTAAAAGTGTCCGTTTATCTTCATTTGAAGAAGGTGCTGTTCTTGCATGTGCACTTATGTTTTCCTACTTTTTACACATATTTTTAATATGGCCATAAAGTTTTACGTTTTGAGATTTTGTTTCCTAAATCTTTCACTTGATCCCGTGTCTTGTACGACAAGTTAAAAATTTGGTAATTTTAATTTGGTGACCATAGTTTTTAAGACACGCGCAATAATTTGCCTTCAAAACTAAACGGAATGTGTTTCTCTACCTCAAATATTTCGCTGCCCATCGGCAGCCTCATCAGTGAGTTAATAAAGTTTTAATTGTTTGTCTATTCTTACAACTAAAAATTTCACTTTTTTCAGCAAGGAATGGTCTTATTCATGAGAAAGCACATAATTTTGGTTTATTTTTCGACACTTCTTGACGTCAAATGTCAATTGTTAAAGGGTTATCTATTTGTATACAAAGGAGCTTTACCTGCTTGCTCTGCTTCACTTATTGTCCACCGATGTTGAGGCAGAACGAATCGTCACTCTACCTAAAACATCATCTGAAATTTCGCTGGATTGGCACACATTCCGTCATTTTTAAACAAATCTAAAAGTTTTTGTATATCGTCCTCTAGTTTTATTTTGACGGCATCTATAGATGTGTCACATGCATACATTATTGTATCGTCAGCAAAGTATCACACTTCAGTATGTGATGCTGTTATCAACGTGTGCCTTTATTAAGTAGTTTGGAAAAATGAAGAAAAAGTAAGGCCTGACCTTGTAAAAAGTCCTCGAAAAGCTTCTGAACTATTTTACAGTGGTCTTGTGATTGGCAAAAGGAAGTAAAGTTAAAACCTAAATCTCTACAAACCTTCATAATGTTCGTGCTTCAGTTTATTAAGGAGGGAGACCCTTGAGACCCTTGAGCCTAATGGCTGCTCTGTGAGGGCCCTCCACATTAAACCTACAAAATATACAAGCTAATGAAGAGAGAAATTGCTTTCAGACCGCCCTGAGCAGAAATTTTAGGAAGCAGCTTCTAACATGTTTGAATAGTCTAAGGCATGCTCATCACCTGACTTCCTCGTTTCCATGTGGTCTTGACCTGCTGATGTCGCTTGGGTCAAAGAGACTCCTGACATTACTTTGAAAAACTTAACCCTAATTCTAGTGTGATTCGAGATTTACTTGACAGTATGAACTTCAGAATGTAGTTTCTATTCCAAGCAATTCCAGGATGACTCACTTCCAAAAATATTAAACTCGTGGACCAGCGATTGGCTCACTACTAACCAAAAATAAGTTCAAAACATGCAAACAAAACAATAGTTTAAGATGGCTCACTACTGATGAAAAATTTAGACTGGCTCATACTTAATGTCTTATCGCTCCCCCCTGGAGAGTCTGATACCCAGGGTACCTATCGTGCATAATAGGATTTCTTAAATTCATGGAAGGGGCTACTATAGTGTTGTATAAGCGGTTTCGTTTAAAAAATTATTGTATAATTTTATGATGAAAACAAGTCCACGAAACAAACATTTTCAAAAATTAAACCTGAAATCTAAAAAGAGATACAAAAACAGGTGCAAAAACAGAAGGTAGCCTGAAGAATAATAAAAGAATTGAATATGAAATATGTATGAAATATGAGCGGGGAAAATTAGTATAGAATGAAGAAGTACCTCTCTTTCTCTTTGGCAAAGTTTGTCTGAATAAGGCCAACCACATCGTTTTTTACATACCCAGTTCCAGTTTGCAGAGAAATACACTGAGAAAGAAAAAGACTATTCTTTTCCTTCTCAGTGTCTTTCTTTGGAGACTGGAATTGGTTGTATGAAAAACATTGTGGTTGGCCTCCAGACAAATATCAATTCTATTTCGTCATCGGCTCCAT
>REGL01000154.1:161588-177660 GCA_004194395.1 Aurelia aurita complex sp. Pacific
TGCATATTCCCCGATGCCATTGGAACGCATAGATGCAGCTCCTTTCCAAGTCACATTTGCCATTTGGATTCAAGATGAATGATTTTTGCAACATATCCAGCTGAAAACCTTGGCATTTACACTGAGTCTGATCCTAATGGCTATGGTCTGATCCAGGCCGATCTGCTTTGTAGGGGAATGCGTAATTTATGTGAAAATCTGGCGCAATTTTTAACTTATCAGCCTCACATCATAACACTCACCTCCTTTTCAATCCATTCCATTTTAGAGTCTGTCACAAATTAGACGTCACGTGAGATTTGCGATAAAACAAAATCAGTCATGCAAAGCACTCTAATTGTTTTTATTAATGGACATTTTCACGTGAGAAAGTGCCATATCTACTATGCTCAAAGTGCCCTTTTCCTCCGTCCTTTTTAAGTGCACCTTCCCTTCTGCAAGTTGCCCTTCTAATAGCTGTACTCCTACAGGTAAGAGCTGAAATACGTCCTTGAAGAAATGGATAAGAGTCAACCATGCAAAGTCGAAGCAAGATTTAGACCCAAACCAGCGTTGGTAATGATGCGCCTCCCAATGCGACATGAATCGACTCTCGGCGTCCTCCTGTGAACGCAAGGCCTAAGGGATTTATTCATGTGTAAACTGGATCTGATTTAAGAGACGTAGGAGCCGGGGGCACTGGGGGCCACCAAGATTTTTTAATTATTGGAAGTGTCCCCTTGGCTTAATAAAAAGGTGCCCTTGCCCCTTGAAGTGTCATGCTCTCAAGGCTAGGATGCTTCCTACGGCCCTGTCTGAGTTAAGATCTATCAAATTGAGGCGTTTATTTTAGCGCCTATCTGTTATCATTAGTTAAGCGCTGTACGGGTATTTGGAGTCATGTTGAGATACTGCCTAATATGACGTGAGTTGAGTTATCAATGCAGATCAACATTCATTTTATTCCTTAATCTATTCTAGATTACAGTTAGTTATACCCGATCTCTTCACTCTCCGATGTCACTGGTTTCATCTCTTATTCAATTTCTTCATTCAAACAATCGATGTTTTGAAACAACTGACTCACAGGTCCGCTCTTTCCGTGAAAGCATTTACCTGATTCTTGCGTCAAATTGCGCTAAGAAGATGTAAATCATTTCTTCAGTGGGGCAATGCTGTTTTGCGATTCTCAGCAAAATAGATAAGATAACTGCTATACGATGTGTGCGTAAAGCATTTCAAAATCTCTCTTTTCCTAAATTATTTATGACTTGAATCATGGCATAAATTTTTAATTGAAATCTCTAACTGTGGTTAGAAGCAAAAACCTCTCTTTTACACTAAGATTTAAAGATTTCACTGCAAGTTGCACCTCTAGAGATCAAATAATAGACAAATTCTCAGCTCTGTTTTTCAATTTTTTCCTGCAATCTGTTGTTTTACAGTAGATGAGAAATGAATGTCATTCAATAATAACAATCATGAAATGAAGTAACCCTTGAAATTCAAATTTAATGCATTTTCGATCCGATTGCTGAACCTATTCTTTCCTTTGTTAAATAGCTGCAAATCTTGGAGTACCGCTACAGATCAACCTAAAACTAACCTGTGTACAATGAGTGGTACACAGGTTACCTAAAGCTCAAATCACACTGTCTTTGTACGATGCGTCACGTGCGGAATTAATCAAACTTTGTCGCATTGCAATGCCACTCCTGATTGTTTTTTGGAGTTCATCAAGAATGACATTTGTTAGAAGAGAGCGCCGAGAGAGGAGAGAGAGTCGCCTCCTCTGCTCAATCTTGCAATATATAGCTATGGTGAATTTCTTGAAACGGAAGATTCAGCCCTCTGATATGATAAGAATAGAGTTCACACCTATAGATTTCAACTTTAAATTGCTTTGCTATAGGTATGCCTCCTTATGTTAGATAGCTGCAGATCAACAAAAGTGCGGCATTTATTAAAAGGGGGCTCTGTATTGCTCTCTACAGTATCTTGTATTGAATTTGCCTTATTACCCTGGGTACCAGAGCCAACCCCTAGCCAACCTTTCCTTAATTTTGAGGCTCTGGTACCCGGGGTATTGCCTTTTTTGCTTTTAGTTTAAAGGCACCTGGCACATTGTCATGGCAGTCATTGGCTAATGAGATAATCATAAAGAACAGAATTAGGCAATCTTGAGTACACGTATATTTTACAAGAAATTAAGAATTTGGGCCAGTACTGAAAGTTTCCTAAAATTGTCAGATTTTGACTACTCGGACCTTCTTGTGAGTTTCTTAAAGGTTTCATAGCAATCTTCATATTCACAACCTGTACCCTCGTGAACATTTCAAAACAATATTTTTGAAGCCTTTCGTATGTTTAAACATTACTCAGGTACCTTCCGAGTAATATGATACAGGAAAAAGTGAAAATATCGCAAAACTACCAAGCTCGTCCCCAGGGCCTTTTGTCATAAATGGTCCTGGGGACGAGGTTGTAAAACTATGCTAAGTATGTCCTTTGTCAAAATTGGAATTTCTTAATTTTTTGGCGATCCGTAAGAGTTGAGTTTCTCATGAGCAGTTTCTCATAAAAAATGCGTGTAATTTCAATCAGGCAGATGATAATGACTGTACTCCTTTTATTGGGAAAGAAAGCCTGACCCAATCATTGGGCCAATGTTATAACGCCTTGGTTATTATTCAAAGGCTCCTAGATGTTTTGTGAGTAATTGCATCCCAACATCTTGACAGTCACATCGACAGCAGTGTGCCTTCAAGAATATCCTATCAGTATTTGTAATTCTACTGGGAGATCATTATTCCAGTGTGCGAATGTTTTTGTCTAACTTTCAGGCTGTCACAAGAAAAACCCATCTTTACTGTCAAAACATAGCAGAATCTTTCTTTTGAGATTCTTTTCCAAAAATTTCACCTTGACTTTCACATTCTCTAGACAATTGGTTCAACAGAGTGACTGAATAAAATGACTAATAAAATGTAATAAAATTCATTTTCCGTTGACTGAACACACTTCTGAAGTAACCTATAAATCAATTGTCCTCAACGTCTTGAATTGAAAAAACACTGTGGCTTGGTGAAATGTTATCAATTGAAATTCATGTTTCTTGCAGTTGTTGTGGAGAGAATGAAGCAAATAAATGGCTGCAGACAGAGAATTAAGTTAGGCCTTCTTCTCTGTCGCCTGGGAAGATTTTGAAGAAATCGGAAATGAAATTGCAAAGTTGAATTGTTTTTATGTTGCACTGTGCTTTGCTTGGGTCATTTATTGATTAAGATTCTGTGTTTGTGGCCGTTGATGTGAGGGGAAGTTGGGGGAAGGAAAAAGAGAAAATCGTTTCATGAAGAATCTTCACAAAGTCCCAGTTAAAAGCCCTGATCCCAGATGCTTTGAAAGACACACCTTATTGCGTTACAACCGAGGAGGCGACAGTTTACAGTATTTGCCTGTCAGGCGTCTGACTGATAAATGTCATGATCTGTTGGGCGAGAGATTCCGTTGCATACTGCTAGGTGATATCATCATCCCACGTGAGTGAGCTAGCACTTCATATGAACAAGCCCTCTTATACCGGGTGGCCCAAAAAAAGTACTCCTGTTTAGAAAACCACCAAAAATTGATTATCAAACCTTAGATGAAATTTTCTTTTTGAATTGCTTTATCAAAGACCCAACTATATTCACAGATGATAAAATGTTTGCTTTTGATACAGAAAGGTAGGAAATTTACGCATTGAAAAACCTTATTTTGAGCTATAGCTTGCTTAAGAGTCAAAATTTCAGATTTTTTATCATCAATAAAGTCTCCAATAATAGTGCGCATTTATTTCTGTCATTTATGACCATACTAGAAGTTTTACATGCACAAAAAAATTGATTTGGCAATCATCAGTGCTTTTTGCAGTATGATTCAAAACCAGGTAGCCCTAAAAAGAGCTAAATTTGCTCATTTTAAAACCATTTACAAGATCAGTTATGCCATGAATAATAATTTGGTCTTTGATCTACTGAACAAAAAAGAAAATTGAAGATCGGTCGTGTAATCAAATGTTGGTGATTTTTCAAACGGGAGTACTTTCTTTTGGGACACCCGGTATATTTCAGATAACATTAGGCACTNCATCTATTGATTAAGATTCTGGGCTTGTGGCAGTGGATGTGAGGGGAAGCTGGGGGAAGGAAAAAGAGAAAATCATTTCATGAAGATCTTCACAAAGTCCCAGTTAAAAGCCCTGACAGCAGATGCTTTGAAAGACACACCTTATAGGGTTACAACCGAAGAGGCGACAGTTTACAGTATTTACCTGTCAGGTGCCTGACTGATAAATGTCATGATCTGTTGGACGAGAGATTCCGTTGCATATTGCTATGTGAGATCATCATCCCACGTGAGTGAGCTAGCACTTCATATGAACAAACCCTCTTATATATTTCAGATAACATTAGGCACTATATTTGGGGCCATTTGGGTCAACGAAACAAAAGCAAAAGCTTGCTACGGCTGCCCAAATAATTAATTCTAATCATTCTAATTCTCTTTTCAAATAATTTGTGAAACGCGTCAAAACAAAGGCTGCATAAACTAAGTTTCCAAAAATCTGGTAGCAAGCTTTTGCTCTTTATTTCATAGACCCTTTCTTCTTTTGGAATAATGGGTCTACCCGTAGGCGAGGGCCATTTAGGATGGGGATCGACATAGCTATCGAGGAGCTGCTACAGAAAGGCAAAAAAAAAAAAACGGCCACACACCCATTGTTTCTGTAGCTATACAATGCGACGACACGTGTCACAGTTGTCAAATATAATAGATTATATCTTTAACTTGGTCCGGGCCATCTTTTAAAGGCAGTCTATCAAAGAAAAGAAATCGATAACGATCTCTGTTCAATATTCCATAGATTTACGCTAAGTTCCTTCAATTGACAAGGGCCATGAAAATTATGCATGAATAACTTACTTTGGATGAAGTAAATTATGATAACTATGTTGATTATTCCCTCAGCTTGAATAAGGAATTGCCAGAGACAACTGCCTGGACTATTCTAGGACACAAGTTCATGTTTAAGAAAATCATTTATGAATATATTGAGCAATGGGGGCCCAATGACTGCGCCTTGAGGAACACCGGATACTGTGCACGCCACCTTCAGGATTTTTGGCTTGAATTTTAAATTCAGGAAGCTGTCCAGTGGCTTAGGCCTTCTATGGCGACTGATTAACTTTCCGGTAATCTCAGATTTGGAAAAACTTGAAAATCATGTCCAGGAGAGCAAATTTCACTAAATCGGTGCTTAATATAATGAGCTTTTGTTTAACAGGGTGTGAGCCTGAGCTTTCTTCTCCTCTTTGAAAGCCAACTGGAAGTAAAATATGGGGTCAAATGCTCAAAATTGCTTAGTGGTAGCGTGCTATAGACTACCAATCTGAAGGTTGGTGGTTCGAGCCGCGTCCTCTCACACCCCTCTCAAACTTGCAAGGTAGAGTAAGGAGAGTGACCAACATTCTGTAATTCCAGGCTAAAGGAATCACCGAGAGGAAGGAAATCGCTTCGACAAGATCAGCTTTTCGGTCTTCTAATCTACCTTCGGAGGCTAGGTAGAAATATACAGAGAAAAAGCGAATTCTCCCCATGACAAAATGAACTTTTGATGGAATCCTGACCAACACATTTGGATTGGCTTTAAGGTGATGTGAAATGGGTTAAAGGTGACTTCTTGAAGAATAAAACGGTAGAGTATCTCTAAAACAGCAGAGAATGTGATGTGTTTTTTGGAAATGGCACCAGCTGCTCCAGTGGCTCCCCCGTATCGTCAGGAGTCTCAGCTGTGGCCGATGGCGCCTTGCTTCCAGCACCGTTAATATATCCAGGATCCAACTGAATCATTTCAATAAGGAGCTGAATCACACTTTTGTGTTTGAGTTAAATTCTGGGTTTAGTGACATACAATTTCCTTACCAAGCAAAGATATTCTTGGCAAGCCTGCTATTGTTGCAAGTATCATTGGTCAATACAGTTTATGTCGATGATTCAGTTTGCGAGTATCTCCCAATTCGCCAGACTGCATATCTAGGATGCTTGAACTATTAAGAGCAAGAAAGTTTTGCAGCACTCTCTACTGCTACAAGTATCATTGGTCAATACAGTTTATGTTGATGATTCAGTTTGCAAGTATCTCACAATTCACCAGACTGCATATCTAGGATGCTTGAACTATTAAGAGCAAGAAAGTTTTGCAGCACTCTCTACTGTTACAAGTATCATTGGTCAATACAGTTTATGTCGATGATTCAATTTGGGAATATTTCCCAATCCACCAGACACCATGTCCGTGATGTTATAAGCTTGAATTATTAAGAGCAAAGAACGCTTTGCAACAATCTACTGTTACAAGTAAGTATCATTGGTCAATACGGTTTATGTCGAAGATTTAATTCGCGAGTATTAATCAATTCATCAAACACAATAACTAGGATTCGAAGACCGAACTTAGGGTTAAAAACATCAAATTTCTGGTTCTAAGGGCCAACAGTTGTTTTGCAATAACAAGAAGAGCCGTAAAATATTGTTAAAGTGAATTAATCAATCAAGTAATTCCTTTAATCAATTTCTAATAGTGGTTTGCAGTAGTTTCATAAGAGACAGTAGCTACATGACAGGAATGAATTGCACATGTCGTCAGACGCCTTATAAAACTTCTAATCCTGGATCAAGATTTGCTTGAAGAACCTGTCTCGTGATGGAAACTTGTGAAACATCTGCGTCGCATAATATTTTAAGTAGCTTCTGTGTGCAAAATGCCACTGCGTCGAATGTTTGCGGTAGAATTAAACTGTGACGAAGTTTCAAAGAACAAAACAAGCATGAATATCTTTATTTATCTACTTCATATTTCAACAATCTCGTATTTACAATTTCATTTTAGCAAACAGAATGTCTAATTAAGGCTTTCAAAGCCTTTCTATTTACAACACATCAATTAACACAACGAAAAAGTACTTTTAACAAGAAATTTGACCATTTTGAGCGTAAATATCGCTCACTCAAGGCTTCAATCTCTTTCACCTTACATCATCCAACTATCATGCGCCGTGCGCTTGTTTTCAAACACCTTTCTAAGCTATTTAGGATGACAACGGACTGATGAAAGAGAGTTCAGCAGCCTTTCAAACATGACGCACTAATCATTGAGTGAAGCGTCGTTGAAAAATTCAAGCTATAGATCTCACTTTAATGTTCTTTACTCTCTGTTTCTCTTGCTTTTCGCTTAGAGGAGTTCTTCAATGCGTTCAGCCTTCTTTTCGTTCTATGCTGCGCCCAAAGTTTCTCAGCTCAATCTGGATATCATTGTAGAAAGATACATCTTTGTTGATTTTCAGCATTTTGCCGCTATGGTTGTTTACAATGTACATACAGCGGTCCCAGAACCCAGCACGATCACCGTCAGTAAGGAACGGTTTCAGCGGATAGCTGATTTCATGTCCATTGTAAGAGTAACACATATACAAGCTGCTCATGACAACGCCTTTCAGTTGCCCTAATGTCTTGATGTCGCTTCGCACCATCTCCCGAAGAAGCATATACAGAACGATCATATTCGAGTGCGAAATGAAGCCCTGTTCCTGCCAACCTGAATACATCAAGCTTCTGTCGACGCCTTTGACCCATGATACGAAGACAGACGGTTTCAATCCGTCGATGTGACGACATTTCAAGTACACGTAACAGCCAATGTATTTTAGAGTTTCGCTCAGGCTGCTCGTGCCGCAGTTTTTATCAAGTTCTGGTTGTGAAGCGGAATGAGCCTTGAGACTCTGTGATTGCCGCTTGCTTGGCCTGCTGATTTTCTCACTCAGTACTTCTTCCCTGGTGTAAACTGGTCGTGGTTGTTCTCGGGTTTTTACTGTGCTATCGATCTTCTTGTACGACTCTGGTAAAGTTTTTGCTTTGCTTTTCTTCTTAGAATCATTCTTACTTCGAAACCAAGTTGAAGAAACTTTATCTTGGAAGAATTTGTTCTCCTTTCCGCTCAGATTCGGCAAGCAATCATGAACAAAGTTGAATTTGGAAAAGTTTAAGTTTAGCTTTGAGGAATGTAAATTTGATTGCGTGTTGTTGTTCGTCTCCTTCAACGTCGTATCATTCTTGTTTATCTTCGAAGGCGTTGCCAAGATTGTACCCATCTTGATATTTCTTCGAAACTTCTTCAAGGCTCAAGAGGACGACAAGAACGATGACGTCGACGTTCTCCTTTAGCCTCGAGCAAAGATATGTAGCCTATGTAAACTTCGAAATTCCAGTGTACAACTCCTAGGAGATCCAATCGAAAATGAAGCCTTAGACCTAACAAAACATGAATTATAGAAGCCTATACCGAAGCAGATGGTGTTCTCTTTCACAATACGCATTGTTGAGGATTGTTGCCATGGAAATGGCAGCTGAAACCGTCTATCAAGCTTGGTGATTGGCTGAATAGTTTCCCTGCCAATCATTCATCTGATCAAGGCGATTCAAGCGAATATGCATAACAGCACAGGTGGAAACAGGTTGTCGTACTCAGATGATTCGACGGCCTAGCCTCAAACAATCCTTTTCCTTAGAACTGCAAAACGTTTTCTAAACAAAGACGAGCTTGTAGATTTATAGGAAAACCAGCTGCAGCTCTTGCAGCTAAGCTTCTTTATTTCAAAATTCGTATTTTGGCTAGAAGAGACAATAATTTGCAGTTGTTGTACGCAGTCTTGCGTGTTCTTGCTATGGATTTTCGGTTTTAGCTTTAATTGTAAAAATTTGTCCCAGTATAGGGCAACACCCTTGGATAAAAGACGCTCAAGCAGCTTTAGCATTTAGTAAGAACTATTTTGGTAGCCTGTGGTTTCGAAAAGTAGCTGTACATGCAGACATAGATAATATGATGCAGACATGAACACAGTGCTTCCCGGTCAATGGATTTCTTATATGGGGGTGGTCGCCATTGTGATTTACAAAAGAGGGAGTTTGCAGTATCCCGAACAAAAATCCACACTGCAGCCGTTGAACTGGGAGAACGGTTNCTGTACGCAGTCTTGCGTGTTCTTGCTATGGATTTTCGGTTTTAGCTTTAATTGTAAAAATTTGTCCCAGTATAGGGCAACACCCTTGGATAAAAGACGCTCAAGCAGTTTTAGCATTTAGTAAGAGCTATTTTGGTAGCCTGTGGCTTCGAAAAATAGCTGTACATGCAGACATAGATAATATGATGCAGTTATGCACACAGTGCTTCCCGGTCAATGGATTTCTTACCTTGGGGTGGAGTCAGCAAATGATTAGTCGTTTGCCAAGGTTGGCAAGGCAATTTTTGATCGTTTTGTGCAGCACTGCTCGTAACTTTGGATACGTTGCTACATGCGAGGATCATTACAATCCTACAGTAAGCAAAGAAGAAAGAGAAAAAATACGTCGAAATTTGATAACGTGGCCCATCCACGTGCGCCTTTAAAGAACCATTTGTCACCCAGGATGCTTTACGGGCACTCTGAACTTTCAGACTGTCTGAAAATCAAATTTAGCCTAAACGGATAATATGAAATTGTTCGGGATACTATCAGTGAAAGTCTTACGGATTTTCTCCAGAATAGCTAGACCCCCATTTAAGCGCTTTGGAATATGCGCACTAGCGATTGCAGGGTCATCGTCCTTCATTTTTCCTTTGTGAGTTCGCGCATGCCCCAATGCGCTTCACCCATCCATTGATCAGCGAACCAATCAGAGTTATCGTCTTTTCCATTGTGATTTACAAAAGAGGGAGTTTGCAGTATCCCGAACAAGGGAGTTTGCAGTATCCCGAACAAGAATCCACACTGCAGCCGTTGAACTGGGAGAACAGTTTGCCTTTGGTTGACTTTTCTATCAGTTCAATATTGCAGTGTCAATCCATCATAGGGCTCAAGTCTATAAAAGGTCGGTGTAAAATTCTATTACAGTTTTCTTTGAATTAAATGGCTTCGAAGGAATTTTGGGTTTCTTGCTGTAAATCTGCCGTGGATGATTTAGTGATATCTAGATTAGTTTCAAAATGGCGGCAGTTATCAAATTTGAAGCCATAACGTCATCAGATTTCTAAATCCTAAACCAAAGAAGCTACAGATTTTTGCTTGCCGCCATATTGTAGACCTTCATAAACTATGGCTTTCCCGAAAGTTAAATCACTTTACCTCTATTGGTTTAGGATTTTATGATGATTTGAATTTTTTCAAATTCCATGAACTTTTTTCAAAAATAACTAAATTGCCGCCATTTTGAGAAAAATCAAGATGTCAAAAATGTTCACGGCAGATTTACAGCAAAGTACCATAAGTTCCATTCAAGCCATTCAATTCAAAGACAGATGTCATGAAATTTTACACCCACCTTTTAAAGATTTGAAAGATTTGAGCCCTATGCTGTGTCAATCCATGTTTTTTGCAGAGCCCAAATTTACTTTTAGACAGTGTGAAATCTCAGCGTGTCCGCAAAGGACACTGAAATTGCAGCGTGCCCACAGTGCCCACAGTACAGTTTTCACTCTCACAGCCATTATGCTATGCACAATATAGCCCTGCTGAATTTCATAGAGAATTAAACGCCGCCGTCCACATTGCTCTTGTCACATGATTTATTCGCCGACTTACGTCATCATTTGAGCTCTTGATCTCTTTCGCAAGATTCTGTTTTAATTTGATTCGTTTCACAGCTGAAAAAGCTGCGAAAAGGCTTCCCGTTCGGAATGTTCCATTTCAATTTCCAAATGAAAAAATTTCGAAATAATACCGACAATGGCAGGTGCCATACACTAAAAGCAAAGGATATGAAAATCAACGTTGTGGAATGCCTCCGATTTTTGTGTTCATATTAAAAAAAACAATTTTTGAATATGAACAGAATTTTCAAGAATTTTCATGGAAGGTGTTTTCCTTTTAGCTAGCAAAAAGTTAAAGTTAAAAGCAAGAAAAAAAGTCGTGAGCTCTCGAAGATGCTATGTCTTGTCGACGCTACGAAAGTCATTACAATTTGCGTAACAATAACGTCGTACTTTATTCAACCTACGGTTAGATCGGTCGGCAATGGCACAGAAAGCATCAGATTTAAAGTACCACAAGTCTGGCAAATGTTACCACAATCAATACGGAATTCAGGATCCCTTGGGTAGCTCAAAGTAAATGTAAAATATTGGAACAGAGAAAATTGTCCATGTAAGCTGTGTCGCAGTTTTGTTCCAAACTTGGGCTTTTTATGACAGGTTTTTTTTGGAGTTTGTTTATATGGTATACCTTCGATAAATTGTGAATATTTTATCGAAATTTTATATAGCATTTGAAGGTTATTAATTTCAACGTATTATATACACACATTTTTTTAACAAATTTACTTTGTAGTAGGCTTGAATTAGCTTTTATTCTATATCTACTTGTGTATATGCCTACTTAAGAATAATGAATATAAGAATAATTATGACATATCACAATTTCATGCTTCTGAAACTTGTACATTATTTAAAGAAATGGAAGATAACGTTGATTTGTTTATAATATGATTGTATAAGAAGAGTTTTAAAGTTACATTAAGATTAGAAATCAAGAAATTCTAGAACGAAGAAATAAAGAGAGAAAATTTTCTATCAGAAATTAAAATCAGTTAAAATTGAAATTAAAGACAATACATGGGCCACTGACACATACTCGAAGGACAACCAGAAGGAAGAAGAAGCGACGAAGACCTGGGCACACGTGGTGTGGAGGTGTGAAAATCTCGAAAAGCTGGACAGGGAACAAATATAAGTACTTGCATGAAAGGCAGAGGACAGAACTAGTTGGAAGTTATGTTCAGGAAGTTATGTTCACAAGTCACTGCACAATGAAGTGCCTGATTATCTGCAAGGTCTGTTTACAAGGGTCTCTGATAAAGGCGTCAGGGAATTACGCAATTCCAAACTGGATTTGAACCTTCCGCTGTTGAAAACATCCCTAGGACAAAAGAGCTTTTCATTCAGGGGAGCCAAACTTTGGAACAAATTGGGTTCTGAAGCCAAAACCACAAATAACTTTTCGGCTTTTAAGAAAGCTGTCACGTGAACACAAAGATATGTTGATTCTACATTTCCTTTCTTTTATTACTTTAGGTTTGAAATAACACTGTAAATAGGGTTTATATTCTTTTTCTTTTGTTGACAGGGCAAGCTGTAAAGCAGTATTTATATATTTATTGATGCTTCTACCCTGTATAAATAATTAAAAATGAAAAATGAAAAAATGAAAATGGAAGACCCGAAGACCATGGCATCTATAGCCCCAATTGAGCAAGGAACCCTATGTATAGATAGATAATTAGATAGGAATTCTCATAAACTTTTTCTAAGTGTCCAGTTTTTACAGTGCTCTGGCGTTAAAGCAAGACAAAGAGCGCAGCAAGAATTTACTGGACTATTGTCTTTATAAGACCCAAAAGCTGTTTTACTCAACTTTGCATATGGTACATGCCACAGTCGCATGTGCCAAACGTGTCTTTCTTCACTTGTAGATCATGGGCCAAATTATTTCGCGAGGTATGGCTTATTGTTTTTGATTCATTAAAATATTAGCAAATTTTTAGCCAACTTTTTGTTTCTTTTATGTTCACCTGGTTTTGAAACAAAGAGGCCTTTAAAAGGTAGTTTTATTCTACACTGCAGTTATGGACTATTATTATTTTTATTATCATCATTATAACATTCTTTAAAGTTGGTTATTAAAAGTAGCTCTACTTCAAGAACTAATAAAGACCAACTATTTACAAAGACAAAATAAATTACAGTTCATGATAAGAAACGAAAATACCCTAAAATACCCTATTTACAATTTTGCAACAATCCATTTTTTTATGCATGACTTAAAAGAACAGACGGAGGCGGCAATTTTTGTATCATTAGGCAGGGAATTCCATAATATGCTACCACGAAAAGATAAACTATCGGACTATTTATTTTTTGACATCTTTATCCCCAACAACGGGTCATCAGAATTGCCATGTCTGTAGAATTCTGACTTTCTTCGTGAATCTGGTGGACAAAGCTCTCAGTCAGATCACAAAATAATGGTTTTTCTTCTCAAGTAATCCTGGACAAATCTACGGCAAAAATGGGACATTGTGGACTTTTGGACATGCAAATTGAGGCAGGTGATGTAATAACTCGTTTATTTTCGTAATAGCGTGGACATGCAAAGGTGCAAAGACTGGGTAGATTAGAGCATAGTCTATGATTAGAGGTGCCTTGCAAGGCAAAAGTAGCATGCGTGCAGACTCTTGGACAGGACAGGAACGCGAGAAAAATAGGTGTTTGGTTCCCCTTTTTTCCATTTTTCTGACAGAGTCTGCACGCAGGCTAGGCAATGGTGGAACCAATGTGGCGGGAGAAGAAGGTGTTTGATACAAATGTGGGCTTAAAACGAGCTCAACACAGGGAGATTTAACGAAGTTTTTACTTGCAAATNTGGGTAGATTAGAGCATAGTCTATGATTAGAGGTGCCTTGCAAGGCAAAAGTAGCATGCGTGCAGACTCTTGGACAGGACAGGAACGCGAGAAAAATAGGTGTTTGGTTCCCCTTTTTTCCATTTTTCTGACAGAGTCTGCACGCAGGCTAGGCAATGGTGGAACCAATGTGGCGGGAGAAGAAGGTGTTTGATACAAATGTGGGCTTAAAAAGAGCTCAACACAGGTAGATTTAACGAAGTTTTTCATTGCAAATGTATGTCTCCAAAACCAGTCTTTTTAGACAATGGATCGCACTAATTCTCCAGAAACTGGACAGGTTAAAGTTTTTATGTCACGATATAAAGACAGGTAGCCTCATTTTGCTCATTCGACAATCACCTGCTTCGTGAATGGATGAACTAAAGGGTGAAGTGGTTGGGGGCCCTTATATAGCGACATAAAGGCTTCAATATTCTCCTCCATGGACACACATTGCACCATAACAATAACTGTACATGCCCACCCTTGGTGAACGAGGAAACAAAATTTCAAAATTTGCTCTTATAGAAGATTTGCGATGTCGTTTGAAGAGTATGGCTCAAAATAAGGCTTTTAATGTGTAATTTTGTACGCTTTAGGCAGCGACATCAACCTTTTTATCATCTTCGAAGATAATTGAATTATTGAAGAAATTTATCAAAGAGAAATGTCACGGACTGGCTTGATAATCGAGTTTTAAACAGGAAATTTTTCATCCAAGACGTAAATTTACTAGCATAGGTTCCAAATCTTTAACAAGGCTGGTGTAAAATTGAGTGACCTATTTCTTTGTACTGAATGACTTCAAAGAAACTTTGGCTATTTCTCTATAATTCTACTGTTGGACTTTTTTGAAATCTTCAATATTTTCAGAGTTGGAGTGTTTTTCTTCTTTTTAAGGAATTCAAGAAAAATTTTCAAAAAAACTTAAAACCATCGTAATTTCTAAACCATTTGACCCAACATGAAGTAATTTCGAAGAAAACCATAGTTTATGAATGCCTACAATATGATATCAAGCAAGAGTCTATCATTCATCTGGTTTATGATTTAGAAATTTGATGACGTCACACCGTCAAATGAGCTGAGACGAACAAGGACAGATTTTGTAACAATAGGCTCGCGGCTGAGACGTAGAATACGCTGTAATTTTGAAAAATATTCAAGATTTCTGGAAAGTCCAATGGTAGAATTATAGATAAGTATCTAAAGTTTCTCTCAAGCCATTCAATCAGAAGAAACAGGTCATTGAATTTTACACCCAACTTTTTACGCCGAGTTAAAGATTTGGAACCTATGCTAAATTTACTAGCGCTTGGTTTGGTAAATACAGCAGTTCGCTGTTCGAAACAGTAACGAGCATTGCTTTCTCTGCAATTTGTCGTCTTCTCTGACAACCACGGAAATAGAATCATCCCACTTGCCCGGACTAAGTCATATTTTGAACGAAAGTACACCGTTGAAAGTTTTCAAAATAGCTGAGCGGAAGAGAAATGCCATAAATTCAAGTCAACTGAATTGAGTAAAATTAATAGATTATAGTACTTTTTAGAAATAGCAACTATGATCTTTTGCAATGTCCGTATTAAAACATGATATTTCGAAGCGGTAATTAAACTGACTGTGCAGGATATCTCGAAATGATTTGCGAGTGAGAAATACCGAGAAATACGGGTTGGAAATACTATTGCTCTTAGCAACAGTGTTTTGACAGAGGTACTGACAGGTGCAACGGTCGGTGTCAACCAAAACGAAAATGTAAAGCTGGTCCGGCTAAACAAGAAAGTGATTCTGCCATTGGTACTCACTTACTGAGCAGTAATGAGTATGGTAACAACTATAGCGAGGATTGTTTCCGAATTTTGGGAAAGGCAAGGTCTGCCTTCCACCTCAAGGTTCTAGAAGCGGTGTTTATTAAACTTCGGGATCCCTCCCTCTGCCGACAGAAGGAGTGTGTTTTCACATTGCAATTGTTCTAATTTGCACCAAAGGCTTTGATCTTTGGCGGTTGTCTATTGAGTTCAGCCAACAAGTGGCTTAGGTGCTACTGGCATGTGATTTTCGGTTTTGTTTTGTTCGTCTGCTATAAAAGTGGCCTATTTTATTGGTGATTTGTTCTTCGCACGAACCAAACTGATGAGATGAGAGTGCGACGAAACTAGTTTTTGGTGATTTCACGTTGATCTTGTGTTTTATCATCAGCCATGTACCAACCCCGGACTTGTCCTTTAAATAGTTTAGATGGTAAGATTTCGCACTTTGTGATAGATTCCTGATAAATTTCTTTGAAAGATGCATAATTTTGTTGAAAGAAAACAGGGTATTCGTTTTTTACAGTTTTACACCGGGACGCGATATCATTTTCGGGTATTTGCGATACTCCAGGTCAGAGATCTCCCAGATTCTCCAGCAGCAGCAGCACATCCCTATATGTAAGAGTTGGGGCAAGTGGATCACCGGGATGAAAAGTGCCTTCATGATTGCATGATGTTTTTCTCGTGTGAAAGGAAAACTATCCTTGATTATTAATCCCTGGGGACGAGGTTGATTGAAAGCGTGGTCTCAAGGCCATGAAACTGATT
>REGL01000154.1:179003-190537 GCA_004194395.1 Aurelia aurita complex sp. Pacific
AACTAAAATAACTAATTAGCTACGAATACAGAATGAAACTGAAAAAATAGGTGCTTATGTATGGGAGTTTGCAGCAATGGAACATTTAAAAGCGTTCTGTAGCATGAATGAATTTGAGGGTTGCCTCGAGTAGCTTTTTATCGTTGTCGATGGTTAACCTTTTGTCTCCATACAGAATGAATTTGAGTAAAACTTCATTTGAAATGAAACTGATGAAAGTGGCGACAGCAAACCAAGAGACGGCATGTGCAAGGCATGCTGGATGAAACAGACACTTTAATCATGCTTTAATCAATGCAAGGAGACAACCAACTTTGGAAAGTGTTCAAATTTCGTCAGAAACAGTTGTTTAGTCTTATTTGTATTGTGGAACGAGTCAGGCTGTTTAGCAGCTGGCTGTATGCTAGATTTTGCTGGAGATTATCCCTGTAAAATTGATGCTACATAGACGTTCGCACATGATTAGAAATAGAACACATGTGATGCTAGATGCTATGGCCAGCAAGAATTTTCATACAACGAGATTGTTTATGAATAATCTCTTGGTGTGCAAGGGGCTTTAATTAAACTTCTTCTCGTATAGTAGGTATTATTATTATTATTAGCAATACTTACATAACTATAAAAACTAATTCAAGCCAACAAAAGTACGCACACTACAACCTACAATCCTACAAAGGACTGCATCCTCTTCCACTGCAGTCAATGTTGATTGGTTTGACCAAACAAGGGCAGATTTTGTAATACAACAGCATGAGTTGCTTTTGTTGACACCTCAATTCAAAGCGATTAGCGATTGTAGACAAAGGAAATTCTCTCGACCAGTATATCAAAACAAACAAAGCCGCAAAAAGTTTCTCCGAAACTAGGGTAGCTAGCTCGCTCGTTGTGCATTCCAGAAATTGGTTTTAAGGGCAAACATGAGCATAGATCGAAAGAAGAAGGATGCATCTACACATCTGCCGCGGGAATTTTATTCGTTTGGTTCAAAAGCCGTCTGGGAGGCGATTCAATTCTCTTATTCTTTTGGGTGTTATCAAAACATTTACTGCTCAGCTTCTGGACTAAAGAAATAATTTGCCCGCGGCAGAGGTGTAGATATATCCTTCTTCTTTCGATCTATACTCATTTTTGCACTAAGGAAGGATTTCTGGAATGCATAACGAGCGCGCTAGCTACCTGGGTTTAAGAGAAACTTTTGCGGCTTTGCTTGTTTTGACTTACTGGTTGAAAGAATTTCCTTTGTCTGTGATCGCTAATCGCTTTGAATTGAGGTGTCAACAAAAGCAACTCATGCTATTGTATTACAAAATCTGTCCTTGTTGTTTGACCATGGTGTTACTGGATGCAAATTTCAAAGGAAACATTGCTTTGAATTACAAAATTGATTGGGGGGGGGGGGGTATTAAAGGGAGAAGAAACAGACTAATTTTTCTTCAGTAGAGAAGGGAATACTAAAATTTCGGGATTTTACCTGCTGATCTCAATATATTTTGGGAAGGATTGCAGAAATAGAGGTTTATTGTTTTAAACAATAGCGTAGAACTGAAAACAGTGCGTTTTATTCGTGACTACCTACTGACCTACTGTAGTGCAATTCTATGGGGACAGTCTTGAAATGTAATTTTCCTTGTCACAAGCACAAATTTGTCATCAATGTGTTTTGGCCATGGTTTTTTCGCAGGGAAATCTCAAATGCCTCGCAAACAATAATAGTATATTTTAAAAAGGGTACCAAAGTGAGGTACGGCAGCACGAGCTTTGACGACGGAGCAGAGCAGACACAAGTATCGAATTTCCCTTTATTATCTGTAATATCCTTCTTTATGACTTTAAACCAGTGCTAGCGAGATTCTGGTCTCCATATAACCACATGGGCATCCAAATCCCAGTATTTTCTCAAGCAAATACAACCGGCTATAGGAAATTGGCCAACAACATGTACTCCGGCATGTACCTGTATTACAATACGGTATTTGCTGTTGAACTTTGTAACAATTTGCTTAAAATTGCATCATTCAATTCAATTCAATTCAATTCAATTTTATTTGTAAAATACGAGCTAATATAAAAATAAAGAACTTCTAAAATATTCGTATTCTACGCGACCCAAGAAAAGCAAAGCTTATCTAAGCTTGGGCCGCAAAAATAAAGTTTTAAAGGACTACAATATGTGCTACTACAAAAACAACTAGAATTTTTTTTTTTTTTAACTATAAGATTAATAAGCAACAGCTACTTGAAATACATACGAATCAACTGTATGGTATTACTATTATCATTTTATTTTTATTTTTTATCATTTAACCAAGCTGTATGGCAGTCAGGTTAGTATTGATCAATAACACTTTTCTTTAGTTTGAATGCGAACTTTGCTGGGTTTTGAATGCTTTTGAACGAGGAAGGTAAAGCATTCCACAGTCGTGCCCCTTTGTTTCGCATCATTTTGTTTCCCCATATTTTGTTTGCCTTACGAATTTGATAATGTTTACTTTGACGAGTGTCGTATTTATGTAAATTTTCATTTGTTACGAAGTAATTTTGAAATACAGTTGGAAGTTTATCATTGTTATGATGAACATGTTGCATGAATTTTAAGATTTTCAATTCATATAAGTCAGTTAGTTTAAGAAAGTTAGCTTCTTTATGAAGTGCGTTAGTTGGATATCTATGGTCTTTAAATTGAAGTATTCGTAGAATCCTGTTTTGTAGAACTTGAAGTTCTTTAAGAGACTTTGCCGCAGCACAGCCGTAAGCTTCGAACCCATAGGCTATCTTTGATAAAACTAGTGCGTCGTAGAGGGTTGTTAAGCAAGCTTTTGGTACGTAATAGCGCAGCTTAGAAAACATCGAAGTATATTTAATAATTTCACTTCTGATCTTATTAATTTGCTTTTCCCAGGAAAGTTGAGTGTCCAGTACGACACCAAGGTACTTAGTGTCATCAGATTGGTTTAGGATATCTCCCATTTTTATTTTGTGTGTTTCATTTGCACACTTATTTGATGAAGAGCGAATAAGGCAATAATTTGTTTTTGCAGTATTTACCTTGAGCATATTTGCCTTCAACCAGTCATCAAGTTGATGTAGCTCTGTATTCGTTTCGTCAATTAATTGAGGTATATTTTGTCCAAAATTAAAAACGTTTGTATCGTCCGCAAATAGTCTGGGTACCAATTTTGTAGAATTGGGCATATCGTTTACGTATATAGTGAAGAGAATGGGCCCAAGTACCGACCCTTGCGGGACGCCTTTGGTAATTTGACCCAGGGTTGATTTTTCCCCATTTGCGAAAGTAAATTGCTTTCGATTTGTAAGATAGCTAGAAAACCATTCGTGAATTTTTCCTCTGAAACCATAATGTTGGAGTTTGTACAAGAGAATGTCATGATCAATTGTATCAAACGCTTTAGTGAGATCGAGGAAAATTCCAATGCAGGTATTACCCTTGTCTAAGTTAGAATAAAGCTCTTCAAGAAGTTCTAACAGAGCATGCGTGGTTGAATGGCCTTCACGAAAACCAAATTGGAGTTTGTACAGAATGCTATGTTTTTTGAGGAATGAAATTATTCTTCTCGCTAATAGTCTCTCCAGTATTTTTTCGAAGCACGATAACAGGGATATTGGCCTGTAGTTACCGGGGAGATTTTTCTCTCCAGACTTGAAAATTGGAATAACCTTAGCGATCTTCCAAACGTCTGGCATTATCCCAGATGAAAAAGAAACGTTGAAGACATGCGTGAGTGGCCTTGCTAGAATAGAGCAAGAAGTTTTAATGATGCCAGGTCTTATATCGTCATTTCCTGGTGATTTCTTAACTTTAAGGTTCTGGATTTCTTTTGTAACCTCACTTTCATCCACCAATGATAGGTAGAAAGTATTTTGGATAGGGTTTAGAAGATACTTTGAGTAGTCTTTATTTGGTTGCTTTATTTTGCTTGCGATATTTTTTCCAATGTTGCAGAAATGTAAATTTAAGGCATTTGCAACTTTACTGTTGTCTTGGAGAATTTCTCCATCATATAGGAGACTTTTTATTGCATTTTCTCTTTTGTGTCTTTTGGGGTTTAAAAAGCCTCCCAAAACAGACCACATNCCAAAATGAGGTACTATACGGCAGCACGAGCTTTGACGACGGAGCAGAGCAGACACAAGTATCGAGTTTCCCTTTATTATCTGTAATATCCTTCTTTATAACTTTAAACCAGTGCTAGCGAGATTCTGGTCTCCATATAACCACATATAATCATGGAGCATTGCGGACACCTTTATGTATTACAATACGGTATTTGCTGTTGAATTTTGTAACAATTTGCTTAAAATTGCATCACAGCGAAATTTCACAGCAACATAGATGCAGCAAACAGCAAACGACTTTCTATTGTTTTGCGGATTAGCTACTTCGTTCTTTTACGTCAATCAGTGCGACACTGTCTATTGTGTCAAAATATGCCTTTGTTTACTTTCAAAACTTGCAGGTTCCCTCTTCTGGTGTGCACTGATCAACCAATAAGAATCAGTCGAAATTTGGTTCCGCATGGAGTAGTGCTTAGCGACCAATCAAATCAATGAAATTCGCTTAGCAACCAATCAAATCAATGGACGTTTGAATGATTCAATAGTTGACAAACTTTTCAAGATGTCTGCCCACGTGCAAGTTGTGAACAAGAATGAAAAACGCGGTCAGTCGGATTTATTGGCTCACAATGCAGTAATCCTGGACAGAAAAACAACGATCAGACGGCGAAAATTTCCCTCTAAAGACCAGGAGGTATGTTATTTTTATTCAATAAATTTTTGAGACTTTCAATCATGCAGTTTACACAGCTATTTGTTAGGCCTTATCGAGACCACCAAATAGGCCCAATCGAGGGGCGTATCACTCTGTAAAAGTCTCGTACACCTTTTTGGCAAAAATCCTTTTGTTTTCAAGAAAAATCTGTAAAATATCCCTAAAAATTCTTTTGTTTAAAAAACCTCGTACGCCTTTTCAGAAGAGTGATGTACCCCTCGGGCCTAATAAAGTAGAGCAGAAGAGGGTGCCGGTAAGAGATTTTGTAAGTAAAACAGGAATCTCTAAAAGTATCAGACAGAGCTAGACAGAATGGTGTTTAAATGGAGCATATTCTGGCAAGAGAGGCTTCTTCTATTGTCGTCATCGAACTTTGATAGGCCTAGGCCTATCTTTCTGTCTAGTTAGTGATGAAAGTTTTTTGGTGTTTGTTGTCTATTTGGGTCGATGTAATACGTTCCAGGATAGTAAACGGTAGAACAATGTTTGATAGGCCTAGTATCGGTTATTCAGTTCTTCTTTAATATGGGGCCATGTTCAATTGCTTCCCGTTGCCAGATTACCTTTAAACTTTGATTTTGAACGTTTTGAACAAGCGATGTGCTGTAGTTGAAACAGCAGGTTCCTCTTAATTTCAGTTAGAAGGTTATTTAATCAGGTGTTGTTGTCGTTGTTAAAAGACACTTCGGCAACCAGCATAAGCATGCATTGCAATCGTTTTGTTTTTTTGTTTTGGATTGTACATGAATTTTATGGTAGGAGAAACAAGAGAAAATGGCTGCATCCTGGGGGACACATAACAAACATGTTTAGGGTACGGGTATGTGCCGCCCATATGGGTGGGTTTTTGGCGCAAAATTCACCAAAAAAAAGACCCTTATTTAGAGCATTTTGGGCCAAAAACCCACAACAAGGGTCCTTCTTTGGCGAATTTTTCTTGAAATGGGTTCAGTTTGGCTGAAATCAGCAAAATTTGTTGAAAATGGGTAGTTTTCTTCCAAAATTCATCATATAAGAGTAGGTTCGAAGGCAAACTTTGGCAGTTAGAAGAGAGTAACTTCCTGAAAACCGGGCGGCAGACCCCCGTCCATCCTCAGGTTATGTAATTCCTTCCAGTACATATTTGAGTAAATTCTGTACTGAAAATGTTAAGTTGCATAATGAAGTTGTACATGCCCTGAATCACAGAATTCTTTTTGGCCACCTAACTGTTACATGCAACCCACTCCATTCATGTTTTATTAGCGATAGATGAAAATTTCACGAGGTTGCAAAGAAACCAGATGCACCTTTTCACAGAAGGATCATTTTATTCCATGCTTCTCTCCAGACATGAAAAAATCTATCAACTTTCCTCTCAAGTGAATGATTGGAGATGTAGTGATTAAGTAAAAGAAAAGATGAAATATGATCTTTGATAGGCTAGAATTTGACCGCAAGTGGCTTGAGCCACTTTTATATGCTTACATTCTCTTGACGCTGTATTTTGCTTTTTCCAAACAGTCTTTAAATAGTTTATACTTGTTTTCAGACATTGAACTTCATCTGTAGTCATGTGTGGTATTTGGGCATTATTTGGTTATGACCACAGTGTTTCATCAGAAATACATCATGCCCTACTCATTGCTCACAGAGGACCAGACTTCTTTAGACTTGAAACAATACCTCATATCAATCATTGCTGTTTGGCATTCCATCGCTTATCCATTGTTGATGATCTCTATGGGCAACAGCCAATCAGAATCCACAATTTACCACACATCCATTTGATTTACAATGGTGAGATCTACAACTTCAAAGAACTTGGTCAACAGTTTGGATTTGATTTTGAAACAAAGTAAGTTTTTGTAATTCCATTTTGCAAATTTCCTAATTTGTTTCTATGAAAAATGTATCCATCTTCCCCAGGGGGGGGGGTACTCTGATTTATTCAGGATAGGGTTGCTCAGATTACTTTTTTCTGGTCTAAAATTTGGGCAAGGATTATTCTGTTGGGTCAATCATTTGTACAGCTATGTTTTGTGCTCCAGAAAAATTCTGTCTACCTTTTTTCTCAAATATGAGAGAAAGGAAAAGATTGGGAAAAAGATTGGAAAATTTATTTTTTTGGGTCTATTTTCATGGTAGAAATTATTTTGTTGGGTTGATGCGTTGTACCTCAGCCTGAGCACCTCTATATCCTAAATATAACCGAGTGTCCCCCGTGCTATCTTCGAAATAATTATAATACAGAATTAACACCAATTTGAAAATTCTATTTACACTCCCTTACATGGCTGAGGGTTTAAAGGAGTTTTGAACATTTATTCATAATTTTCAATGCATCATCCTAATTTCAGACGAAGAATTCCCAAAAACTAGCTTCTGTGAGCTTTGCCTGAAACCATAAGTGATTGGCACAATTTTATCCATGTTTCAACGATTGAAATTACCTGATGAAGTCTTTCTGAGCTCAGGCACTGCTTTCTAATGATATGGAATGTATTGAATTTGGGCTTGTGTTACACTTATCAATACTAGATGTCAACATTTTCATGACAGTGAACAAGCAATTTTTACCTGTTTTTGGCATGTCAAGAAATAGGCTGATTCCTAATTTCAAGGAAAAAATGCCCCTAAAATTGCGAGAAGAATCTTGAAAATTGAATCAAAGCCTCAATAAGATGATGAAATTAATATTTTACCAATATGTATGTATGTATGTATGTATGTATGTATGTATGTATGTATGTATGTATGTTTGTATGTATGTATGTATGTATGTATGTATGTATGTATGTATGTATGTAAGATTTTGCCATACAAACTAAAAATTAAAAGTAATATGAAAAAAATTTACGAAATGAAAGAAAGGCTATTTACATGTGTACAATATAATAAAAACTAAGATCTAGTATAAAAAATTGGTTACATGGTTTTCTGCAGAATTTTTCAAACAATAGTTGATACATTCTTCTGACTCACAGGCACAGTTTGTTATGTGTACAATCAAAACTTGTAGATATGAATCAATCCACAAATCAAAGAAAAGCATATAACCTCTGTACAAGACTCTGGGTCATTTACCGAGTTTAAAATAAAAGGTACTAGGAGAAAAACGGACGCAAAAAACAGACAGATTTTTCAGCACACTAAGGCCTTTCAAACTTACGTTATCATCAGAATGTGACTACCAAGTTTAAATGTGAGTTAAGAATTGGTCCATATTAAGTTGGCCATGCAGATGTGGTTGACATTTTGTACCAAATTTGGATTTTATTTGACCCAAACGACTAACTGGAAAAACGAGAATTCCCCCCATTTAAGCTGCTTTTATTTCTATTTATTGTACTATGAATGGATGCTTCGGTGGTATCACGCTAGATTATCAATCTGAAGGGCGAAGGCTGGTGGCTTGATTCCCTGCCATGTCGAACCTCTTAATTTGGAGTCTCTGTAATTCCAGGCTAAAGGAATCACCAGGTGTGGTTCTGGGGGTGCACTGCATATATTCTGGGTAAAAATTTGTAAGAGAGTGGAGGAAAAAAAACACGACTATATTTCAGCACACTTAGGCCTTTCGAACTTACGTTCTCTTCAGAGTGTGGCTAACATTTTTCTGGGTATTCTGGGACTTGCCATCGGAAAGAGTACCGATTTTCACGGCCTTGGTATAAACAACGGTATTGATTTTCACCATATATACCGTAGAAATATGCAGGGTGAGTCAATAAGAAGGATCCTCGTTTGAAAGGTCACGGCTCCCTGGATATCGAGATGATGATATTGGCAAATATAAATATATAGCTTAATGGTAGACATGTTCAAATCCCTTTCGAAATTTACATGACTGAAATCGGCCACTCCGTTCTGAAATTATGAGGGATCTTCTCAAGAGAGCATCTTAAAGAAACCTTAAAAATGCCCAAAATCGCAAACAAATTTCCCCAACATTTCTGCCTCACACGCGCCTTACAGCAATGACTTCTGCCCGAATTTTGCACGCTATCCTCTTGGGAGGATGAACAAGTCTCCCCCTGGTATCAATAACCTATTCAGGGGGATTTCATTCTCCCAAGTGGACAAAATACATGAATACATACATGCGAGTGTCATCATTCCTAGGAAGGGAAACCAAGGAAAATGTGCTCATTGTTTTGCAGATTTTCGGAAGTGGCTTTCTGCAGAAAATCTCCCATATCCACGGAAAGGAATGGCCGATTAAAGCCGGGTAAATTACTGAACCTCATTGAACATGTTGGCAATAAAACAAAAGGTTTTCAATATTATTGCCTTGATATTCAGGGAGCATTGGGCGTCCAAAGCGGGGATTCTTTTTTGACTCACCCTGTTTATAGACAAAACACTTATTACCTACCATATCACGTTTTCTTTTGCTTTTATTTGGCAGTTGTATGTTACATAACTTTCGTGCAGAATAATTATTTAATTAAGTCCATTTGATCCAAGCGAAAGTTGAATATTCAGTAGGGGAAGCAGGCTTTTTCCTTGGAAGATTATATGATCTTGGATCTTTAATGGAGGCTTTAGCAGGTTTTTTTCCAAGGAGTGTGCGAATTGAATTCTTGGTAAAGCTTAAAGGGACTGGGTTACATAACTGTAAACAAAGTTCTCTCGAAACGACGATTTTACAGTTTTTGGTAGGCCATATCACACGGATGTTCCACTTATTTTTCTCAAAATGAGAGTGTTAGGTAGGCCATACGTACAAAAACGTAAGTTAAGTGATGAAGAATTAAATTGATATGCTTATCCTGGATATCATTGGAAAGAAGATTGATAGATTGATTGTACTTCCCGATGGCATGCGTCAAATTGATTAAAACATCAGTATTTCCTGAACAACCTCGAATAAAGTTGGGTTGCGTTTTTTTTTAATTATAGAAGAATTGTACTTTCTTTGTTGCTCTGTACGAGAAGTTTCTTCACGATTTTATCGAGTGTGTTAGGCCATTTTCAGGCATTTTGCAACCATGAAATTTTCGTAGTCGAATTTACCTATGTGTTAGTGCTCGTAGAAATGCGAGAATAATTGCAAAAGATACTTCAATTTCTTAACTATCAAGAAGAATTCGAGTGATTCAAATCCATAAAGTACTCTTGGTGCTGTGAATTTTCAAAAATGGGACATTTTTCTTGCTAAGCCGGTGCTGTCACAAAATCTGCCCTGGAATATATAAAATATGAAGCATTAGACTCTGCCAGGAATTTTAGGGAACATGAGGTACTTGACTTTTCTCAAGTTGGGAAAGAGAAAACATTAATGAAAAAATCTGGGAATAAAGGAAAAAATTTGTGAAAATTCGCACTATTGGGGAACAAATTTGAGAATTTTGTATTTCGTCTAAAAGGAATGAGGGAGCAAAGTAACTGGGAGACAAGGGAACTTCGAGCTCCCTGGGAGGGCCATAAGGTTAAATAATCTTAGGGTGCCCCTGTTGAAATCCTCAACGGGGAAAATGCCTCTCGTACCTTGCAGCTTTGAAACGGTCGAAGCACCGAAGTCAAATTTTCATCTACCCTGAGAAGGTTCATTAAAGAGTATCAAAACAAGTTTTGCACATCTCAAATGTAAAATCCTACGTCGTTGCAAGTGGGGAGAATATTGTTGTGCAAAGTATGTTTTTCAAAGCTTGTTTTGCAAAGCCTTGTTTGTGTAGGTTCGACAGCTGTGCACTTCTGCCTCTTGGTTCAACGGTTGTCGGTGTTTGTCAAACTGTACTTTCATCAGTTATCCATTAGTTTTTCAAAAGAAAACTAAACGCAGATTTTGAAATTTAGTTTCCTAGAAAAAGTCGTTTTGAATTTATGAGTAGAAGATGTCTTATGTGCAAAGATACTTTCCACTTGCAGGTCTAAGCTTTGAAATGGCCTACTAATCAAAGAAGTTAAATCATCAGCTTCTCCAAAAACTTTAATTGCAGAGCGGAAGAAACTTGCATCTAGAGGAGCATCGCCCTAAATGGTCGGCTAACGTTTTTCTTCATATTTGACTGGGCTGCAGAAACTTCGTGGTTTGGGCCTGGATTTTGCAGTAATGCACGTGACAATTATTTGCTGATGCCATTTCTGAGATTCTGTCTTTTTGTTTTCGTTTTGTACCGCCTATGCTTGTCGTAAAGGATGTTTCAAAGCTTTCATTTGTAGCAAATCATTCATAATAAAGTTGTTGTATCGTAATTAGTCTTATTCTTATAAGGGGTAAGCCAGAAAAAATACCCATTTTTCGAAATTCATTAGCACCAAACGTACAAAAGTCAGGCCCGACACCAGCCTTGAATTCATAGGGGGGCGAAGAACCAAAATTTTCCGACGCCAAAATAAGCAACAACAACAGCAACAGCCTCAATTTTAGGAAGCATGTACGAAAGGACTGATGTGCTCCGTTAATGACTAGATTTTGGAATTGTTTTCCTGTTTCAACGTTGGAGCCTTCAAAATTAGTGACTTTAAAGGGAATAACCTGAGTTAAAAGATGAGATCTCATAGATTTATAAATAGCCTATTGTATTTGATAATCCAGCTCGTGGCGAATGAAAGCAATGCTAAAGAAAACAATAGAGGGATTAGGAGTTTCTTTGTCCTATTTATAGACAAGCGCTATATATCTCAGGTCATTCACTTTAAAGCAAAAATATGCTGTGGATTCAAAATTTATGTCAGAATTTATCCTTGAAAGTCAATAAATTCGTGTTCTAAGCATCATTCTCCCAATAAAATCGTCTAACTGTGGGCCTGTAAT
>REGL01000154.1:191854-207943 GCA_004194395.1 Aurelia aurita complex sp. Pacific
CGAGGATGGGGGCGGTGCGCTGCTTCCCGTTGGGATGGGGGATGTGCTGTGCGGGATGTGAGGTCCCCTTCACGATGCAGGCACTGGGCTGCGGTTGAACTGGGGAATTGCTCCCTAGCGGCGACCGCAGCTTAGGATATGCGTGTGGGGGTTCCCTCGCGCGGTGTGTCCGCCGTCTCTCTGGGAGGTGGGCGTCGCTCCGTACCTCGTAGGGAAGGCATGCTTTTATCTTGTATATAATCCACTAAATGTTTTTATTGATTAGCTTTAGGAATTAATTTGTAAATTTTGTAAATTTTTGTAAAGTAGGCCTAAATTAGCTGTAATTTAGCTATTCTTTTTATTTTACTTAGCCTACATTAAATAAATTATTGATGATGATGATGATGATGATGACCCTTGTTTTGACGAACGTTCTCAAAAAATCTTTTAAGGAAAATGTATCCAGGGTCTCAGGAGATTCAATCATCTCACAGACTACATTAGAATTTAAATTTTTTGGAGGGAAAGTACAAACAACTTTGGACAAAAAGTTTTGAAAAATTGGCAAATCAGCTCGTTGATCAAGTCCTTCGCTTGAATGAGTTCTATTTGCACGAAATAAACCTAGTTTAACCAAATATCTGCCCTACCTTAAGCAAAAAATGTAGCCCAAAAATTTTTGGACGCTTTGAAAGACAGTTTGTCGGACAAAAACATTGCAGACTAAATTTTGTCCGAAACTTCAACCGTTTGAAACTTTTGAATTTCAATTAATTCCATCCTTGATTGACCTTTCTTTCCGACATTCAGCAAATTTACGGGATCGCAAAATATATTTTGTGCAGCTTGTTATTTTATTTTCACTTTTCTATTTGCAGTGTGGATGGTGAAGTTATCACTCATCTCTACAACAAATTTGGTGCAAAGAAAACAGCCCAACTGCTCGATGGCGTCTTCGCATTTTGTATTGTCGACACACAAAAGAACCAAATTCACATTGGCCGTGACACATTTGGAGTTAGGCCTATGTTTACCATCACGACCAACGCTGGTCAGTTGGGTGTATCATCAGAAGCGAAAGGTCTCATGGGATTGGTTGATAACAATGGTGCTCAGTCCGACCTGAAGCAGTTTCCACCAGGAAGCTATGCATCTTATGATTTGGACTGTAAGACTGGTAAGGTTAAGCTGACTGAGACCGGTCTTTTCACTGATGTTGACCAACCGCAAGCCTTCAATATATCAGTCAATGTTGGAGAAGACATAAAAGATAACATCCGCACGCTTTTCACTGATGCAGTCCGGAAGCGGTTGATGGCTGAGCGAAGAATCGGATGTTTGCTGTCCGGTGGCCTAGATTCCAGCTTGGTGGCATCACTTGTTGTCAAGCTTGCGAAGGAGCAGGGGATTGAATACCCGATTCAGACATTCTCAACTGGAATGGCGGGAAGCACTGATATGGTCGCAGCGAAGAAAGTTGCAGAACGACTGGGAACAGAGCATCATGAAGTTATCTTTACGCCTGAGGATGGTTTCAACGCACTGAAAAGCGTGATTTGGTCATTAGAATCGTATGACATCACCACAGTTCGTGCCTCTGTGGGGATGTACATCGTTGCTAAGTATATCCGTGACAAGACCGACACTGTCGTTGTATTTTCAGGTGAGGGATCCGATGAGCTTGCTCAGGGCTACATCTATTTCCACAAGGCCCCTTCCGCTGAAGAGGCGGATCAGGAATCGAAGCGTCTACTAAGAGAGCTTTATCTCTATGACAACCTAAGAGCGGATAGGACAACGGCTGCACATGGACTGGAGCTGCGTGTGCCATTTCTAGACAAGGCATTCACATCATACTTCCTGTCACTGCCACAGAAGATGCGCCAACCCCAGAAAGGTATTGAGAAATACCTCCTTAGATCAGCATTCGATGGCCATTTGCAAGATTACTTACCTGACGAGGTATTATGGCGTGCCAAAGAAGCATTCAGTGACGGAGTATCATCACTTGAAAAGCCTTGGTATACGATGCTCAGGGAATATTGTACTAGCCAGCTTCAACCAAAAGAGCTTGAGAATGCGAAGCAAAAGTACCCAGTCAACACACCTCAGACAGAGGAGGCGCTTTTCTATAGAAAGGTTTTTGAGAAGAACTACAGTGAACAGTCGCACTTTACTCCATATTTTTGGATGCCAAAATGGGTAAGTGGTGCCGCTGATCCTTCTGCAAGAACATTGAAACATTATCAGCAATAGATTGACTATGGACTGCAATTTATTAGCAATAGATGAAATCGGCTAAAGTTTGTTTACCGATTTCAAGTCATGTGACCACACTCTTGGGAACTTTTAGCATTTACTGAGTGGACCAAAAAGAAGTTTAAACTGTTTGAAGATTCGTTGAGAATACTCGAGGTATTGGACTGAATCAAAGTTTAGTTGATAACCGAGAGGATCAAATATTTCAGGGATTTTTGTTCAATTGTTTGAGCATTCAAATAATATTTCCTTCATGCGAAACAACGTCAAACTAAAATTCTTCCTTTCATTGTTTTTTAATTTTCTCCGTGCCAGATTTCAGTTGAACTATTGCCAACCTCCTCACTCAAACACATTTCGTTCCTCTCGAGAGTTAAGGGTCAAATCGTTATGAAAGCAATAGCGTATATCATTTGATACTTTTGCAAAAATCACTTTTTATGCCTTGAGGGAAGTGAAATGTATTTGCATATTTTGCTTGAGGAGATTACTTATTCCATTTTCGCGCATTTTGAAGTAAAGGAATTTTCATAAATCAAATTTTACAAATATTTACAATGCTCAGGAAAATAGAAAAATCATAAAACCTACTGGAGACTTTCGGCCATCAACCAAACTTTGCTTCATTCCAATACCTTACGCATTCTCTGTGTTAAAACATTTTCAAACAGTGGAAGTTCTTTTTGGTCCACCCACCCAGTACCACTTTTAGCGTTCATGGCACCATGTCTTGGTTTATTAGCCGCCTATTTAAAAACACAACTTTTCATGGCGCAAAGGTTGCTACCGAATTAAAAGGCTTTTTATCGATAGATTGATCATTTTGATTTGAAGCGGGCATAAACAAACCTTAGCCGATTTTGTCAATTTATAGATTTGTCTTCTCATGATAGAGTAAGACGTTTGGAAGGCGTGGAAACCGTCTTTCGTTCGAATGTTGCAGGCTCCGTATCCACACGCGACACCGGATTTTAAACTAAAATGTACCGCATTCATATTCAGATTTCCTTAAAAGGCCGATATCACAAGGCCATTAGGACAGCTGTGAACGAATCGTTTCTAAAACACATGCAAATTTGGATAAATTTTTTCTGAATTTGCTCGAAAAGTGCAAAAATGACGATTTATTCCTTTTTAAAAAGGGTCCGAGTTTTTTTGAAACGAGTATTTTTAAATAGGCGGCTAATAAACTAAGACATTATAGTTTAGGGCATAAAACTTTCGATCAAATAAAATGGTTGCAGTGGTGGAAAAAATATTTGCCTTCTTGCGAAGGAAAGTCAAACCAGAATTCTTCCTTCCATTGTTTTATTAATTTTCGAAAGGCCCGGATTTCAGTTGGATTGCAATACTGTGTACGTTGTAGTTGATAAGCCACTAGGAATTGGGTGGATCTAGAATTAAGCTTCCTTGGATCACAAAACTGTAAATGAAAAGATCCAAACATTGATTTTCTTTTATTCTTTCTTTCCTTCCTTTATTCCTTCTTGTTCTTTTCATATTTTCAACCTTTGTTTTCTTTGTCCTCCTATCTTCTTTCCATCCTGTTCTCGCCTTTTTATTTCTTTCCTTTTTCCTCTCATTTCTTCTTTCCTCCTTTCATCGTTTTCATTCTTTTCCTTCCTTCTATTCCACCTTCTCTCTTTCCTCCCCCCTTTCTTCCTTTCAGACAAACAAGCTTCCTGCAAAGCTGCTTCGCGGCTTCACGCCCTTTTCCACCTCTGAATGGTTGTCTGATTCTGCCAAAGAAAGAAACAAAGAGTTCTGATTTTGAAATTTAAATCGAAAATGTTCTCCTCCCTTCTTTGAAAACAAAGGGGCAAGCTATGATATTTGCGTGCCCCAAGTTTGCAACAGTTAAACCTTATTTCCTTAATCCCTTATGAACACACAGAATCGAACGGCGAGTTTGATGGACTGATCTCTCATACATTACTTCTTTTTCTGTAAAGCTTGAACTAGAAGCTGTTATTTATGCAGTAAGAACCGCAAAATAGAAGCCACTTTATAAGAAACCTCAGGCTGCTTATTTTGAAAAATGGTGCCCTCATATAAGAAACTTCTCAGCCTGATTTGAGGAAAGTTTCTTGAAGGAGGATCCCAAAAAATTCATATCTGACAATCTTTGTTAAATCAGGTGCCAAACATTTTTTAAATATTTCATGCAAAAGCCATAGGCGTAGGAGATAGGGGGCTAGGGGGGAGGGCTGCAGCCCCCCCAACGTCAGAAAAATTTGCAAAAATCAGCCATAATCGGGCAGAAAATCCGCCTCAAGTCGGGCAAAATTTTCTCAAACAATGGATTTTTTGTCGGGCAGCCCCCCCCAAATTTTATCTTCCCCTACGCCGATGGCAAAAGCATCTCCATCTATATACTTGGCAAGTACGCTTATGGTTGAGTAATTTAGATAGAGTGCTAGGTAACAAGAACATGCTGTTCATTAGTGTTTGTTCTGGGTTTTCTTTACAGATTTCAGTTGAAATCAATGAAAGTTTCTTAACCATGTGATAAGAAACCTTTCAGCCTGTTTCCAGATTAACGGCTTTTTAATAAGAAACTAAACAGGCTGTTTTGAAAAAACTGGTTTCTATTTTGCGGGTTCTTACTGTATATCAATTAATAGTCTTAGGTTATGAGAGCTGAAAATGAATGCTTTGGTTTATATATTTTTTGCTGGTAGTAGATTAACTTTGGTTGAAGTCGTTTGGTTATAGGCAGTATATCTAGACTTGTGAGGATGAGTCCCTCGTATCTCTGCGAGAAACTTGTATCTCTAGGTCATAAGTCTACAGTAGATCTCGCGGATGAGTGAGAAAACGCACGCCATTTGAGAGGCTACTGTTCCCGTAATATCGAAGCATTAATATCTTTTGATATTTTATTGGGTAGCGGACAAATTCAATTAATTCTAGAACCTTTCCTGGCTGAGATCGGCTATTCGGATCCGATTTTATAAAGTTTATTAGCGAAAAAGTCCCTTCGAAAAGCCTTGAAAAGCTGCCAGAAGTTCCCCCAAACATTCCTACTTTACAGCGATGACTTGAGCACATTCTTGCAAGCTTTCGGAGAATATAGAAATCATCCCCTCTTCTTTAACAAATTTATTCAAAGGGACTCCCAAGAGGATGATGCGCGCTAACACAGGTTATTGTCATTGCTGTGAGGTAGGAAAAGCGACGAAATTTGATCGTCATTTTAGCTATTTTCTGGAGGCTTCAAAGTAGCCTTCACTAGAAAATTTGTCATAACTTCGGAAAGGAGACACCGATTTAGGCCAAGTAGTAGACTTGCCCCAAAAGCGGGAAAAGGGAAAAAGCGAAATATACTTTCAGATAGACTTATTACAGTTGATGAAATTGACTTTCTAGCCAAGTACCGGGTGTCTAAAAAAAAGTACCCCCGTTTGATTGAACAAGGCAACAAAACGATAACATTTCGAGACTTTTTGAATTCATGGCTACATTTGTTGGTCTTCAACTTAAATGCACATACCTTGCATTTTGAAATCGACCGTCAAACACCGGAGATACGAGTTCACAAGGTCAATATTTTTGCACCTGAAACCAGAGATTTTGAGAAATGGCCTTGCCCTAAGTTGACACCAAACAGGTATTTTGCAAACTAATTTTCAACTTTGACCTTTACTTTTCTATTTTTGAAAAGATTTATACCTTGAATTACTTCAATTGTTCTTGAAGTGACTTTTCTTTTGAGGAATTGGTCCTTGCATTGCATTCGATCCCAAGTGTTTTGTATAAAGAAGGGAAGGAGCACATGCACGCTTTTTTTGGAGATGTGGCACGACTTTATCATACTTGCCACATTTTTACTGTATTTATTTAATCAGCGTCATGTCCATGCATCTTTATTCTTTTCAAAGGCAAAAAAAGGAAACTTGAAGTCTACAGGTACTTTGGAAAATGTCCACGATGCAAATCATGATTAGGCCCTTTTTCAAAACCTCTGGTTTTGGGTGCACTGTAAATTTTGACTTTGCGAACCTGTAACTCCGGTGTTTGGTGGACGATTTCTAAATCCAAGGTATGTGCATCTAAGTTGAAGATTGAAAGATTTAGCTGTGAAGTCAGGGAGCAATGGAATCTTATTGTTTGGTTACTATCTCCAGTCAAAAGGGGGTACTTTTTTTTAGACACCCGGTAGATTCTCGTATCTAAATAAGCATGTCATCTACTGAAAGGACATTTGCCAATGTCATTATTCAAGGAACAATATTTGTTTAAACTTTGTGCTTTTATTTTTACTTAACTTTAATAAGAGTAAGAACTGTAATAAAACGATTTTTCTTTCTGTTAAGATTATTTGCGTAGCATATTTTTTGAGGTAAGAGATTGCTGCTTTATGAAATAGTTTGCAAGGAATGCTCAATTGAAAGCATGTTTTATTTTGTTTGGTTCTTGTGTGACTAGACTTGATCCAAGTGTGCAGGATGTTCCCCAGAAAAGGTATACAGATTTGATTCGATCCAGCGATGAAAAAAATTAGCTTTAAGCGATCGTAGAGTGTTGCAGAATCGTCGCAGAGTGTCGCAGCATTTTAGTACAGCAGTTTCCATTCGTCGCAATTTGCTGCAGACGACACTTTGCGACACTACGATACGATTTAATGGAAACCTAGACTTGCCCCAAGTCTATTTCGTCAAAAAAAATTTCGTCAAAAAAATTGAAGGGAAAAGTGAAAAGCGAAATAATACTTTCCGGTAGACTTATTACAGTTGACAAAACAGACTTGGGGCAAGTCTAATGGGAACCAGGCTTTACGCAACTAATTGCGATCTCAGAACAAAAGAGTGACGTGTTTCCAAAATTATGACACCAAAATTATGCAGCACTGCGACCAATGGAAACGTCCTGTCGCAGAGAGTCGCAGAGTGCAAACAATTTGCGACACTCTGCGATGTCATGGAAACCAGGCCCAAGGGAGACCAGATGTACAAGCTTTCACGATTATTTGATGCTCAGTGTTTTGATCATTGGTAAATTTGAATCAACCGCATGAACAAGTGTGAAACTTTCATGGTACCAGCAAAAACCACCTCACATCTCGTTTCAAATTTATCAGACGCATTGACTGTTTCAAAGGTTTTTGTTGGACTGCCTCCAGACCATGTCAGTATTTCAAGGTAACTATTAGCAGCAAGAGACCAGTTTGGCATTGAATAGGTCTGGGGAGGCCAGGTCTTCTGGTAAATGGGTTTTACCAATGATAAGTTGAGCCCTACAAGCCCATTGGTCTTTCCATATATTTTTCCCATCAAAATTATTTGATTCGAGGTCGGGGTTGAAGAGAGATGCTCTCTTTTTTGCATGGCTTGGGTTAAAGGACATCTTTGAGCTACGTTTTGGGGAATTCATTTCTTTGCTTTCACTGTACAAAAATCTTGAATCCGGGCCAGAACTTGCTTCGGAACAACACCGGATAACAATTACCTGCCTCCAAATGTTTTGTCTAAAAATTCGATTTCAAGTTCATTATAAAAAAGAAACGCTGCGTCCCAGTCCCTTTTTACAGACAAAAACAATAGAAGAATACAATAGGTTGTCTGGAAGTGTTTTGTCTGGTATTCGATTTCTTTATTAATTTTTGTCTATTCTAGGGACGCTATGTCCCAGACCCTTTTTATAGACATAGACAATGGAGAAAGACAATAGGCTGTCTGGAAATGTTTTGTCTTAGAGCTTGAATCAATTGTTCTATTGTTTAAGTTTTGACCCTTTTGTTCTGGCTAGACAAGACAGGCAATACGCGCAACGCACTCACTCAAGAGCTGTGGTCTTTCTTGGATCGCACCTGGAATTTCAAGGAGCCGAGCGAAGTTATTAGGTTTGTTATCATCATTTCTCTCTCTTATATACAACCAAGAAACTCTCAATAGTTTGATGATATAAATTCATTAATTCTTTGTCGACTTCTTGGCGTTTATATTGGTTTTTTGCAATATTTTTAGGCCATCTGCCTGTATGAAATCGTGCTAGGTTTTCAATATTTTGCAACTGGCCTCCAACTCTGCCCGATCTTTTTGAGGCGAGCAACTGCCCCTTTGGAAGAGCTTTTAAACTCTACAGTGAGAATAAATAACCAGAGATGTTTTTTGAAGGTAGAAGATTGAGAAAGCGAGTCATTTTCCTGTATTTCAAGGAATCTGGCGATTGTTGGTCGCGCAAACCACAACAGGCGTTGTGTGTACCTTTGGAGACAAGCTGTTAACCCATTTTCCTGGCAAAGCTCGGCGGCCTAACTGACAATGGAAGGTTGGCTCTGGTTAGACAGCAAACGGTAGCAAAAAGACTAAAAAGCAAGGGAAACTCCAGGAGAACTCATGAGGACTTTAGATAAGGGACAGAAACTAGAATTTATGTCGATGAAACCAGATTCGTGTTGTCAGTGGGAGGCAGACCGTTCCAAAAAGCCGCGCTCGTGCTCAAAAACAAGAGGACCTGTGAAAGGATAGAAAGCATCCCCTATGTCGACCTTGTTTTGACGAAAGGTACTTTACCATTTGAGGGTCAAGACCCAGTCTAGACCTTTGCTATTGTTGCAATATACGATGTCTCTGTACGGTAATTGGTTGAATAAGAAACGTTAATAAGAGTATAACAATGGTCATTTTTTCAAAGTTTTGCTAAGTTATATATACTTGATATGAACTAATTTCAACTTTATTTTGGTCAAGGGTAAACCACCAGAATAGTTCAGTGTGTATCACTGTTCAGAAAAAATAAAGAAGAATTATAAAAGGATAAAATTATTCAAAAGGTGCCAAATTTTATGGAATGATGATTTGGCAGCATAAGGGAAAATTGCCACCAGAAGTGCACTTGTCCCATGTTTGTGTGGGATGTCAGGAAACCCAATCTTGTTCAAAACTTAAATGTTCGATGATACAAATCAGTTTGGTAGTTTTCCTGATTGAGCTTTAAATTCCAGGGCTATATTCTAGAATGGCACACCTTGATAGGGTTTTGGTTAGGATCAGTATATCAGTACTGGCATGTGTGATTCTGTAAGCACCTAAATTGCTAGACAGTACAAGACACAAAAGAATATGATATGCAGGGTGATAGAATAGTTTTTTATGAATGCAAACATATTTTAGCTGATGGCATGCTGATGAACTACACTCGGTCTCTTTGTATGAAACCACTTATAAGAACCTGCAAGAAAATTTAGATAGTCTCCTAAAAGTTATCAATGGTATGTAAATGTTAAGAAACATCAATTTTCTGTTATGCATCGCTTTTATGTATTTGTTATGTTTTAAATAAATGTATGTTATGTGCCATCTANCTAAACGAATCTAGACAAAATTAGCAAATTTGGTAAACACTGAAGTAAAGATGGAGGTACTTGTCACTTTTATACAAATTTTTCCCCGTTACCTGTGGTCTCTGTACGGTAATTGGTTGAATAAGAAACGTTAATAAGAGTATAACAATGGTCATTTTTTCAAAGTTTTGCTAAGTTATATATACTTGATATGAACTAATTTCAACTTTATTTTGGTCAAGGGTAAACCACCAGAATAGTTCAGTGTGTATCACTGTTCAGAAAAAATAAAGAAGAATTATAAAAGAATAGGATTATTCAAAAGGTGCCAAATTTTATGGAATGATGATTTGGCAGCATAAGGGAAAATTGCCACCAGAAGTGCACTTGTCCCATGTTTGTGTGGGATGTCAGGAAACCCAATCTTGTTCAAAACTTAAATGTTCGATGATACAAATCAGTTTGGTAGTTTTCCTGATTGAGCTTTAAATTCCAGGGCTATATTCTAGAATGGCACACCTTGATAGGGTTTTGGTTAGGATCAGTATATCAGTACTGGCATGTGTGATTCTGTAAGCACCTAAATTGCTAGACAGTACAAGACACAAAAGAATATGATATGCAGGGTGATAGAATAGTTTTTTATGAATGCAAACATATTTTAGCTGATGGCATGCTGATGAACTACACTCGGTCTCTTTGTATGAAACCACTTATAAGAACCTGCAAGAAAATTTAGATAGTCTCCTAAAAGTTATCAATGGTATGTAAATGTTAAGAAACATCAATTTTCTGTTATGCATCGCTTTTATGTATTTGTTATGTTTTAAATAAATGTATGTTATGTGCCATCTAAAATGAATAAGAGGGTTTCCTTCCTGGAAAAGGAGATCTGTGGTTCGATTCCCTGTGTTGGCAACTTTTAATTTTCTTGATTTTTCTGATAATCCAACTAACATGATAGATTTATCCTATATCCCTTCAAAAATCAAAACTGAATTATACAAAGATTTGCATTTATTGATTGATCACTTTTATGACATGACATCATAATAGACATGTGCCTGGGGCTAGAGCATTGTTGCCCACATTCCATTGGAAGCATTGAAAACCATGCTCTGCAGAAAGAATGTGTAGCTTATTCCAAAATACATCAAATTCTTGAGATTTGAATTCCATCAAGAAATTTGACTGGTTTTTTTCACCAAAATCTTCTAAAAGACACCTCTACTTTATAGAATCCAAGGTGGGCACTAGCAACCCTAAAATTAATACACCAAATATCTTGAAATGAATAAATAGCCTAGAGCTTAGAAGACTAAATGTTTCGGGCTTAACCCTTCATCAGTAGTCAAATTAAAAGTATGTTTTCACCATAATCCTTAGAATTGATACCCCTATGGCAGCACAGCCCAGGTGTAAGAATATGCCTCGGTCCATCACCCCCTGCCCCCCACAGCACCTTGCCTAGGCAGGGTCCTGCCAGGATTGACATATGAAGAATTTTTGAAATATAAAGGCATTGATCAGGGATGAAAGGATGCATTTCAGTGATGGCATCAACCATCAGAAACTGGGAAGGACAGATGAAAGTGGGACCTGAGGGCAAAATGTTGGGACCACACCCTTTCTTACACAGAAAGTGCCATTTTCACCTTGAGAAACACCCATTTTGCCTCCAGGAAATGGTCCTTTTTTCTGTCTCAATTATTTGACCTATTTAGAGAGCTCCTCTTTAATCAATCAATCTTAAATGCAATCATGTAAAGTTTTTTTCTGTATCTGTAGTAGTGTATATTCTCCTTAGGATTGTATGGTATCTTGTAAATTTGTAGTTGTATAGTAATTATTTAGGATTGATGGATGAATAAATCAAACTGAAAGTGGAGGGCCACATAATTCAATGGGAGTCTGATGCACCCCTGTTAAATTGTTTCTTTCAACCCAGTAAAGGGTTGGCTCAGGGGATTCAATGGCACAACAGTTTTCAAATCCAGAATGCAATATTCTAATTTCTTCTTTAACGTTGGTGTGGCATAGTTGTAAGTAACTAATTGATACCAATGATTTACATTATAATTTACAAAGAAGTAGAAACGATGATACTGTATTTACATACTACATAACATACTGTATGGTGTAAAGTTGTCAGTTCTACGTGTTTTACTGTACCCAACACTTGTTGGGTTCAACCCGCACACATTCACATTACACTTCTTCACCAACTACCTACCACAAAACTTTGCAAAATGCTCTCTTCGATCTGCTTCCAATTGAGGGAGGGGGGGGGGTAACTCGCATAGAGGGCCTGGATACATGTGCCTGCCTGGGTTATGGGTTAATTTGTGATATTTCGCCCGGGTTATGGTTCATGTTCCGTGAATGGGACTGCTTATGGGACTGCTTTGTGGATATTTGCTGTAGTTATGGGTAAATGTTAGCAGTTTATTGCTGTTATTGGCTATTATGACAAAAAACTTTTATGAAAAGGAATTTAGCTATTATGATACGTAGCAAAGTCTTGTTGCGATTCTTGTAGAAAACTTCACCCTATTTATGGGGTCGGTCATATTTCAAAATTTTGCTGTGGCTGTAGGGTCATATTTTCAAAATGTTGCCCTGGTTATGGGTCCTATATATACCAAACCATCTATAGGAGTTGAAGAAATGTCTTACAGCACCAGATTCTCTTTTGAGAAATTTGTATATGTCAAGTGAGAGCTATATACCAGATGAAAAAGAAGCCTAAGCTTACGTTTACCATACGAAATGTCATTGGCTCAACTGCTTCAAGTGTACCTAATTTGTCAGCCAACGAAAATTTCTATACTGCACACTTGACCAAACTAGGTCGGTATAAGGGATGGTATATACAGTTTGCCCTATGGCCCCGTATCTACTTTCATTTGGAGGCTAGGCGCCGTGTTAACACCGCAACCTGGCTGTCGTGGCGCTGAAAGAAATGTAAAAATACAGGATACAGGCTTCTTGTTTATTACCCAGCCATGTCGATTGAGTTTGAGAAAAGGTAACAGTCGTGCTTCATAAATTCCTACACATTCATCTGCAACATTTACCCAATTTAAATTCACCATCTATCCTGGTGCTTGAGGCTTTATTTCGTTAGGCCTTAGGCTAAGCCAGTTTCAACAAGCAGCTGCAATTCCAAATAGGTCTTATTGTTTAGACAGAGCTTTACAATTCCAAATTCCAATTCTTTTCATGGTCGAATTAACGTCCTGATTTAATTTTGTCCAGTTCTCATGGATTTGGATATTGCTGCTTGCAAAAAGGAAAGTCTTGGCCAGCACGCCCACCAAACCCAACACAACGCTATTTGGAAGAAAAGACCTGCGCCCCAATTCTAAAAGACATGTCATTGTCTGCCATTTTGGCACAGTAGTCTGGCCTAGTTGTTAATTTCTTTTCGACTAAGGGAATAAATTGGTCTGACTTCGAAAATCTGGACTGAAACCCATAAGGGATGGTCTATGGCATCATATTTACTTATGGTGGCATACAGTAGTAGGGGGTACACTAGGAGGCTACTTCAGTAAAATGAGTGATTTGTATTCCTTTGCCCCTAAAATCCTAAAATGGATGTTGACAGTTGCAAGAGGGTCAGCCAGTTTAAGATGTTTGATCACTCCCATGATATGCCAGAGCCACACCCACTTTGTCTGTACAAAATTGACACCCCAAGTACCTTTATGTAATACTTTTGAAAAGTTGCAGTGCTGAAATTCAAAAAATCAGATTTATTTATGTCATCTCTTCCCAATATTCAAGTTGGCTTTTGGTCAAGATTAAACCGAATGTGATGATTTTCCAGTTAGTAGGGAGCTAGTAGCGGCTTGCCACAAGCAGCACTTTGTTTAAGTTTTTCCCATGATTTTGTTCAAATATTTGCTGATCAATATAACTCATTTGTGCATGATGCATGCATGCGCCCCCAGGGCATATTCCAGGTCTTTCAAAACAGGCTGTTATTTATCTGCTGCAAAACCATTTAGGTGTCATCATTATGAATTATTGCACAATGTTTTTGTTTATGCTCATGTTTTCACAGTATTATACTTTCCTGTTTATTTAGAATGATCTCAGTCTGCCATAGTGGATGCTTCTTGGCTGCCTGTAAATCTTGTCAACTGAAAACACAAGACAAGAAACTGGGGTTCTTTCAGCTTAGGGAGCTTACTTACTAAATTTAGCCCCCATGCTCATACCAGCCAGTGGCAGTTTCCTTAAAAAAATTCAGGAAAGGATTATATCTACTTTAAATGAATCTAGGTCTGAAATTTTTGGGAAGTGTTTAAGGAAAACAGCTAATATTTCCTGGAAAATTCAAGTACAGTGGCTGCCCAGTGAGGCCCCAGGGGAACCGAGTTTTGAATTATTATCTCCAGACTGTGGTTTCTTCAAGATTTTTAACAATCCATTTGACTGCTCTATCATGTGAGCTTTCTCCCTAGAGGACTCACATGAGCTGTAATTGGGTAGGGACGTGCCACCCAAGATGTAAAACCCATACAATTCAGCCTGCAACAGATATCCCTGAGCTTGTACCAAAAAATCTTGGTGTACTCACATTGTCAGAAGTTTCTCACCTGCTGAAAACTTTAAGAATATTCTGAAATTCTGAAAAGTTTCATTCTAGGAACAATTGTGGCTGGTTTTTATCCCAAAATCATGAAAAGGCTCCATTTGTTGTGCCAATTGGGACCAGTCCTTACATGCCAAAACCCCCAAAACTGGTATCTTTTAAGGTAAGGGGTAACTGGTAAGGGTTTTGTTAACACTAAACCCTTGCTTTGAGGAAAGTACTAAGATTTCAGCAACCCAGTCTTTTAATGGTAACTTTTCATAAGGATATCCATGTAAGCATCCTGTTGTTGTATAATGCTGTAGTTGTGGAAATATACAGAGTTGGATGAGTTTTATTTAAAAATGTTGAGTTTATTTCATTTGAAAACCTTATTTCTTGAGCATCTTGAAATTTTTAAATAAAAGATCAGACATTTTCTTCAAATCTGTTCATTATTTTACAGGTATGTAACGTCTAGTCACTCAATCAGCGAATCTGGAGCTATCAAATGGTGTGGCTCAATAAGTGAAAATGATGAAGATGAAGAAATATGGCCATCTCTTGATACTGGTATTGATTCAGTCAGCTTGTCAAGGTTTGTTTGTGAAATTTGTTTCTGTATCTTTAATTTCTTGTTATGTACCAAAGGGGGACCGTAAGTACCATGTGAAGCAAAACTGTATCCACTGTTTGAAAAACCATGAAATCAACTAAAAATATCAACTCCATTGCCTAACGAGGCTTTAATCTAATTTTGAGTATTTAAAAGAATGTACAAGCGCGAGTTCACTCCCAAATAAAGAACTTTCAAAAAGATTGTCTTCACTGGTCTTTGACCAAAATTGACTTGCATGGTTCTATTTAATTTGCTTTGCAACTATTGGAATGTTAACATTCCAACTATTAGGACTCTAATGTAGACTGAAGACTAGAAAGTAGACTGAATGAAGTATATAAAAGAATGGTAAGGCATGCGCTGAATGCATTCTGAAAAGATCTTTTGACAAACACAGCTGTATTGCCACCTACTTCCCAAATCTGAGATAGTAAACAAATGCAGAACAAGATTCGCTGGCCACTGCTGGAGAGCAAAAACAGAAATCATTGATGATGATCTCTTTATGGGAAGCAAAACAAGCATAGGTTCCAAATCTTTATCTCGGTGTAAATAGGCGGGTATAAAATTCAATGATCTATTTCTTTTGATTGAATGGCGTGAAAGAAACTTCAGATACTTATCTATAATTCTACTGTTGGACTTTTCGGAAATTTTGAATATTTTTGGAAATTACAGTGTATCTGACATTTAAACTCATATGAGGATGTGACGTCATCAAATTTCTAAATCATAAACCAGATGAGTGACAGACTTTTGCTTGATACCATATTGTAGGCATTCATAAACTATGCTTTTCTTCGAAATTATTTGATGTTACGTCAAACAGTTTAGAAATTATGATGGTTTTAAGTTTTTTTGAAAATTTTTCTTGAATTCTTAAAAAAGAAGAAAAACACTCTAATTCTGAAAATATTGAAGATTTCAGAAAGTCCAATGGTACAAATATAGAGAAATAGCTCAAGTTTCTTTGAAGTCATCCAGTTCAAAGAAATAGGTCACTGAATTTTACACCAGGCTTTTTAAAGATTTGAAACCTATGCTGCAAGAAGCACAAGCTGAAGATGGCGATGATGATGATGATGATTATGATGGTGATGATGATGATGATGATGGTGATTGGTGATGATGATGAGAATGTTAAAGAACTGTTTGGCATATGGGTATTGCTTTATAATGGCAAAGAAAGTAAAGAAATGTACAATCCTGCCAATCAATATTGGGGATTAAAAATATTATTTCATTGCAAAATCTGCATCAGAGGGAATATTACATGTTATTGTTGTTGACCAATTTGAGGAAAGTTATCTTTTACTAATAACCAGCTTTTGAGACAATTACAGAATTTGAAATCATGGAAAA
>REGL01000154.1:207972-229588 GCA_004194395.1 Aurelia aurita complex sp. Pacific
GATGATGATGATGATGATGATGATGATATGATGATGATGATGATGATGATGATGATGATGATGATGATGATTATGATGGTGATGATGATGATGTTGCTATTGGTGATGATGATGAGAATGTTAAAGAACTGTTTGGCATATGGGTATTGCTTTATAATGGCAAAGAGAGTAAAGGAATGTGCAATCCTCCCAATCAATATTGGGGATTAAAAATATTATTTCATTTCAAAATCTGCATCAGACGGAATATTACATGTTATTGTTGTTGACCAATTTGAGGAAAGTTATCTTTTACTAATAACCAGCTTTTGAGACAATTAAAGCATTTGAAATAATGGAAAAAATATCAAAACTTAAGTTGAAGCTACATCAGAGTTAGAGCTACATGAAAGCAGGGAGGTAGGAAGCATCTCAAACTTGGGGGGCATGTCACCTAAAGGGCAATTTTTCATTGAGCTAAAGGGGCACTTCATGAAAACAAAAAGGGGACTTCTTTGTTTATTGTAAAATCTGGGGGGGATGTGCCCCCCAGTGCCCCCTGGTTCCTACGCCTGTGCATCAAAGGATTGAATCTTTCAGATAAGGTCTAATTATTGTTAGTGGAGATGAAAGGAATAAGCCCTGGATCAACATGGCTATAGTTTTGAGTGTTTACATCAAATAGTTCTCATCCTGTCACACTGGACATATGTTTTTGTAAGAAACTATTTATAATCACTCAGATCACCAGAAAATTAAGAAACTGGAGCACTGGAGCAAAATATTTAAGAAACTCCTATTTAAGAAACTTCGATTTAGTTCAGGAAACCAAATTCATAATTTCTTTGTTTCTCGCACTGTATTGCTTAGTATTTCCTAATTTCTGTCTGGATAGAGGCGAAGTTTTGTTGTAGAATTCGCTGTGAAATGTTCATGAAGGTTCAAGAGATTCCATGTTGATGTAAACAATAATTATTTGTGAAATGTTCTAAGAAACTATAAAAGACATGTAATATTCAAATTATGAGGATTTCAAGAAACTCTAACAACTGCATCAAATTCTTCATTTCTATGATAAAAAATGTGAATAGACAGACGATTCACCCAAACATGGCGTCAGGCAATTTTTTAACCATAATCCTTTGCGTCTGAAACGAAAATCGATTGATTTGATTGGTCGATTTATCATGGAACGCAAAGGATCATGGTAAAAATTCGCAGGCGCCATCTTTAGCGCAATCGTCTATTTGGATTGCGTGAAGGTCGTAAACAGCGCTGAGTAGTGATTAGCTCGTTGATATGTGGGCTGGTATGAAGGGGCCGTAAAAAAGGGGCCGTAAAAAAGTGGCTAGTAAGCCGAATTACGTTCGCATGTGGAAATATCGCGTGTATCCAGATACGAATTGCTTGGCCTTTGGAACAATATCGTATCTTGCAAACGGATTTGAGAACGCCAAACGCTTGATTAATACGGAAACTTTTATCAGAGATGCACTTATTTTATGGTCCTTATTATTTGCTAAAAGACCTCCTGTGGCGTGTGGCGTACCCTAAATTCTTATCAGTCATAATGAAATTTTGTACCAGTCTCCCATTCTTGAATAGCTCCAAAACAAGGAAATATTTTAACCCGATAATGATCGCGTGAACAACATCACATGTTTATTTTCCTTCCTGCTCCAGCCCAGTAGAAGTTGATGGAGGTTTCGATCTAGTTCTTCTGATACAGAGACACAGGAAATGCAGGAAATGTGCCAAGTCTGAAGGTGAAGTCTAGATTCGTCGCTTCACAACATCAGAAACAAATTGCTTATCCGTGTAATTCAAATCTAACGTACTTTGGTCAATGGTATACAATATATGTTTGACAACAACACGCCTAGTTTCAACCCCCCTCAGCCCCTTTCCTTTAAGTGGGAGTGCAACTTCCAAGGTTGGTGCACGCAACTGTATGATTGATATGATATGATTTGTCACAATTTTAGCTCTGCTTAGTTTAGTTTATTAGACACTTACACAAACACCCCGAAAAACACACACGTCAGTTCGAATCGATTCAAGGCAAGATGGTTCAATCAGTGGCGGCGCCAGCCAAAAAAAAGTGGAGGGGAAGAAGCAAGATGGGGGTCTGGGGGCGTAGCCCCCAGGAAAATTGTCAGAACCACACCCTTTTTATGCTCAGGAAACGCCCTTTCTTACCCTAAGGAAACACCCTTCTTTGTTTATCAAGCTCTAAAGATACCTACCTAACCCCTCTTAAGACATTTTCTCAACGGATTTAGACGAATTGGAAGAGTGACCTCAGAGAAAAGTGGGGGGGACTTGTCCCCCCCATTCCCCCCCGTGGCTCCGCCACTGGGTTCAATCCAAATTTGAACCGGTAATAAAGATTTTAAGTTGTCCCAATATAGCAATATCTCTCAAGGTTATCGTGCTCAGTTGTTGCTCGTTGTTACTACTTGTTTTCGAGATTTAAATGATGCAGTGTAAACCTCGCGTGCAGTCACATCTTACTTTCAGCTCCCTTCACCTTGCTTCACCCCGCCTTTTTCGATGGGATATTGGCTGCAGCTTAAAGCACCCCATGCACAAATCAGGGTAACACGCGACTGAGTTGCAAAGAGCACGGTCGGTCAAGAAACCATAGGAAGAAAAAGCACAGTAACCTGTTCTACTTTCCTTGAAATCCAGATAGGGAAATCAAGGGTCCATTTGATGATGCAGGATGACCCCAAAAATTATTGGCTCGAATATTGTTGTGCTGTACCTGAAATATGTTTTGGATACGTATGAATCAGACTTGCACTAGATAGCAGAAAGCCCAAATTATTTGTTGCAGGTTTTCACACAATTTTCAGATGGCAGGAAGCTCAAATAATAAGAATTTAGAAGATATTCGTGATTTTGGAATGCGTGATAAAGGTCAAAAGAACCTGGATCAAATCAGCGTCACAGAGCAAGACGTGAATGTATCTCGTGCGTTTCATGAATGGAGATATGAACGTCTTAAAACGTAACAAGGTCAATAACCCACTGCACTGCCACAAAAGTCGGCCGACTAAACATATGGCACAAATCTTTAAAAAGGTCGGTGTAAAATTCTATTACAGTTTTCTTTAAATTAAATGGCTTGGAAGGAACTTACGGTTTTTGCTGTAAATCTGCCGTGGAAATTTATTGATATCTTGATTGGTTTCAAAATGGCGGCATTTATTGAATTTGAGGCTATGACGTCATCAAATTTCTAAATCCTAGCCAGAAAAGCTACAGATTTCTGCTTGCCACCATATTGTAGATCTTCATAAACTATGGTGTTCTTGAAGGTTATATAATTTTTCCTCTATTGGTTTAGGATTTACGATGGTTTTGAATGTTTTCAAAATGTTCCATGATTTTTTAAAAAATAATCAAATTACACGCCATTTAAAGAAAATCAAGATATCAAAAAAAGCCACGGCAAATTTACAGCAAAGTACTATAAGTTCCTTTCAAGCCATTCAATTCAAAGAAAAACTTGATAGAATTTTACAACCACCTTTTGAAGATTTGAAAGATTTGAGCCTTATGCTGTCCGACTACACAGTCTTTTTCACGAGAAAGTCTTTTAATATACGAAACCAAATTCTCAGATAACCCAATGATAAAATTGGGCAAGTCGAGTACTGAGATAGAAGCTATTTCAGAAAGTCTTTTTAGCGGAAAGATTATTTTAGGGAATCGGAAGCATGTCTTTGCATGTCTTCAGTAATGTAGTAATGTCTAGCCAGCGCAGCGGCTTGGTTTCATACTTAGACCTTTTTGGCTGTTTTGTAAAAGAGGTTGGGTCGAGCAATACATTCGACGGACTCGATTGAGCTGTTTTAGAGCCTCTTTCAGCTTCTATCAGCTTATAGAGCTTGCGTGGACCATCCTTCTAGTTATTCTACAGAAAGGTCTGGATCGAATCATATTTTCATTCAGTTTTGATACGAAATATTTGACAGAGTGGCGTCAGAACTTCTATCATGATTGTCGAAAATTCCTCAGATTTCTAGGTAATGTATAACAATATCGTTCGATCCAAACCGTTTTGTAGCATAGCTAAAAGGTCTGTTCAATGTGCCTTTTTAAGCACAGGCAACAGGATAAATAGCTGTAGCATGATCTGTCTGCTTTGCAAACATATGTGCAAAAACAAGCGATTTTAATGAAATGTATGCAGCACTCTAAGCATTACGACTTCTTCGAGCAGCCATTTTGTAAAAGTGAACAGTGAAATACAAAATGGCTGCTCGAAGAAGTTGTAATGCTGAGAGTGCTGCATATATTTACATTAAAATCGCATGTTTTTGCACATATGTTTGCAAAGCAGACAGAAAATGAAGAAAAGAAACGAAAGGCAAGTATTCAAATTTTCATGCTACAGCTATTTATCCTGTTGCCTGTGTTTTGAGTTGACATTGTCGCCCACGATCCTTTGCAGGCAAGCTGAAATTGCAAACTGTTTGAAAATCAACTTTGGCCTGAGCGCAAATCATGCATCCATTTCTTTTTTAACTTCAGATGAACTGTTCTATCGGTTTAACTACTGCACTGTGGATCTATAGTTTCCATTTAGGCCAAATTTGGTTTTCAGACAGTTTGAAATTGAAGCGTGCCTGCAAAGGACCCTGGATGACAATGACGCTTTAAATCGTGTCTTTTTGAATAATTCAATATTTCATTTCTCAATATTTCATCTCTGTGTAGGATACGGCCAGACAACAAAAACCCCCGAGAATGAGCCGGGAGCCAGCAAGCACTCCAGCGAGTTCTTATACGGATTGGCTATCTGCAAGCAGGTCAACGAGAACATGACGAAGCCAGAATTGGTGGTGTGTCCCAAAGGATACAAGCACTGCTTTACAATGGCCTACGTTTCAAAAGAAGGTAAACTGAATATACTGAAGCAAGGATGTTGGCGCAAATCCGAAGCTGAAGAGGGACAGTGTGTCCGAAAAGGTTGTTTGTTCGGACAGAGGCCTGAAGTAGATATTGAAGATAGAAGAAGATGCTGCTGCAGGGGTTTCGCATGTAATAGAAATTCAACGTATGTTGATCGCATTTTGCATGTGCCGAAAATCTCAACAACACAACGTACTACATCAAGTGAAATACCAGGTAAGATCGTTTATGTTTCATTTCATAATCTACTTTGTCGACTGATCTTTGGTAAAAGTGGACTAATGATAAGCTCCATTATTTAGACCATAATCGCAGTTATCAAGCGTATTGGACAATGATTTTAAAGTGTTGTGGCGCAGTGATGCAATCCTCAGCATAGGTTTCAAATCTTTAAAAAGGCTGGTGTAAAATTGAGTGACCTATTTCTTTGAACTGAATGACTGCCAGGAAACTTTAGCTATTTTGCTATAATTCTACCGTTGGAATTTTCTGAAATCTTCAATATTTTCAGAATTAGAGTGTTTTTCTTCTTTTTCAAGAATTCAAGAAAAATTTTCAATAAAACTTAAAACCATCATAATTTCTAAACTGTTTGACGTAACATGAAATAATTTCGAAGAAAACCATAGTTTATGAATGCCTACAATATGGTATCAAGCAAAAGTCTGTCACTCATCTGGTTTATGATTTAGAAATTTGATGGCGTCAGATCCTCATATGAGTTGAAATGTAAGAGACGCTGTAATTTCCAAAAATATTCAAAATTTCTGCAAAGTCCAACAGTAGAATTATAGATAAGTATCTAAAGTTTCTTTCAAGCCATTCAATCAGAAAAAATAGGTCATTGAATTTTACACCCACCTTTTTACGCCGAGGTAAAGATTTGGAACCTATGCTGCAATCCTCTGATTACGCAGCCAGAACAGTCAGGTGACAGGGTTTGATCTGAGTTGGAGCCTCACCACTTGAGCGCCATGACAAGTGGTTGTGGACTCGATTTAGGTCTTCTCTACTTCTGCGATCCCAGCGCTTGGTGCTTGAAGCCGCAACGTCACCTTCGATGCTTCACCTGGAATGATTTCGTCCCGTGTATAATAAGTGAAAATAAATCAATAGTCGCAATGTCTGTTCTGTAGATCTACAGAACTAATCTGGTTGGCATTGAAATTCAGATTCAATTCAGTGATCAGTTTCTGAAATAGAATTTTGATTTCAATAGCGCGTAAATCATGGACCAGAATGGAAGGTAGAATTCTCGATTCTCACTATGAGAACAAACTCCTTGCAGGCATTTTCTCATTGTTTGGGTCTTAAAGGTGACTGAGTTTACCAGACAAAATTTTCTCATCTAAGTTAACCTTTGTCTGATAGTTTAACATCTTAGTTTTGAATATCGGCCGCATAATTTTTATTCCACAGCCCGTCAAACGTGTCAACTTCTTTTAATCACCTGGTAAAATGTTTCGGTAGACATGACCCTGCATTTCTTTCGTTTCAGCCAAAACACAAAAGACATCAAAAGTAAAAGACATGAACCCAAGAGAAACAGTCATCCTCGGAGTAATCTCTAGTGTATTCGCTACCTTTCTTGTGCTCAGTATTGTGTTTGTGAGTTGGCGATGCGCAGCACAAAAGAATAAGACTTTATTGTCAAAGAAATCGCGCCGTACTGAGAAAGCTGTGGAGGAGGTAATTGAATATGCGAGTATCAGTAGTGAGGGTATTTCGTTTGGAGATCTGCTGCATAAAGGGAAATTCAGTGATATATGGAAAGCGGAATACGATGGGAAAAGTGTAGCTATCAAAATTTACAGACCAGAATCACATGCTATCTGGAAAAACGAGAAAAAGACGTATGACATACTAGGACTACATCCAAATGTTACTCAGGTACGTTTTATATGATAAAATTGCATGTAGAAGTAGTTCAGTTAAAGAGCCATTTTCACCCAGGATCCTTCGCGGACACGCTGGCACAGGGCTGTCTGGCAATCAAATTTGGGCCTAAGCAGAAACCATGGATCCACACCGCAGAAGTTGAAATGATAGAAAAGTTTTAATGTAATAGACCTTTTAGCTATTCTATAAAGAGCCTGGATCGAACGTTATTTTTATACATTTTTATATGCGACGTTCGATCGAGTGACGATAGAGCTTCTATCACTATTGTGCACATTCGATAATTCTACAAAATGTAGCAAAATAGCGTTCGATTCTGATTCTTTGCAGAATAGCTAAAAGGTCTATTGAACTGTTCTATCAGTTAAACCACTGCACTGTGGATCTGTAGTTTTCGTTTAGGCCATATCTGATTTTCGGACAGTCTGAAATTACAGCTTGCCTGAAAAGAGCCCTGTGTGACAATGGCCCTTCAGCGATCACCCAAGAGAGATCGCTGAAATCGCTGAAGAGTTTATTCACCGAGATTTAAGAAAAGAAACTCGCAACCCGAGAATCATTCCGTTGTCTTCTAATATCTATGTGCACACGCCACACAAACGTGTGGGTATGAAAAGTTCATTTTCTGTTTCCTTTTACTGTTTTCCCATACTAATAGATGTCGTATGAAAAATCGATGTATTGGCAGGAAAACGTAGTTTAATGAGGAAGCGAAGAGCAAAAATTGCGCCGATAATCAAGTTCATTGTTAACATTTCATTCCAAGTTATAAGACAAATCCTGGTAAATTATTAAGACAAATCCATGTTGCGTAAAATCCGATATTAGTTAATTAAGACTAGGCCATATTGTATGAAAAGATATTTTGGAATGCATAGAAGAAGTCTTTACTTTATGCATGGGGAGTCTCGTTGAGATTTGTGGTTGTGTCTCTTTGAATTACCTGGCATTTTTTGGTCAATTTCTAATGCTCAAGATTCCTTAGAATGTTTTGACCAAGTGCTCAAAGTTTCTTAGATTCATCAAATTTGAATACTGAGAGTTTCTTGGCAGTTTCTTAGAAGGCTCCTCAGATTTACCTTACAGAATTGGCAAGGAGCATTCCCGTGGCGTAATGAACAGTTTTTAGCTAGTTCTATGAAACCACGCTTTTGTTTATGCATTACGTAAATAGTCCAAGTAATAAAGTACGACCAAAAAGTGAATACATGTTTCAGTAGAAATAAAACAGCTTCAAACGAAATGAAAAAGTTGCTTGAATACTATTTTTCCAGTACTTAAATATTAATAGTCTTTCTAGTTTCTTTATTATCTAAGAGTCCATAAAGGAAATATATGGATCCAAAGGCGATTTTACAATAGATCAGAGATATAGTAAATCTTTTATGAGAGATATCCCAGTGACGAACATTGAGACCCTAAATCTTTCTCAAATTGGATATCACGTGAGATTAGCGATAACGCAAAATTAATCATGCAAAGCACTTCAATTGTTTTATTCGCAGGCATTTTCACGTGAAATCTAATATGGGAAAGATTTTAGTTTATGCTGCACAGAATTCTTCTTTGCCATTGCACAACCCTACTTATTTTGCTAGCATCGTTGTTTATTTCTTGCAGTTTNGTTTCCAAAAAAAGGAAATATATGGATTCAAAGGGGATTTTACAATATATCAGAGATATAGTAAATCTTTTATGAGAGATATCCCAGTGACGAACATTGAGACCCTAAAGTATTTCTCAAATTGGATATCACGTGAGATTAGCGATAACGCAAAATTAATCATGCAAAGCACTTCAATTGTTTTATTCGCAGGCATTTTCACGTGAAATCTAATTTGAGAAAGATTTTAGTTTATGCTGCACAGAATTCTTCTTTGCCATTGCGCAACCCTACTTATTTTGCTAACATCGTTGTTTATTTCTTGCAGTTTCTAGCCGGTGTTGAGATTATAGGCCCTTGCAAAGCCGGCAAAGCTGTCATTCTGTCATACTATTCCTGTGGATCGCTTCTTCAGTATTTAACGACTAATGTGTTAACGTGGAGGACAATGTACAATTTAGTATTCTCACTGGCAAATGGTGTTGCATACATACATGGTGAAATCGATGAATATGGTAAGTCCTAGAAAAATAGTTTACTTTCTGCGAAACTTTGTGAATTATTGAAAATCTCTTTTCAATATCTCTGATGGACGTAGCAGTTGCAAAAACGAAGCAACTTTCTCTTCAACGAATCCATATTTTTTATTGACTTAACGTAGTTCATAAAACGTTGGGAAAAATATTTTCGGACATGATAATCTCCTTCCTTTTTTAACATGTACTTGCCTTTTTCTCCTTTCCCTTTTCTTCTCTTGTGATCATGTTACTATTTTTCCTTCAGAAATTACACCTTCCTTTGCAGAAATTTTGCAATTTTGTGTCCATTTTCTAGCACTGATAAGACACTATTTTTATATTTCTTGTGTCTACTTAGGACTGCATACGTAGTGTCTATACTACACACATTTGTGTACAGGAAACGGTCTATAAAAGAAGTAGATTTAATTGCCTTGAAATTTTCCCGCAAAAGAATTGCATGTCGTGTTTTTTGTGCTTTTGGGACGTCAGAGCGAATAAGCTTGTATCTTTTCTTAACTTTTTCAGAACAATGGTTGTGCGTGCCCTTAAAATCAGGTTTAGCCATTTTCTTGAATCAGATGGCCTAATATCCTTGTCTATGAAGTACTTAGGTGAAGCCTTCAGCTTCAGGGAGCCTGTGTAGTCTTCGTACTGCTAAAGTTTTCAAATATTTTAAACACTGCATCAGATAAGGAGAAAGGAACAGTGCTTGGTCAGTTCATTTATAGATATTCCTAATTCTCATGGTAAAATCTTGAAAGGTGTTATTTTGATGTGTGGGACTGCAGTTTATAAGATTTTTACTTTGAACTTCAGGTCACGGTGACCGATCAAGCATCCAAAATAAAGGATCTTTGATTCAATTACTTCTCACTTTACCGGCACGAGATTTTCTTGGAGGAAAGTAAGGAATTTAGTGTCAGGACAATTCTTGTTTGGTTTTCGGATCTTCTGCCTTTCAATCAACAGTCAATACTTCAAACAATTCTTGATCAATAAGTTTAAAGATTTGATGTTATGGAACGAAGTGGGTGTGAAAACACATAACATGGAAATAACAAGATTGAGTTTCCTCCGTTTTGCAAATCTTATCAAGATACAGGTCAGCTGGTTTCAGGTCAGCTGGAATTTTACATCCAACACTTTCAGAAACCAAGCAAGCCAAATCCTGATAATAGTTCATTGGATTAACAACACCTTTGGAAATTTGCAAGAAATAGGCTCCATTCAAACGATCGTCTGAATAGGCCTTTTAGCTATTCTACAAAAGAGCCTGGATCGAGCGTTATTTTAATGCATTTTTGTACGCAAGGTTCAATCGAGTGGCCTTAGTGCTTCTATCACTATTGTGCACATTCGAAAATTCTACAAAATGTAGCAATATATCGTTCGATTCAGGTTCTTTTCAGAATAGATTTTCAGGATTGTTATTTAGCCGAATTCTACCGAAATAAATTTCATCGGCAGTTCAGGCATTCGGATATTGTAATTTTAAATAGGCTGTTATTTAGCAAATGAATTTGGCTGTTTAGCGTGGAATGCCGGAACATCGGATAAAAGATCCGATTTTTCAGGATACTTAATTGAAACATTTGGCGCTTCAAATTTTCGGCAAAAAGTTAGCTAAATATTTTATCATTGAAGTCCCATCGTCTTTTTCCCACAACTTGCGGCTATTTAAGAGATCTCACTGTGCCGAAAGTTAACTGATCAATTCGGACCCTTCCAAGTTTTGAAATTGGAGATAACATTTTCTAAAGGGACCCAAAGAAAACTTTCTGACAAAAATTAACTCCGTAGCTGTTGCAGCATGAAATGAAGGTAGATAGGGATGTGTGGGGCAAAGTGGCCTTTCAAATTCATTTCGCAGGTGTAGTAACTTTGTTTAAAGGACTAAAGTCATTCTATAAATCTTTGAATGCTATCGAAAATTCCGAGAAATCTTTTCTTTTAATTTACCTACATGGTGTCCCAAAACATTGTGTCTCATTTGTTTGGCTGCTGTGGGGAGCTGTAGCGTTACTTGTCTCAGTTTTTACACAATTACATAGGTCTGGATTAAATTAGAGTTTGAGATCTTGTTTGAATTAATCTGACAAGTGATTGCTGATTTATGGGAGAGGAAAGGCAAAATAAGTGGTTGCTGCAAAAACAGCTTTTCTGTTGTTCTCCAGGAATGTCAAAATGAAATGAGAAAGGGTTTTGAATCCAAACTGATAACACTGCACTTTCTTTTAATGACAGATCATTTCAGACGAAAAGTGATAGTGCATCGGAACTTAAACCATTCCAATGTATTGGTAAAAAATGACGGTACATGTGCCTTAGCAGACTTTGGTACAGCTGTACGAGTCACTGGCAAACTGGTTTTACCAGTTGTTCAGGTAATTTTTACCATTTTCGTGGTGCGCTCAGTAATTGTTCAGGTAATTTTTACAATTTTCGTAGTGCGTTCAGTAAATTGAGGTAGTTGTAGTTACAGGGAGTGAACGATGAAATTACAATTGCATAGATATGGAGTGTTACCTTCAAACAAGAAATCAGCTATGACCCAGATTTGGTCGCTAATATTTTGTTCATCATTGATATAGGTACCTGAAATAGCTGTTTTTCTGAAACTGAAAGGGTCTATTTTAACCAGCATTCCTTACAAGTGCCATCTCTTGGTTGGTCTTTGTGGTGTTGCCATTTTCATGGCCCAAGAAAATGACGACAACAAAGACCAACCGTGAGATGGCACGTGCAAGGCATGCTGGTCGAAGCAGACCTTTTAAGGACCTTCAAAGAAATAGTTTAAACGGTTTGTGCAGATTGAATCTGCAAAGATCAAAAATCTGAAAGCTATCCCATTCAAATCAAGGCTGGTCACGTGTCATGTACAATGCCTAGCTGAAGAAACGATTCTATGTCTGATTATTTCCTNAATTGAGGTAGTTGTAGTTACAGGGAGTGAACGATGAAATTACAATTGCATAGATATGGAGTGTTACCTTCAAACAAGAAATCAGCTATGACCCAGATTTGGTCGCTAATATTTTGTTCATCATTGATATAGGTACCTGAAATAGCTGTTTTTCTGAAACTGAAAGGGTCTATTTTAACCAGCATTCCTTACAAGTGCCATCTCTTGGTTGGTCTTTGTGGTGTTGCCATTTTCATGGCCCAAGAAAATGGCGACAACAAAGACCAACCGTGAGATGGCACGTGCAAGGCATGCTGGTCGAAGCAGCCCCTTTAAGGACCTTGAAAGAAATAGTTTAAACGGTTTGTGCAGATTGAATCTGCAAAGATCAAAAATCTAGAAGCTATCCCATTCAAATCAAGGCTGGTCACGTGTCATGTACAATGCCTAGCTGAAGAAACGATGCTATGTCTGATTATATTCTTTGTTCTATTTATAGACAAGCCTATTTACTGTTGCATATCCTCTTTAAAAGCATATTGCGCTGTTTCGGTCAAATTGTGTCTGGTCCAAGGTGCTTGAAATTGTTCATTTTCCGTTTGAATCACGTTGCGTTAACTTCCTTCAATACAACCAAATTTTATCTTGATACAACGTATCCCAAGATGGGTATGATATGACTTGACGATTTGTAAGTTGAATTATTTTATTCTTTGCCGTCAAACTTCGTACAAATGTTACCTCACGATCGATTTTTGCTATTTTTAGGTACCCTAAATCTCTATACACACGCTGCTGCTGCTTTAGAAATGCTTACCATGTATTATTAGACTTGTATTATTAGATACGTATTATTAGACATGCTTGTCAGACTTTGATTCTGATCATACCTTCAAGTCCTTCCAGTTATTTGATGATTTGATGATTTTTTTTCATCAAGGTAACGTCTTCAGAAGTAATAGTTCTTCAGTAGTTCTTCAGTAGTTCTTTAGAAATTGTCAACAAAACTGAAGGTGTCGTTGCATGGTGAAAGTGCTCGTGAAAATTGCGTGCAATCGCGTTCCAAAATAGGCTAAAGCATACTGTTCACTGTGGTTGTGAAGAAATTAATTGTAAATTGTAAAAGTTTTTAGTGCGACGTCTTCATGAAAAGTATACTTTGCTTCTACTTAAGCGACGTGTGTCTCGGAAAAGTTGAGGATGTTTTTATGTAACATACCGTTTGAATCCTTTACGAGGGCATGCTTCACAGCATTGACCAGCCAAACATGTGAATTTCTACAAGAGTTTAAATATTTACAAGAGCTTACAGTTGAAATAACTATTGTGTGATGGAGACGCAAATCCTGCCACAACAGGGAACTTTAAGAACTTGCGATGTAATGTGATATAATTGTAGTAAAGCCTTTGTTATGTTTGTTGTTTTGGAAGAATATTCGGTCATGATAGTTGATTTTAAGCAAAAGCCACTGTCTCATCTTTCAGTGTAATTTCTTTGTTTTAAAGTGGACCAGGAGGCATATATCAGTACAAACAATGACTCTTAATTCCCCTTACATAATTCCATTCTCCTGGCAATGTGGAAATATACAGTGGCCTACGATAGTTGCATCAACTACACTTTCTTCTTCTCCAGGGTGGAAGTGTTCACTACATGGCCCCTGAAGTAATTTGCGATGCAGTTAATTGGAATGATTGGGAATCTTCATTGAAACAAGCCGACGTGTATTCTCTTGGTCTGATATTTTGGGAAATCATTCGTCGTTGTAAAGACTTTTACAGTGGTAATTTTTTTGTTTGTTTGTTTCTTTTTCATATGTAGGTATATTCCACTAAAAGTTTACAGTACAGGATATTTGTTACACTTTCATTGCGTCAATTTTTGAAATTTGAAACCGAAAACGTGATGAAGATTTTGTGCTAATGTATTGTTTTTTTTTATAGATGGCGAGACGGTTTCAGACACCATCCTTCCTTATCAGTCAGAGTTAGGCCTAAATCCGTCTATGAGCGAAATGACGCAGCATGTTATCAAAGAGAAGCGAAGACCTGTATTCCCAGCTGCATTACAAGTTGCAGATAAGGTTTGTTTTAATGATCATAACCCTTTCACACTAGCAAGAACAGACTTTGCAACAGTTGCATCAGTTACTTTTGATTTTCACAGTATTTCAAAGCGATTAGCAATCTAAAACAAAGGGGAATTCTCTCAAGCAAAAAATCAAAACAAACTAAGCCACAAGAGATTTTTTGAAACCAATATGGCCAACTGTTGCGTTGTGCACGCGAAAAGGGATTGTTGAGAGAAAACACGAGTATATATATATCGAAAAGAAGAAAGATGAATTTAAACACGAGAGGCAAGTCATTCCAAAAATCTCGTATACTTTCGTATAAAAGCCAAAAATTATTGAAAATCCCAAAAATTTGGACAAAGAATTAGAAATCTAAAAAATCTTCACAAAATCACAAAATCTTAGAAAGCCCAAAGAAACTCCCAAAAAATTTTGAACTTTTTAAAAATTCCCAGAGTTTCCCTTAACAACAGATACAAATTCTCGAAAAATGTTTCAACAATTTATTTAAGATCTTCAAAATTGTTTAGATCCTCAAAATTTTGTAAAATCTCGAAATTATTGAGAATCTCGAAAAAATGTCAAATTCTTTGAAAATTTCAGAAAAATCTCGAAATCTTTGAAAAACCTGATTTTTAAATCCCAAAATCTCGTGCGCTATTTTTGGAGTGATGTGCCCCTCATCGTCTGAGCATCTCTGTTGCGAATATCTAATTCAGAAACTGAACCATTGGCCTTGTAATTCTTGTATATCCAGGATATCTAAATCTAGTTCCTATCTAATCTATCTAATCAGGATATCTAATTCCACTTATTAATTTTGTTTAGAGTGACACATTGCTAAAGAACACAATTGAAGAGTGCTGGGATGTAGAACCAGAAGCACGCTTAACGGCATTATGTGTCGTGAAAAGAATGCAGGAAGTACGTAATATCAAGTCAATTGCCTGTACATCGGATTCTGAGAATGAAACCTTCGTCGAGTTTTCCTCAAGTTTATCAATCGCTATGAACACATGTGACAGGGGAACAAATTCTATGGAGGAGGTTCCTATGGAGAATATATACATTTACAAATGTAGCCGTCGACTTGAAGCTACTTGCAGCTGTTCCTCTGAGCATCAGAACGAGATCTCTACCAAAGAGAGACTGATCCATGATGACTGCGAAGGCTGCACTAATTGCTGATGGATTGATGGAAACAGCTGTCCTACACATGCAGTTCGCGGTGAGAAATGATTTTGTCCCTTCTAGATCTAGTTTATCTTAGTAGATAGCTGTGTTAGTTGGTAGACATGCTGATTTAACTTACTATCAAGGATAAAATTTAGACGGTAATGGGTAGGGATGGTAGTTGTGTTCTGCTGCCCGTGATTTGTGATACGATGCAGTAAATTCTACTGTTCTGCCAGGTGAGTGAAAGAAAATGCACGCCATCTGGAGGCTACTGCTCCCTAAATATTTAAGCATTGATATATGTTAATCTCTTATTAATTAGCTGACACGTTCAATAATTAGCTGACATTTTCAATTAATTTTTGGATTTTTTCCTGGCTGATTTAAGTCACTCCTTTCCAACTTTATAAGGGCTTTTCCCCAGAGGGTTCGCGTGTGTTCCTCCGAAAGACCATGTAAACGGCATTTTGAAGGATCCTTCTTGAAAAAATTTCCCGAACCCCGGAAACTATAGACCGATTTACAGCAGGTAAATTATCATATCTAATTAAACATTGTGGCTATTAAACAAGACAGATGCCACGTTCATTGCTTTCATATTCAGACAACAGTAGTTTGTCAAACGTCGTGCATTTTCTTACAAACCGGTACAGCAAATCCTATCGTTCTGCAACAAATCATATTGTTCTGCAGCAAATCCCAGTGTTTACAACAAATCCTTTTTCCATACTAATCCCAAGTGCAACTCCCATGGAAGTTTTTGTGCAGAATCGTGAGACATCTTTGTAAGAAAATTGTCAAAAATATGATTGCAAATACTTCTTCTTCAATGCAACTGCGGTCTGAAGTGCTGCTACAAAAACCAAACTGTAAATGGTAGAGATGTCCGTTGCTCGTTGCGGTGATACATTATGTGGTAGAAGCAAGATCTTTTTACATCTCATAAAGGCTTAAATTCCATTTTATGACATTACTGATGATGCAGGGGACTGGAAATTTGAAGTCATTTTCAAAACGATTTCAAAGTGAAAACAATGTGCTTTTTCATCTGCGCATTGTGTGATTTGTACNCTTACAAACCGGTACAGCAAATCCTATCGTTCTGCAACAAATCATATTGTTCTACAACAAATCCCAGTGTTCTACAACAAATCCTTTTTCCATACTAATCCCAAGTGCAACTCCCATGGCAGTTTTTGTGCAGAATCGTGACACATCTTTGTAAGTAAATTGTCAAAAATATGATTGCAAATACTTCTTCTCAAATGCAACTGCGGTCTGAAGTGCTGCTACAAAAACCAAACTGTAATTGGTAGAGATGTCCGTTGCTCGTTGCGGTGATACATTATGTGGTAGAAGCAAGATCTTTTTACATTTCATAAAGGCTTAAATTCCATTTTATGACATCACTGATGATGCAGGGGACTGGAAATTTGAAGTCATTTTCAAAACGATTTCAAGGTGAAAGCAATGTGCTCTTTCATCTGCGCATTGTGTGATTTGTACGTTGCCTTTTTCGGCGCATTTCCACGGCAGTGCTACAGCCTGCATAAATCCAAACTGTGATTCTTTCCTATACAAATAGAATCTATTTGCAAAATAGGCATTTTGTGCCAAGGCAAAGCCATTGAATAGCATAAAGTGGCTCAAGCCCCTTGCGGTCAAATTCTAGCCTATCAGATATCGGTATTTCCTACTGACGTAGACGAGTAGCCCAAATATGGCTCGACACGTGACACTGCCAATTTTCATTGCAAGGCTATTGTTACCCAAGGCTTATATATGCTTAGGTTCTTAAAGCGTATTCACGCGTTCACCAACATGAGCCAGAACAATAGGGATTCCTATTCAAAATGCAGGGCAAATGAACTTCCACTGCCTATACCGCGAAAGCCTGGTTTCTATATAGTCTCAACGCAGTCGTATCATATGAGTTGCACGACCGACCCCAGGAAGCATGGCAATTAGGGACGCGACGGCAGTTGATTTACTGAACAAACATTACTGAAAGTTCATTTGTATTGTCATGTTTCTGAAGGCGAGATCTCTCGATCCCCCTCACGACTATATGGCAACCAGGTTGGGACCCGCTCACACTGCTCCGTTTTTGAACAAAAAATGGAGAGGAAAACCTCCGTTTTTGTGAAAGTGTTCACACTGATCCACAAAAACGGAGGTTTTCGAAAACGCTATCAAAAGTGGATATCCACAAAAACGGAGATTTTGAAAACGCTCTTGATCAATGTGAACTCACAAAAACGGAGGTTTTTGAAAACACTCAAATGTTCAACAATGGGTTTCACAAAACTGGAACAATGTGAACGCACAAAAACGGATATCTTTGGCGCTGTATTTGCAATCATGTGGATCAATGTGAACGGACAAAAACGGATGTTTTTCCTTCCGTTTTTGTACAAAAACGGAGCAATGTGAAGGGGTAGCTTCGATGTATAAAAGGCGGATCATAACAAAAACGGAGCAGTGTGAATAGGACCTTAGATACCCTTGAATTACGCGTCATGTAATTATGTACCATAGTTGAATTAGATTCAGGAATTTACACCATGTGTTTTGTGTTTTTACTCATAGGAGGTTTTAGTAGAATTTATAGAGTAGTTTGACTGTTAATAGTTCAGCGCTTTATTTACTTTCCATCAAAACACCCTATAACTCCCTCAAAACCTTTTCTGGAGTTACAGTAAGTTCCCGTTGTAGACCCCCCCCCTCCCCCACTTGGAATGATTCCAACGCCAGAATTACTTCAATTGCCCAGGGGGTGATTGTTTTGAAACAGAACTTCTCAGGGAACTGAAGTAAATGTTAAAACTTTGATAGAATTTATCTGAGTGTTGCAGTTTTGAAACTGAAATTGGTCAGAGATAGCTCTGTGGTAACTAAAAACTGGACATTAGTAGAAGGGGTCGTAAGAAGAAATGCCAAATATCTTGCAAAATGGGAGTTTGATTAATGAGACTGACATGATGAAAATGAATTGATGCCCAAGAAAGGGGCCAGCTTTTGAACTTGTGATTGCAAAACGAAAAATTTGACGTTAGCGATGTTTACAGAGTTTGTGAAGACAATGAATGCCATCGAAAGTTGAAGAGTACTGTCTGTAAGGTATGAACAATTTCTCGAAGGAAACAAGAGCAGATGCATGCTAGCGATTGGACCTAACACCCCACACACATGCTCGGCAATCGGGCCTAAATCAATATTAGGCTGTGTATATATGGTTCATATTGCCCTTGTTCCATCTTGGTCTTTGCTACAATCAGTGGCACTTCAGCGAGTCAAGGGGACAAGTAGACTGATTACCTGAGTCCTTTGTTGCCATGTGCCTTTTTACTTGATGATCTCGCTTCGGTCAACGGTTGAGCAAAGTTCAGCGCAGGGATACAAGTGACTTCGGTAATTAGTCGAGGGGACAAACTGCCTTGAAAAATGAGACTTGTTGAATTGAATTGTATCAATTGCTGAACTTAGCAGCTTAAAGCTGCACGTAACAGATAGTTTAATATTTCAGTTTCTACATAGTAGCTGTGTAGCATGTTTGTGTTGATTCAAATTTTAAATAACGTTCGCAGACATCACTTCATATTAATTGCTTGATTTCACGATAGTTGCTAGATAGTTGATCATTGGTAGGATAGAAGTAGTTTTAGATTTTTAAATTGGTAGATTTCGGTGGTGCCGCCTCCTAATGTATTACAAAACATATATAAATTGTAAGAGAATATAAAATGTGTTGACTGTTGGGCTAGGCTTTCGGTAAGGGTTTCGTTGAAAACGTTTGGAAGAATAGACAAAATCGTCTAAGGTTTGTTCACACCCATTTCAAGTCATGTGATCAATCTCTTCATGAAATATCTTTTGATTTCTATAAAATGTTTCGTGCCATGCAAAGTTATTCCATGAGTACAAAATATAGCATAATACTAAAACTTCCCAAGAGTATGGTCACATGACTTGAAATGGGTAAAACAAATCTTAGCCGATTAGGTCTATTGGTTTGCAATGATCAAATGGCTTTCAGTCATATACATTCTTCTGTAATTGTCAAGATATTTGCGTCGCTGAAATTGAATATTTTGCGGTCGTAGTAGGACCTTGATGTTCGAGTTTTAAGATTCCTATGTAGACACTTTGCTGTATATTTTTACAAATTCAAAGCAATTTGTTTCACATTGGGGTCACACAAAACCATCTTATTAGGTCAGAAATCGGATCAGATCCCCTTTGATAAAAATAACCGTGCAAAGACAATAGGCCGTGACACGTGTTTGGGTAACTGACCTGCGTCAACCGGGAAATACTGATATATGATTGGCTAGAATTCGACCGCAAGTCTTGAACCACTTTTATATGCTTACATCCCCTTTAAATAATGCTTTTTGCTGCGAGACATAACTGGCCTAGCAAAATTAGGCTTGATCCGGCGAGCCATAGGAATTGGAAAATATGCGTTGATGGTATTGTCCATTACTTGCAGTGGAGCGTTCATTTGTTCGAGAAGAGACAGGCATTAACAGCCTGGTTCCCCAGTGCCCCTTGTCAGCTAATTAATCAAAGCCGGGGGGGGGGGGGTTAGACTTTTACCTAATCGATCTGCGCTGCAGTGTTACTAGGACTGGTAGCAGGAAACCAGGCTGCAGCAATGGAAATCTGTTTCAAAGATCCGTTTCAAGTCTGTTTGAATTTTCATGCCCAATTAGAGCATAAAATAATCGCTCCGGGGAGGACCTTTGTCTTTGGGTGATTTAAATTGTTTCTAGAGCCAAGACTTCTTAAACATATTTCAATTAGATGCCACGTGAGATTTACGATAACGCAAAAATAATGACGCAAACCACTTTAATTGTTTTATTCGCGGACCTTTTCACGTGACATCTAATTTGTGACGGACTTTTGATCCGTAAATGTGGAGTAAAAGGGGATAGGCCACCGAATAATTGTTTGTAGTTGCTTAGATGACAGAATAGACATTAGAATTTAGTTGTACATGTATATCACAGATAGTTTTTAATGTGCATTAGTTGTAGTTGTGAATTAACGAACACGCAGAGCATCTGGTACATAGTACGAGATCAGACAACTCTAAATGCATTCATAGAGTGAACGTTTTTCTTTCTTTCTTTTCTTTTTTTCGTTAATGTGATCTTGAATATTACGTAGTTGACTCCCATGTTTGTCATTTGATTCTCACCCAGTCATTCGTTGGTGTATGAGCTTTCTCTTTATTACGTCATACAATCCTGGTAGGTTTAGTTTTTTAGAACAAAATATCGAGCGGAGAAAATTGTTTGTTTCTTTGTGAATTTCTGCATGGGTGTGATATTTCCTTGAGAGATTGGTGAAAAGGGCTATATAATACCGTGTACCTGCTCTTTTTAAAGGTACGATTCCACTCGAGAAATAATTATAAGGAGGTATTCTCCATGTTTTTCCTTTGCTAACATGCTGACGGAATATGCTGACTTCTTTTCTTGCGCTTACCTAAAAGGTCCTCAAAAACGTTACTTTCTTTCCTGTCCTAACGGTATTTTGATTCCCCAGCAACGCCCTGGCAACGGCGCTATTAGACATGAATTCTGACAAGATTTCGCAATCTTTAGTCCTTGGTGAAAAGTAAGCACTTTGAAAAATAGCTGATTTTGATGAAAAAGGTAAGCCTATAGCCTTACTTTTTGGTGAAAAATAGGCAATTTCAAAAACAGCCGATTTGATGAAAAAGGTAAGCCTATAGCCTTGCTTCTTGATGAAAAGTAAGTACTTTCAAAAGCAGCTGACTTTGATGAAAAAGGTAAGCCTATAGCCTTGGTTTTTGGTGAAATATGGGCAATTTCAAAAACAGCCGATTTTGATGAAAAAGGTAAGCCTATAGCCTTACTTTCTGGTGGAAAATAAGCACTTTCAAAACCAGCTGATTTTGATGAAAAAGGTAAGCCTATAGCCTTGGTTTTTGGTGAAATATGGGCAATTTCAAAAACAGCCGATTTTGATGAAAAAGGTAAGCCTATAGCCTTACTTTCTGGTGGAAAATAAGCACTTTCAAAACCAGCCGATTTTGATGAAAAGGTAAGCCTATAGCCTTACATTTTGGTGAAAAATAAGCAATTTCAAAACAGCCGATTTTGATGAAAAAGGTAAGCCTATAGCCTTGGTTTTTGGTGAAATATGGGCAATTTCAAAAGCAGCCGATTTTGATGAAAAAGGTAAGCCTATAGCCTTACTTTTTGATGAAAAATGAGCACTTTCAAGAACAGCTGATTTTTGATGCAAAAGGTAAGCCTATAGCCTTACTTTTTGATGAAAAGTAAGTACTTTCAAAAGCAGCTGATTTTGATGCAAAAGGTAAGCTTATAGCCTTGCTTTTTGATGAAAAATAAGCACTTTCAAAACAGCCGATTTTGATAAAAAAGGTAAGCCTATAGCCTTACTTTTTGATGAAAAGTAAGTACTTTCAAAAGCAGCTGATTTTGATTGAAAAGGTAAGCTTATAGCCTTGCTTTTTGATGAAAAATAAGCACTTTCAAAA